>JAKGSA010000835.1:152314-236801 GCA_033558755.1 Philaethria dido | reverse complement strand
CGGTCGCCTCACCGTCAAAATCTATAACTTTTCGATCAGGTGTTGAAAACACAGGTTGTAATATCCCAGAGAAGAACACTGCGTAAATGGATATCGTCAATTCTCCCTTAACTGCCAGACCGTTAAAGTGCCTGTAAGTGTCAACTTCAGTTCAATATGAAAACAATTTTAATGAATAGTGTGATACAATTTTAATTTTATATCTTTATGGTTGTTGAAAAGTAGAGCACGGAAAAACAAGAAAAACCAAACAATGTACACCATGTAACATAATCAAGTTATTTTCTCTTATATATTAAGTAGAACGCAACAATCTTTTATTATTGCTTCGTACACTTTTTACAAGCCGATAATTATGTATGACAACTCTATTGGATTTTTATTATAAGAAATTATAATAAATAACCACAATATAAGTAGACAGCTTTCGCTGTGAAAATTTCTTTGTTCTAAGATTGAATAAGATTATAATTCTCATACTCCGTTATTCGCGTATTTTCTTGGAAGATGATATTATTGTAGAGAGCGAATATTGTGTAACTAGTGATGTAAGTGTGAACTGTACGTTACACACTACATTCTCGTATTATATCTGCCTAATTGAGTTCCGCCACTTAACACGCAATGCCTCAATTCGGCGGAAAGTAGGGAACGGAATTGTTGAAAGAGAATGGAGTGTCTTAACACTAGGTTCTCTGGTTCCCTCTGCCTACCCTGCTATATGCGGGTTACAGCGTGAAGTCAATATATATGGAAGGTCGATATATATGGATATAATTATGGAAGGAGGTATCTCTAATGTAATTAATTAAAAATAATTAATTTCATACTTAGCAGTTATGTTCATATTAAAGCGTCCATCACTAAACAAGACCTCCTTCGGACTTTGTATCTCCATACGGAATTTCGGCAAAACATAATCAGCCACCATTATCTGTCGGGAATATTTTTGTCCGCGCGCTTCCACCTTTAGAACGAGAAGAAAAATAGAAGTATTTTGCAAAATTTTCTCTATTTGTTTTGTTTCTTTTTTTACGTTAAGTAGAAGTTTTGAGGAATTCACGTAAAATTCGATTATATTTAAGAATGCAAAGAAAACAGTACAAGGTATATTTAAATGAATACTTCATTATTAACTTTAAGAAACAATATAAACCTTAATTTGTTCCACAACACATGCTTATTCTAGATCTACAACGGTCCTTTCAATACGCAAAAGATGTTGAATAAATAAAAAACACACATTGGTACATTTTCCTACGTAACAACTACTTAATTTAAGCCAAAAGGTCATCGAAAATAAACTTTAGGAGGTTAATAATCCGGTTTAAAATAAAAATTCCTTTCTAGTAACTTTAACATAACCATTATTATATTAGTTATGTAAAATATTTTAAATTAGTTTGTATAGAAATTTACATGCCTGACTGGTTTAAAAGAATTTATACCCCGAGTAAATATGTAGACGATATCTAGTTATATTATGACTGAATGGATACTATATTGAAACTAAAATCCTTACAAATATTATGGCAAAGGATTAAACTTACTTGTATAGTCCATTGGCCTAGTGCTGGTTCGTCAGCTAGAAGCAATTCGTCTGAAAATATACCTTTGTCCAGAGGAACGGCTCCCCATTGTCGCACTGGTGCACCACCAGAGTCTAGTACACTTATGTCAACAGTACCGGATAGAGGTAGAAGATATCTGTTGAAATAATTTAAAATTATTCAAAATATATAGATAAAACCTAAAATTTGTTTTTACGTAAATTCTTGGATTAACATGTTTAATGCACAGGTACATATATATATATATATATATATATATATATATATATATATATATATATATATATATATATATATATATATATATATATATATAAGGGTAGAGATATATAGTATATATATATATAAAGTAAGGATATATATATATAGAGCAGAGCATAGTTGGAGCATATATATATATATATATATATATATATATATATATTATTTATGACTAACATTATATTGGTAGTGAGATAATTCAAAATTGGATCATAACGTCATAAACATTCCTTGGTGGACTCAAGCATATCAGTCATCTATTAGGCTGAATGACATGAATCTTTAACCACATAGCGATGACAAAATCAAGTACATACATTCTATAATGTACATAGTGTCTTAGCCAGGTACTCTAGAATTTCGGCTACCCGTGACCAACACGCTCACGTCTATAGTGGCAAGTGGTGGTATAAGAGTTCGTTGACCGCGTGGTAATCATACGCAATCCTTCGACGTGCTAACACTTCGCAGCAGTGTTGCAATCGAAAGTGTTTTCTTTAAGTATTAATGGTACTATAATACGAACTATTTATTAATGTATATCATTTAATGATTGTTAATTTTATACAACGTATTGCTTACTTTATATACGTTGCTATTATATAGTTAATCGTTAGTAGAGAGCCCATAAAATGAAACAAACAAAAAGTAATAGAAAATACCTATCAGTTTTAAGTGTTTGAAAGATAGTTTAGTGATGACACATAACAGTAAGCTTAAATAATCATGCACTTTAATGAACATACTTGTCTAATGCAATGACTCTTTGCAAAGTTGATAGTAAACTCCCTGGTTCGTACACTCCTTTATCAGATTGTACGAAAACACAGAAGCTTCTTGGTTGATACACTAAAGGGGCGGATGATGCGAAAAGTGGACCTGATGTGGATCTGGCCACTAATTTGTACTGACCAGGCCCTGGATCCCCAATCTGTATAGACAATTATCAAATGAATATTTTATTTCAAAAAATGTAATAATGTAATAATTATGATAGTTATTAAAAAAATATACACATGAATATTATAAATATGTACTTACTTCCAAGTCTACTAATCTGGAAGTGGCGGCTTGCACCTGTACCACTCTACCCTGTGAAAACTGTTCCCCTGTTGCTCGTTTTCCTTCAATGGCCACATACAGATTGTGAGCTCTAGAACCACCTGCTATTGATACTTTGTAATTCACGAGCAAGGCCTTAGTGCTTTGGGTCCCACACCGATACACTAAAATAATAGTTGGTGATAAATTATTAAAACATGTGAATTCAGACATTTTTTTACGTTGAAACGATAAGTGCTTATTGTTTCAACTTAAATGTACTCGTTGATATAGGCATGGGACGGCCCCTACTAGATGGACCGACGACCTAGTCCAAATAGGAAAGCGCTGGATGCAGGAGGCATCCAGTCGTGCTGCATGGCGATCTATGGGGGAGGCCTATGTCCAGCAGTGGATCGCCTCTGGCTGACGACGATAGGGCATGGCCACATTTTTTCAAATCTCTCTTACTACATAAAGTCGTCACGTCAACTTCGGTATCTATATGTGTCAATCTGCCACCTCAGCGTGCACCACAGTTGCAAGAAGTCACAAAGAGTAAACCGAAGCGTTTTGTTACCAAATCAAGACAATATGTAAAAGCGCATTAAATACACATATTTTCTAACTAAATTTGATCCTAAAAGCGCCACATATCGTCAAATGAGCTCAATGCGATTTCCTTTCATGGCGTCAACTAAAATATTTTATCTAAGGCGTTAAACTATATTCGAACATTAAAACATAATAATTATTATTATTCTAGTATCTAATAACTGATTGTTATTTTTTAATTACCTCCAGTTATATAACTTAATAGTTATATTTATTACTCCGCGACAAAAAATAGTTCTTAGAAGTTAAGTGTAGCGTTGATGACAAATACCTAACAAGATGTGCAACAGCATTCTATTGTATAGGAATGTTGTTTTCAGTGAGATGGAGTGGTAAATATTTATAATAATTGTTGCAAACACAATTAATTGGATACAAGTCAGGATGAAGCTTATAAAAAATCAATTAGAAAGTGTTTGATGCTGATATATTATTTGAGTTTATAAAATATATACCTATTTCTATTGGTTAGGGTAGTTCTTACCATTGCACTGTTGCGGTTGAGACCAAGGCTGCCAGAAAACCGAAAGCCGCCAAATTATTCATATTTTACTGAAAGACATTGAGATATTTGATCAATCATAAAAAAAAACTTTTATTCATTAAGGTATGATTGTGTAAGTTCCTATTGCTTAAATCAGATACACACTCATACAAGTCTACAAAAGGAAACTCTCGGTCACGGCTATAAATATGTAATACTCGTGTAGGTAGATGTTAAAAATCATAATTAGAACGCTGGATATTATATTTGTAATCAAATAAATAACAGTTTAGTTTACTCCAAGGTCTTCTTTTGATGACAACAAGTATAAGACACTTGTTCATAACTGGCACAAATAGAGACTCAATAATGCATGTCGTGAAGATGCATTTCCAACGTGAATTTTAATGGCGAAGATGACATGTCGTGGGTGAATTATTGTAATGTGCCCATTGAATTCACATGTTAACTGTTTCCACATAGTGACATATTGAGCTCGCTGTCCTTGTGTCTCCAGTCTTCACTGACTCACTGGACAAACATTGTATACTTATTTGCGTTGGCGGAATAGTCTTTGTACCTTCCTTATATGGTATAACAAAGCAATAGTACACTTATGTAATTGTGTAAATCCTCATTTTAATAACATAATTTATTTTTGGGAATAGTTTAAATAAATTATATAAAATGTTATCTATCATGAGAAAAACATTTAGAAATTTAAAGAGATATGCTGTAACGTGTAAGATACTTTCTCTAAGCAATTACAATAGGGACGGGAAACTTCTCAGTAACGATAATTATTTGTGTTTTATTGTGGTTAATATATAAAATGAACCCTAAACAACGTTCATATATGTTAAGCAGCAAAAACACCACTGATTTAGTTCATTTACGTATAAAACAGAAATATGCAAAGAGGCTTACAGAATAATATGCTGTGAGTTTGACTTTTTCAACAGATTTCACCTCCAATTTATAAAACACTTTCTTTTAGTTGCATGTAATCCTAACACTATATCACAGATCGTTTTATAAGATGCACATAGTTTAGTGTTTTGGTTTGGAGGCGTCACGCGAGATGTGCGCGAGGTAGGCGCGAGTGGCAATGTCGCAGTATGACTGAGTGTGCACAGCACACGGCGGAGGCGCCTACGCAGCCGCGGTGGGGCGCGCCTCGAAGCCTTGCGAAAACCCGCGTCATCGAGCTGCGTGCTTATTGCACCCACTTTACGTTCATAAAGTGAGGAAATACTGTCTACATAACATTGGACGATGTTTCCTGTGTACACATGGCTCGTTGTGAGTGCAAAAATTGCAACTTTACCTTCTTTACCACATTGTAGGGTAGTTAAAGAGAACCTATTAACCACACACTTCGGTCTTCATTTTGTGCCCAAAGGATCAACATATTGCCTGTTAAGCAACGATGAGAGCGGAGAAATATAAATAATTTAAATACAATTATTCCCTCGAGTAGGAATCTAACCCACAACCAATCACATTTACAGTCAAGCAGTAACCCATTGTGATATGATCAATAGCGTAAAGCGTCTATTTGCGATAGGTAATTCAAAATAGAATCAAAGGTATCCCTTATATTATTAGCCATTCAAATTTATTATTTATAGAAATTGAGTAACAAAGTGCAAACAGATATCAATAGCTATCGCAAATATTGATACGTAAAGTAATATCAAGTTATTTTGTGTAGTCATAGTGCATTACAACAAACAGGTTTAGCATGATGTAGTACAAAAGGCCGTCCACCGTCGGTTCCTATTATTCAACGGTACTTGTGTACTAAATCATTTCTATGATCTAGAAATATTGTAGCACAAATTTAACATTATGTATTTTTATAAATAGAAATTTGTTTATGTAAACCTTTACATAACACATATTTGACCTTTAAAATAACTTACACTTATATATGGAAGTAGATACATGTATCACGAGAGTCGCGAATTACTCGTAAAAACCTGTTTGAGTGTAAAAAAAACAAAACAGCGCCAACAAGTTCTCCCACATTATTTTAAATTACAAATGGGTTAAGGTGCTTTGAAATACATCACACTTTCAAACATCCTCCCAAATTAACAAAAAGTATAAACTGCATTTTGAGTAACAATATAACACTTTATTCTGACAGAAACGAGTCTATCGGACACATATTTTGCGTAAAGTCGGTTTTAGTTTCTTCAATAGGCTGTGTTTGATTATTTTCTTCATTAAGGTTATCATTCATATGTAACTGTGCAGCCAAATTGGTGTTGTCTGCTAAAGCTGCGGCCAAGGCGCGTTCCAGTTTTGCAGTTCCCGCCCTTTCTGCTTCTAGTGCGGCTTTCAGTTCTAATACAGTTTCCGATTCTATGTTGTTTAATTCCGTATTGGCTTGTTCACTATGTTTGGATATGCGACATTGCAGCTCCGTTATTTTAATACCCATACGAGCGATTTCAGCTAAAAAGAATATCCATTATGGAATACAAAAAAACATTCTGTAAATTGAATGAATTGATTCTTAAGACTAAACAGTTTAGTCTACTTCAAATCAGTTTTTTGCTTAACCATACTAAATGTTGTGATTGTTAGTGATCTTTAATTTAAAAAAAAAAATGAAGAGAAATCTTGTAAAACAAATGAATGTAAAATTATTGATTTCCTTTGAGGTTTGAGATTTTAGGTTCAGTCTGCTACATCGTGCAGCTTCATTGTATTGCACCGCTAATTCCTCCATTGTTTTTACATAGTATTCTAATAGTTAGGATAGCGTGTACTTGTATAGGTATATTTTAAGTGATTATAGCAGAGAGCTACAGCTAGTACCATTAGCGTGACGCAGCTGTAGCGCGGCGTGCCGCAGGTCGGCGCCGGCGAGGCGGCGGTCGCGCGCGTGCGCCGCCGCCGCCAGCCGCGCTCGCTCTCGCAACTCCGAGCCGGCGCTGGCGCATCTCTCCACGCGCCGCAGCTCCGACTCCAGGCGACCTGCTTCACTTTATTGTAAATTTTTATGATAATTACATCGACCTCTTAGCTCATCTTAGATTGTGTTCAAAAATGTAGTATTAAGTTTAAAAAAACGACGTGTCAAACATAAAATGGTCTCTAATTTTGCAATGGGTTCTAATTTTTTCAGATCTGTTTGCTGCCCAAGCGAAACTATAGCATACAGTGAAATGAAAATTACAACAATGTACATAACTATATCAAAATAAATATTGAAAAACTATATTATAGTGAATTTACTTAACACATATCCCAAATAGCATAAAGCGGTTAAAACTCAAAGTTATTGATTAGTGTATAGCGAGCATTAAATCAACATACAAAGCATACTACATCATATTCTTATAAAATAAGTAAGTTAGTTAGAAACGTAGAAATTTCGGTTAGAATTATGAAATTTATCTTTTATGATGAAAATAAATTATACTAAATAGATCTGTATTTTTTCGGTTGTGTTCAAATAAGATTAATATATACACATAGTTATATAGAAGTAAATAAAATAATGCTTAATTTTTTGTATACCTTCGCGCCTCTTCAGTTGATTTCTGTATACACTCTTGCAACTCTACATATTGGCGCTGTAAGTTGCTATGTGTAGATTGAAGAGGGCGTAATTGTAGAACTTCTTTTTCCAATGAATTTAATTTAATTAATAGTTCGGTACATTTTTCTTCCAGTGAAACTCGTTGGCGCTCCTTATCACAAAGAGAAATGAATAATCATATTATTATTACTAACCAAGAGAAATTAACGGCAAATATTTAAAGCATACAAATATACAGTCACAACTCACAATTCGTGAGTATATTTTCATAGGAGCTATAGTAATAATAAATGATTTCTTTCTATTTAGAGCTTACCAAACTTTCCAGAGAAATACTTATAAGTACTTGTTATTAATAATATATCGTAAAAATTGCATTTAAACATAAACTGGACTGTTTTTATCTAACAAAAACCTCATAATGCTGTTTCTATACCGTACCTAATACTTTGTTTTACGTTCTTAAATATAATTGTAAAATTACGATCCGACCATACCAAAGCGATACCGTAAAAATAACAAATAAATATTTAATGCGAAAAATTACAAAGAATTACATACTGAAAACTCGAATTGCATGTTGACAGCGATCAACTCATCTTGAGCAGTGGCCAGTGCTTTGGTAGCTTGTGTAGCGCCGGCTGTGGCGCCTGCGGCGTTAGCGCAGGCCTCAGCCGCCCCGCGCTCTGCAGCATCCCGTGCTGCCTCAGCCGCTTCTGCTCGCGTGGCTTCAATACGTAGGGCTTCTCGAAGTTGCTTTTCAGATGTCTTCATCAAATATTACAGTATATCAACTTATATTTTTACATGAAATGAAAGACACAGGATCCAAGAAATAAAATTTAAAATATATACAAAGTTATTGTTCTTTTTTACATTTTTAAAACTATTACAATATACAAAATAAAAGATTATATTATTTACATGCTACTTTTATATTTAAACGCATACGAAGTATATTATAAGAAAAAGTTATATTCTCACCGAAAGAGACTGAAATTCGCATATCAGTTCAACAAATTGCTGTTCAAAATTTTCAAATTCTTTTCCGACTGAACCCATTACTGAAATTAAATATTACTTAAAATACGGCACAAGCAAAAGTTTCCCCTCTTTCCAAAATGGCGGTAAAATACCGATTTTTTTTATTTTTAGGTCAAAGTAGCCTATGTTATTCAGCTTAAAAAAAAAACATATTAAACTGAGAAAAATAAACAGAATAATAGATATTATTAAGTAAATGATGATTTAAGTTTATATAATCTAAGAAAAATATAAAAAATATTTTATTTAGCATTTGAGCTGTCTTAGCGAGGACCTTGCTTATGAAATATGATTGCTTTATAATAAGGTTTACCACGCTAAGATCAAAGATGCTTTGTTCCAAGTAAACATAATTTTCTCCAATAATAAAATAAATTCAGTGGAAAATAGTAATTGAAATGTGTCAATTACTGCAGGCAAGAAAATGTGCGAGGGGAATATTAAAAAGGGGAATGTTATTTTCCATGGTGCAAAATTCAGTATAAAAGCCGGTAATCGTCTCCAGCATTCATTTTCAATTTGACTCCTTAGCAACCTGGTAAGTATAAAATTGTACTATTTCTTTTTTTGTTCAAATATTTTTGATATAAATACTATTTAAAGAAAAAAATGGCTCTCAAAATTTTAAATCTGATTTCAAAATTTTATGTACCATTTTATTTTAAAGAAAGTTATAAAAACTTATTAAAAAAGAAATATTTGTGTAAATGAAATACATATACACGTACTTGTTATAATTTTTTCTTGACTGTGGACAAGTCTTTTAAAATAAAATATTTTGATATTTTTTTAGTAATCTTTTCATTCAAAAATTACATACAAATTCAATTCAAATATTGTACAGATAACCCAAATTATTTTTCGACTCCCTTAAAATATATTCTTTACTTTATATTCAATGTAATTAATCTTTAATATTTCGTTACATGTTTTGCTGCATAGATTTTGAGATATCCAAATGTATAATAAAATTATTATTTCTTTCGTCTACAGATTTTACTCCATACATTATGCGGTTCTCCACAACAATCTTTTTGACGTTGACAATAGTGGTAGCTATGTCAATGCAATGGTGCAGCGCGGCGCGTGTGCGAGGGTTGACCTTAACTGAAGATGACGATTTCAATTCTCCACAATTTTACAGAGATTTTGTAATGCATAAACGCCCAGTGAGGGCAGAAGAGAACGATCAAGATGATGATTATGGCCATTTGAGATTCGGTCGCTCTTTTGAATGACAAGCATATGCTAACAAAAAACGATCCATCAAATTGCATAAACAGAGAAAAGGAATAAAATAAATATTAAGAACGTACGAAATGTATTATTTTTGAAAGATTTCATGTTGCTTTATTAGATATATCATTAATCAAATTCAACATTTCATTATATGTGTTCCATTATGTCTAAAGTTGTATATTACCTGTGTTCGGCAATTGTCATATACTAATATATTGTTATGTGTATTTTTGAATTAAATTTAAATATAATCATTGCAAGATTTTATTTGAAACCGTGAATTATAAAAAATACTATCTAAAAATACTTCTAAAATTATTACCTAGATTTTATTCGTTTTTATAAAAAATCAAACGATAAATTCTTCGGACATTTTAAAACTAAATGTTGAAATCAACATTTAGTTTTAAAATGTCCGAAGTATCTTAATATTCTGCACAACTTTGGCATAAAAGAAATTAATCAAAAAAATATATGTTGATATTTACTTTCACTCAAAATTACTAAAATGGTTTTTAATCCATTTTTATGAATGTTTCAAATTTGTATTATATCAAGAAACTCATGATAACAATATAAAATAACTGACACACATTTTGTACCATTATTTTGATGATTGTACTAAATTTAGTAATGTATTGATAACTTAAATTTTGTTATTGATAACTTAAAGCTAACACGTAAGCTATTTTAGTTATTTCTGAACGTGAGGGGAAGGAGAATAAAAAAGGCGGGAAAATGACGACGGGTTTTTTGACAGATGAGGAAGATTGATTAAAGAATTACAAAATGAAGAAAGTTAAACACCTTATCGAAGTATCATATCTATATTATAGGATAACAAAAAATACATATTTTTATTTCAATCTTTAAGCGTAAAATGCTAAGTAAAAAATAAAACATAAAATAATTTAAAATGATTTATTATAACCAATAAATACATTTGACAACAGTTATTCCATACTCTACAAGTGTACGTTAAATTTACTGGGTATAGTTTAATTGTTAAAGTAAAATATATTAGATCAACGTTTAGTGCGTTTATTTTAAATTATCATATATGAACGAAAATTATAATTCATTAATCATTAATGAAAATAAAATATAATATATTACAGTGGTAGGTATTTTTATCTTAAAATTAATTTGTTGAAATTATTTGGGTTGATGCGTTGGCTTTTTAAAAACCCGCTTGTGTGCTTAAATTAAGTTAATATTTTTGAATAAACTTGATGCATAAAATAATTATTAAACATATTGTAATTATTGTACTTATCGTTCGTTGTACTTGATGGCAAGTAGCCTGTTTTATAATATCATTTCATTTATCATCTAATATATTTAGATTTTTTTAATTTTAATTATCATATATAGATCGCTACAATAGTACTGTGTAATATTAGGCACGCATGATTCTAATCTATTTTAAATTATAATGAGACTAGTTAGTTCCTTTTTATGTACTAAATTATTAATATAATATATTTGTAGTTGTTTTATTCATATGTACTTGATGATTATGAAGCGTACTAGTATACCATTGAAAATAATTTATCCTGATGACACCAAATTCCGTACTTTTACTATCTTTTATATAATAAAAAGTTTTAGCAATAGTGCAATATAAGAAAAGAAATTTAAAATTGTAATTTTATCTTTCGGATCTGAATGGATAATTTTCGTGTTTGACACTTCCAAGTGAGTATTGTTAGTTCCTTCAAAACTTGAGTTCATAAAGTTCATAGAATAAATTTACACAATATCCCTCTTCTGAGAGCTCCCGAGAAGTGCCTGAAATAATAAATAATATAAGTGAATGTGGTTCACAAAAATAGACCATAATAAAAGGCTCCTTTTTTGGACCAATTTTTTAAAATTAGACAATTATTAAGATAGATAGACTAAGCAAGTTGTAATCTTTTTTATGTAATTTATCAACAAACCTTGTTGACGAAGTTAACAATAGCTGTAGCGGGTTGCTCAGGTTCTAGTTCTGCAAACACATGACACTCGTTGTCAGCGCCAGACGAAGCTCGCGCCACAAATGCAAATATTCTCCTGTTAAAAGTTTTTGCAAAATTTCACTTGAAATAAACTAAAGAAATTTACGATTTATATAATACATTTATATTCTTTTTTTTAGTATAAATATTCGTCAGGTGAAATTGAAGTTTAAAGACATTGTACTCAATAAATGTGAACCAAAGCATCATAGAAAATCAAAACCTTACTTTTCAATTTTGTTGTTATTATCCATATAAGTGAACCGCCGCTCAGCTGGATCAAGGCCGGCGTGAGAAACGCCGGTAGCTGGGTAATGTCGGCGGAAGAACAGCTTACGCGCTGCGTCCGTCAGTGTAATGCCGCCTCCGAACACCTTAAAGTGCACCACGTGACCTGCCGGCTGTAACAACATTTATATGGAAGTTTCTTATTTATGTTGTGTACTTATATAAATAGTTAGAAGTTAAAATTACGAATAAGTATTTGTTCTTCATATTTTTTACTATTTGTAAAATCCTTTAGTGTTTACTTTTTTCTGCAGAATATTCTGTACAGCCCTCTTTACAGCAGCAGGGCCAGTGAGGGCTTCTGTGTTCTCAGATCCTAGCAACAATACGTTACACGCCGCCCCGGTCGCCAGAAGCGCGCGAGCAGCTGCACTTGCATTTCCACCTGACCACGGGTCTCTGTAAAATAAACGATGTTCAATACAATAAATTTAAATAAAATTCAAACATAAACTTAGATAAAAAATACAAGGTCATACCTTTCGGGCAACTTGAGAGGTACGGGTAAAGCGAGCGGTGTAACTGTATGTTGGTACACCAAGGCTGATAGTGAACTAAAGACTGGTTCATCGGGACAGCCTCGTAGACGCACTCCGCGCGCAGTCGGCTCTATGAGGAAGTGTCGCACCCCCCCCGCACCGCCGGCGCGCACTGCCAGGCCGAAGGCACCGGGGAACGAGTTGGAGTCGCGCACTATAAACGCTCCCTCGTCTAATTGTAGGAGGGCTGATATCGCTATAAAAAATTAATATAGATATAATATTAAAGAAAACACACATACAATTTAAAAAAATATTGTAGATATCTACAAAATAGAATCACACTTACCATCGTCTCTAGATATGTTTGGTTTGTACCAATAGTGGCTGGTGTCCTTCGCAAAACGAACACGATCGGGCGCTACGTGCTGCGGCTCAGTTGTGCTCACACTGGAACGTCTTGAGCCACTGCTCGCGGTGCCCGCGCCCGCGCCGATAGCCGCACCCGCTCCGTTGTATACACGGTATTCTGATTCTGGACTGCCTTCACGTTCTTTTCTGAAGTAAGTTATTAGTTTATTTTTAATAAGAAATACCTTGCCTTAATTAATTTATAAATAATAATAATAATAAAACACTTTATTGCACACTTTATTAAAAATATGTAGGTAGGTATGTAAGTAAGCAAAGGATATAGCCATATCATTTAGAGTGATCTGTTACAGGCAAGTCAACCATTATTAATTGCGTAATTATGTGAAACATCTTTTTTTAGCGGAAAACAGTGCAAGAAAAATAATAATATTAATAAATAACAAAAATGGAAGGAGTCATATTTCGTTAATATAAATGACTTACCTAGAGACAGTTGGTGAGCGTGGTGGGCGGGCGCTAAGTGAAGGTGTTGGCGTTGGCGGGTAAGGGGTACGCGGATGTGTAGGAAAGGCCGGAGTGCCCGCGCGGGAATCAGATCGAGACCAACTTTCTGATCGCTCCCGAATCTATATTGCATAAATTATTATTGTCAAATAGTGTCTATAATTGTTTTTTTTTGGCAATTTAGTTGTAATATGATATTAATAATTTCTTACAATAGTTTCGTTATTATTAGGCTCCGCTAGAGACAGTAAACCAGGCGCTTGGGTACTTGTAGGTGTGCTGCTCGTACTCCACTCACGCATCGTCATCTTTTCATACATGAATTTTCTAGATGAGGTTCTAAGGAAATAAATATTCTATATTAGTAATAGCTTAAAGCGATGCATGTGATTAAAAATTATAAAGTATTACGAAATAAAACTATAAGATAATTAATAATACCTGTCTGGAGCCTGAGGACTAATACTGTCAGTCCTGAGAGGAGTGCGCGTGTTTACGTGAAGTGGTACACTAAAATCATCGTCATCATCTGCAAACGCTGTTGTGTCACTGGTGTATCCATCCACCCTAAAAACGTACGTACATGTTTATCTTAATTTATTATGTGAAACTATTTATTAAATAATTTAATAGCAATATATAATATTCATTGGTTTGTCATTCATTAATTACCGATGGCTAGCTGATCGGCGCACATGACGGGAAGGCGCGTCCCACTCGAGCGGTAGTCGAGCGACCCTTTCCCTTGCTTCTTTCCTCTCTCTTAATTTTTGTTGTTGCCTTTGTAACCAAGTTAATCCCGTATTTTCTCCGTTACTGCTTTCAGATCTTCTTGATTCTCTGCGTATGGTGTTACTATCTTGCCATTCTATTGTGCTTGTCGAACGCCATGTGCCGTTTTCGGGTGCAGATTTTTTTGCGCTGTTTGGCGAACGTTCTATCCATTCTGCGTCACCATTTGTCCATCTGTAAAGAGCATTTAACATATAATCATACATATATTAACCTTCCAGAGCAAGACAAGTGCCAACACACTCCGTTCTCCGTTTTCCTCCTGATTGGGAAATTGCGTGTTGATTTGCAGAAATTGAAAAAATACACATAATTATGAGGCCTGTCGTCAGCAGAGGCACAACAATATGCGACTGTTAACGCGACAGGTTGTGAGTTCAATTCCCACTCTTGGAAATGAAAATATTATTATATTTAGCATTTCCTCGCTCTGGTTACAAGGTGAAGCGCGGCTTTGAGTTCCCACACTCAGGACACATTGACTCAGTTTCGGCGAAAAGTGGGGAAGGAAAGTGTTAAAAGAGAACGGAGTGTCTTAACTCCAGGTTCTCTGGTTCCTTCTGCCTACCGTGCTAGGTGCGGGATACAGCCTGAAACCTTATATTAAATATATATTCCCTGAGTGGGGATCGAACCCATCACCAAGAGTCAGATACCATCCAACAGTGCCACAATGGCATCTAAGTTAAACGAAAGACGTACATACATGTACATTTTTCACATAATTATAAAATAAGATAATAAAAACTGCTCGTCAGATTTTAACTAAATTTAAATTGACTATAACAGAAGCACTAGCTACCGTATAAAAAAAATAGTTATCAAATTGGTTCACCCAGTAAAAAGTTATGCGGAACACATGAATACAATACAATCGATTTGAGAACCTCCTCCGTTTGTTTTCTAACTTTGAAGTCGGTTAATGAGAAAACAACCTTAGTTTACCTTAGTAATTCATAAAAGAGGACCAAAGTTGCGAAAAATACAATGGTATATAGGTGGCCTAAAGACTAATTATCCAAGTTGTATTGTATTATTTAGTACTTTTTTAATATATAGTTAACTAGCTTTTCGCCCGCGGCTTCGCCCGCTTACGTGGAATTCGGTTATATCGCGCCACATGGTAAGGAGTAGACTATAGTCTTCCAAGGTCTAGACTATTTGTCAAAAATGGTTAAGTGGTTTAGGTGTGAAAGTTGTAAACAGTTAAATAATCTTACATGATTTTATGTTTGACAATAAGGAACTTCCATACAAACTTTCATCCCCTGTTTCCACCCCTTCTACTATTTTTTTCGCAATAAAAAGTATCCTATGTCCTTTCCCAAGTTCAGTTCTATCTTCATACCGAATTTTATCAAAATCGGTTCAGTGGTTTAGCCGTGAAAGCATAACAGACAGACAGACAGAGTTACTTTCGCGTTTATAATATTAGTAAGGATTAAGTTTTTATCATACATTAAAATAATTTAATATATATAAAATCAAAATGAACTCATACATCTGTGAATTAAGGGTCCAACAAAGCGGCATTCATTAGAAAGTAGATGACGGTTTACGAGGTCTGCGTCATAGGCAGTACCGACGGACAAGCCGTTTATGGCGACGTTTATCTCTAAATAGCAACTTGTTTAGGTCACGACGGCGACGCAATCATACGCCATCACTTTAGCAATTCCTAATTACAATTTTTACTAGTTGAAACTCACTCACTCACGATACTTGTACTTCCGGCTATAAATTATGAGTAAGTATTCAACAAAGTTATTGTAACTGAGAAAAAAAAAAACATTGCGTTATATCATAAATTAGACTTCATCAAATTTTGACATGTTATTTAATATTAAGTCAATTTATGTATAAAATATATCCAATTTATGTATAATATATATACTCAACCGATTATCATGAAACATTGTTCACATATTTTTAGGTATATTAAAAAGGACATAGGATACTTTTTATTATTATTTCTTTAAATATTTTGGCAAACATGATTGTTTGTAGAAAAAATTGAACATCTATCTACTTCAAAACCTTCTAACGCATATACGCACTATACTCTATAAAAACGCCTCTCGTGGCGCAGAGGCACAAGGGTGCGACTGTAAAAGCGATAGGTTGTGGGTTCGATTCCCACTCCAGGAAATATAAAATTTAATATTTTCATTTCTTGGGTTATCAAACCCAAGGAAAAGGGTGGCGTTGAGTTTCGCCACTCAGCATACAATGCCTCATTCGGCGGAAAGTGGTAAACAGAAGTCCTAATAGAACGGAGTATCTCAACACTAGGTTCTTAGGTTCCCTCTGTCTACTCGGCTATGTGCTGGATATAGCGTAAAGCTACTATAATTATTTTCCTCCTCGAGGATCGAACCCACAACCATGACGTTGACCACTTCTAAACTGCGATACTATTTTGTATAGTATACTAATATGTATAAAATATATCCATAATATTAGAAAGTTTACTAATACGAGTCTCTAATTAAACATAACGGACTCGCAACCGGATCTCTATTTAAACTATAAACACTAGAAGTTCTCTAATTAGTTTAGCTCACTCAGAATGGACTTGCTGAGTTTATATTTTTGATCAACTGTCAAACTATCACTCAACAAGGCGCCATGTTGCCGTATCAATAATTCAAAAGTTAGTAATAACGTCTTTGCACCGCACATTACAAAATAATTCTATGCTTAATATATAATAAAGTAACTAGGCGGCACATTTCTCGTTAAGTCATTTATAAGTAATAATTTCTTTATAATAATCAGCTATACTATATAGCTACATCCGTTATTTTTAGATACAAATTACAAACAAATACTTTTGTGGTTATTTAATAAGAATAAAAGTATCGCAGGTAATATGTTTTGAGCGTGGGTTCGTGGAATAAATCTCGTGGGCGTTAATTGAATAACAACCGATGATAACAATAAAACTGTACATTCTTTAAACGGAATTGGCGTCGTCTCTAAAATAGAACAATTGTTGAGTTACGGATTGTGTTTCAAGTGTTTCATTGTTCATAAAGGAGAAGCATAATATTTGCCAAAATTGAGCACATGTGTGCACTATATGTACTTTTCATTTTTTGTAATCATGTAAACCTGATCCCTGTAACTTAGTTGTATTTAGAAATCTTATATTCTATAGCTAATTTTTTTATCTCCCTTACTGTTTTATTATACATAGTATAGATAGCCTGCTTAGATACAGCATCGTATAACAAAAAAGCGTGAAGTCTTTTATTTTATTGACGGGCGGTATCAAATATGTTTACAAAAATAAAAAAAAAATGGCTGTATGGATTTCAAAAAATTAAGTGTACGAGTATATATCTATTAGTCATTCATTGATTATCCATGACTTGTGTCTAATTTTATAGAGTGATAAAATTGATAATGAAATCGATAATACTTCTGTCAATCAGGTCGCCATATTGCGTTACAATATTTCCTAACGTAAAGGATTTACAGATTTTACATGCTACTATTAATATTTTCAAGAAATTTATTATTTGTAAGATAAGTCTCACAGACACATCATTTGAAAGAATTTAAATTACCAGAATACAAAGCGACTTTAGGATTTTAAGGATAACACTATAAAAAATATACATGAGATATATTATATATGTATAAGAAATTTTCAGTCAATTGGTGCACATAAAAAGTGATTTAGCCGACACGCGTTGTAACAGCAGAGATTGGTTATGGTGTATTTCATTACCCTTCTTCATTGACAATGAAGTGGGTCGAGCGGAACGCGGCTAAATAAATTAACCAAACCGCCACAACGTTATAGCTTCGCGTGTCAAGCTTGATACCAAGTGTGTCGAAACTGGACGAAATATTATCTCCCTTTGTTTGTTCTCACGGATCTAATGCCTTGTTTGGTCAAGCGTACGCAACTCTAATACATATATAGCATGAGCATTGTATGAACTAGATATGAATTGCCATTTATTTCTTTTTTTTTAATTATATATTAGCCTTAATATATATTTGACTATTCCATATAAATTATATTTTGAATATATTATGTACTATATTATATTCATCCTGTCTATGTATAAGTGTTAATAATAAAAATAAACGCAACAAATTCTTGATTTTTTTAATTTTATGTAAGTACTATGATGATTTAGATTAATGGCGCTTAATTTTATTCTTCGCTTCAACCTAAGTAAAGTGTGCAATTTTCGACCGTATTTTATTTAACTAAGCCCCTGGGAGAGCCTATGTTTCAAATCTCTCGAGTAAAAATTGCACGTACAAGCATCCTGTGATAACCATAACTGTTATAAATATACTAGCTGTATCTCGCGACTTCGTTTGCGTAGATTATAAAGCATAAAATCCCGTTTTATTGGGATTCCCTACACTCCTCAAGGAGTGTGCTCGCCAAATTTTATCTTTTATTAGTAACGCAAGCTTTTT
This sequence comes from Philaethria dido, assembly GCA_033558755.1. Classification (NCBI taxonomy): domain Eukaryota; kingdom Metazoa; phylum Arthropoda; class Insecta; order Lepidoptera; family Nymphalidae; genus Philaethria; species Philaethria dido. The sequence goes on along the minus strand of JAKGSA010000835.1, from coordinate 218,103 downwards.
ACGTATAGATTAAGACGGAATATGATACTCTAATTATAATAAGAAGGCGGTAAAAAATGTAATGGTAATGGTATTGCTAAAAATATAATATTGATGTAGGTTTCAATGTAAACACTCGCAGCATGTAGTTGTAGGCGGCGGCGCGTGGCCTCCACGCCTACAACACAGGAACACATGTTTATATCTCCTACCCAATTCCCCTTTTCTGTTAATTACGACGTATTCATTAATTCTATATTTTTTTCTTGTTTATTCTATCTAAAACATTCAAGATTCTGTATATTGTAACTATTTCAAAAGGAGTTGGATAGTAAAAAATCTTAGATAAAAGTTTAAATTTAAGGTTTTTTTTATTTTTAAAAGACTTTAAAAAAGGGAGAGATTCTCAATTCCACTATTTTGATGATTCGTTTTTAGTTAAAATCTGACAAGTTTTTGAGTTATTCGTAAAGATTTAGTGCATTTTATTTGAAGTTGGTTTTCTATATTTGTTAAACTTTAATTATATATTAAACTAATTTAATTTTGAAAGTGATATGTAAATAAAATGTACAAACAATATTTTAATAAATAGGTATATTCACTAACCTTCCATTGCTTATAGGTGTAGCGGGTGGTGGTATTGTCGTGGTGGTGGTGGTCGTGACGTCATCGTGTGTTAGTTTGCGAAGTGTACGTGGTGAAAGTGGTGTGCGAGGGGATGGATCCGGGGTAATGGTGCGCTCATCATCGTCTTCCTCAATGCCCCTGTAGCTGCGATCACTGCCGAGAGCTCGTCGCACCAGTTCCGGGCTCGCGAGGCGATTAGAGGCGCGCAACATGCCGGGGCGGAGGCCGGGGGCTCCGTAGGTGAACGGCGCGGAGTCGGCGCGCGCGTGGTACGGTATGTCCGGCGCGCGGTCGGCGTGCGACTGCGGCGCCGGCGGCGGGTCCGGTAAGGCACTCACGGTGCGGAGCATGTCGCCCAGCAGCGCGTCCAGCTCGTCGGGCGGGCTGGGGGCGGCGCGCCGGCCCGCCGACGATATGCCCGAGTCCATTGAAGCGCTGAGCGGAGAGGATGGCCCGCCGCCCGCGCGCACTACTGTCGCATAGATGGACCCGTCGAGAGGTCCAAACGTATGTGCGGCCTCCGCTCCCTCGCCCGCCTCCCCTCCCGAGCCCGAACCCTCTGCACTGCCGTTATTATCGCCTGTCACCAAAATTAAGGAAATGAAAATAAGGTGTTCAAGTGTTCTTGAAAATAGCACAAATTACTAACAAATTAATAGATAAACATTAGAAACTTAATGAACGAGACTGAAACGCGTGGTTGATAATAATCATTCACATTTCGAAAGCTAAATGAAGTATTTATTGACCATTTATTGCTAACGCAGTAGTTGTAGAAATGCAGTTACTATCTGAGCAACCGGACAACATCCTTAAAAGGACTAACGTTTCCCGTTACCCGTATCCCGGTCGTCACCGTTGTCTCACGGAATGTCACATAGAGCCCTTCTTATTACTGAACCAAACATGACATCTCAATCAAGAAATGATTAAATGAATGATAACAAAATTTAAGCGACACTAACACTGATTATCTATACTAATATATAAAGCTAAAGAGTTTGTTTGTTTGTTTGAACGCGCTAATCTCAGGAACTACTGGTTCGAATTGGAAAATTCTTTTCGTGTTTCATCATCCAACCAACCATTCATCGAGGAAGACTTTAGGCTATATAACATCACGCTGCAACTATTAGGAGCGAAGAAATAATGGAAAATGTGGAAAAAAACGGGGAACATTATTCATCCTTGAGAGCTTCCGTTACGTGCACTGCCAAAACGGTTCAAGATACCAAAAATATATGTATGAAAGAAATATTCCTCTTGAAATGATCTAAAAAAATATCCGCGAGAGTATATGTCTATCTTTTAAGAGGCCATCGTGGCATTCTGCTCCTGGCAAACGGAGTTGCGGGATACAGCTAGTTATAATAATAAGAGTGTTCATAAAACGATGTTTGATAGACTATAACAAAAGAGCTACGAGAATATTGCACTATGTACTACGTGGCGACTTAACTACGTCTTGCATTTTTGTTTATTTAATAAATTATAATTCAGGTAACAGATTATTTTACAATCAACAGTTCACAAGCAGTTCATTGTTATCATCAACGCACCGAATGTACACATGATGATTTTGGGTTTGATTGATTTTGTTTCTTTCTTCCACTTGAGATAGTATTCATACTAAAAAAGATTTTCGCCTTTCTACTCTGGTTAACAGATTCACTTCCAAACGCAGACAAGTTAAATTCTGCCACCAATAATAACTATGTTTAGGATGGCCGTAGTGAAGGACATAATTGTCTCTGTTCTTTTTGCCTACCTAACAGGAGGCGCGTCAAGATAAAGAAACTATTTTCTATAAGCGTTGTTGTAGATATATTTTTTTTGTAGTATACAATCGATGTATATTTACGTATGCGAGATTACGTCGTCGAGATAACCTCGATATGTTGTAGAAAACTCGTCACACACAAATGAGTGATTCAAGGTAACCTCACCTAACAAGGAAAAGAACAGCTTTTTTGTGTAAGTCAAAGTATATCAAATGTGATCTATTTTCTATAAGCCAAAATATTTAAATAAATAATTAATATACATAAATATATTTAAAAGAAACCGGGCCAACGTCACAATTTCTTAATTGAGACGAGGGAATATTATTGTAATTATTTCCTCACATGGATTTTGAACCTACAACAGCCTATTGCTACCACTGCCTGAGAACGTCTAATAATAAAAATAGAAAAGTAAATATTGCATGTTAAAATCCTCAATCTTTTCTGATTCATAAAATACGTACATTTGAAGCAACATCTGGCATCCACTGGTAGCCATGTCACAACTGATCTAAATGTGAAGTTGTCAATAATGCAATTAGCATAAACTTATCAACGGTCTACGCGTCTATGGTTTGTGTATTAAGGGAGATGCTGTTATTTCTGTGATGTCAACCAAAATAACGTATTTAGCGTGAGACGCGTGGCGAGGGCTACTATTACGAAATGAACACTGCTGTGCAGGAAGAGGATGTGCGCCTGTAACGCCTGACTTGTCAATTTTTATGCATCATTTCATTTTAATTGGCATATTCTATTTTGGATATAATAACAAAAATACAATACATGTTGCAATATTATATTTCATTAATATAAAAAGTGGATTGGACTATATATTTATATATTTCTCACAAAATAATGTGTTGCATTCAAAACTGGTTTAAGCACGTAAGGTGTTTAGAACTAGTTTCTGGAGTAATCAACTTATTAATTATTCGTGGCGGTATCGCCATTTTAAAGATATACTTTATTGTATAATAAAATATATCCGCAAAATAAATTAGTTTAAAAAGAACATTAATATACAAAAAGCCATGCCGTCAGTTACAAATGACGCAACAGTCAAAGGTCGCGATGATATATTTATGACAAGCGTTATTCGTTAACTAATGAAGATTAGCGTGAATAAGACGCGGTACTTCAATATATCCTAAAAATCCATATCCTATGAAGACTTTGTAATATCGTAGTTTAATACGTTTGGTAATATGTCTGGTGATATTGTTTTAATACTTATTTAAAATTATATATTTAACAAAAATGCCCTCTAGAGGCGCTTAAAAGTCAAAAAAATGCCTTGGTTAGTTTGTGGACTGTGCGATTACCTTCGCACAGCGCGTGCTTGAGCCGGCTCCTCATGATGTCATCGGGCCGCTCCAACTCGTGTTTCTACGAAACTCTAAGCTTTACGGCGTTACTCAACCGTATCCAAAATCATTCTTAATATACGTTGCCCGAACATTTAAATAATAACCGGTTCGTTTCTTCTTTTTAGCAAATGTTTCACTTTTAACATCTCAACTTTGTAGGGTTTCATAATTTAACATATTAAATAATAATATAAAGCTAAACCCTTTTCACATAATTAGTAAATCATTTTCTAGTATTAAAATTAACAACATAGGCAAAGTACAAGAAGATTTTTATTATCAGAATTTATTTTGTATACATACATGTAACAACCGTTGTAAAATATCTAATTTCTATGGATACACAAAGACTAATTATTTAATCATCTTTTTCTTTCAGATCATTAACTTTTACGATCATTATATTTTGCCAGTTTTGCCCACAGAGAATAATCAAATTTTTATTTTGGACTAACGTATAGAGTACGTTTGTACGGTCACTCTTATTAAATTCACATTTCGCGATACGTGCACAAGTGTTGCACCTTTCTCGTTGACTGCGATTTAAGTTTAGGTGAGGCAGTTGAGTATTATATATAAAATTTGTAATCCCGCTATGGATTTTTTATACATGTATTATTTAAAAATTATCCATAAAATAGAGAATAAATCACTGTACGAGTATAAAGGTATAAATTAGAAGAAATGAATTTGCTTGCTTATGATAAAGAAAAACATTTTTTTAACAAATGTATTAATTTATATGGAGACAATGACCGTTGACCAATAAATGTTTTAGTAAATCAACTAAGATAACCCTGTGAAGTGTTTATCAAAGTGGGTTTTTATGATTATCATATATTTGATGAATATAAAGAAACATATTTTTTCACCTTGTAAAGTAAATATCCTAAAATAATTTTACAGTGATAAAAGTAACATGCTTATAATATGTACTTGTTATTAATCAATATAACTAAATGTTTAAGTTGACCTTATAATTCGATTACATGAAAGAAGAGTATGACGAATTAAACAATTAATGTATATGGATGATGAGTGAGCAGAAATTCATCTGCAATCCGCCATGGTGGTCAATTAGGCGCCCGAGCAGCTCCAGTGTCTGATCGCACTCATAATATATTACGCTCACCATAACCAATGTCATTGTCCCAGTGAAATATACTATCGTATAATGGAACTAATTTCGTTACATCTTTCAACTCAACGTCTCAAGCTCGTTTATTTTTGACGCTATGTGCTATTAACAATTGTTTAGCAAGTCAAAAGGTTTCCATTCTTTTATATATAAGTCCAGCAAAGCTCCGTTTTAACGTAATAAAATTGCAATGATATCAAAATTCTACTCACCTATATATAATTACATTTTAGTATCCGGAACCGTCAGCTGATATGAAAAGAAATGTAAGTGATCATTTTTTTAAATTATTTATTAATTTCGATATTAATTTATGTTAATATTATTGATAACACGAAAGAACTGATAAAAGATGAACAGTAATTGATAATATCCGTGTCGCGGTGGTTAAGGCCGGCGTGAGACTGGGCGGGCGGCGGGCGAGGCGGACATCACTAAAATAGCCTCGCACCTGCAACGCAAACCTATCGCTACCGCTAACAGTTTTGTCAACCGTTATAATGATATGTCGACGCTTTTTCTATGGAAACGAAGACTATATTAATTCCTTTATTGAGATTTAATAATAACTAAAAGCCTCACTGACGTATAAAAACATCTATCCTTAGCAACGTGTATGTCACTTTATTCAAAAGTACATATATGTCAAACATATGATAGAGTAAGAAATTTTTGTTCTACACTTAAATTTTACGTATTTTTGATACATTATTATAAAAAATATTGGTTTTCTGCATTTTTTCATACTCCGCATAGATTTCAAAAAAGGGGATTCAAAGTTGTTGCTTCGCATCTTAATATATTAAAATCATAACGAGAGACGAGTTATTAATATTCGAACCCGCGACCAATTGCGATCAGACGCCGTCCCACTGCGTTATGGTGGCGCATATAGTTTTTTAATCTATTTTTTAATATAAATGATAATAAGGAAATAATTTTACAGTCTTTTTTAATCCATTAGATGAGCATTGGGTATCGAGCTATTTATTTTTTATACTAAACAGTATTTATACATTTACACATAGTAAGATCAACATTTCGTAACACTTACATTTAACTTAAAAAGAAAACAAAAATAACAAATCTAGAAAATAAAAAAAACAAAAATACCTTAGTATTTTACATTAAATTTATTTATCAACATAGTAACTTTTCAAGTCTGTTGTTGAATTTCTTTGGACATTTATTATAGAATTGTTAGTAAATAATATGGTTCATGTAATGCTATGCGTTCAAGTCACACCCTAACCAAAATAAACTTCAAATAACGGATGTAAAACTAATAAAATGGCGTTTTAGTATCTCACGCATCACTAGCTTTTGCTACAAAAAAGGACTTCTACAAATATTCTGTAGTTTGCAAGAAAAAATAAAATTTCAATCTTTTAAACAAATATAAATGTTATTACGGAAAACGTATTAATAAATACATAGTTCACCATCTTGCGCCTAATATTAAGAGCTGATTTTCGTCACCACTCCGGTCTCTTGCTCAGCTCTTTACTGTATCGAACCAGCCCTGAGAAAAATGTATATAATTTCTTCGGTGCTACTTGTATCCACTAATATAGCTTAAAGTTAGACGTCTCTCAATTGCGCCACTATAAGCATCATTTTAGTCGTAACAACATCTATCTATATTGAATTGGTATTCTCTTTAAAATTGTATACGAGTAGGTACGCAAACACAAATAGTAACTGTATCAGATAGAAAAATAAATAATAAATAACCAGACGGCATTGTGACGCAATGCGTCTATCTGGCTGTACACGTGATGGTTGTGGATTCGATTCTTTGTCTCATGTGTCTTAACACTGGGTTCTTTCTATCCAGTCATGTATGCACGTAAAGAAGACAAGGGATAATAAGGGAAAAAGAAGTCTATAGAAAAGTGAAGTAAAAGTGAAACATCAGAAATGAACTAGAGAAGTTAATTTCTAATGTTTCTTTAACTTGATTAAAAAACAAGATTTTTCTTTCCTGTCACATTTAAAAGTTTTAATCTATACATATAAATAAAATTCGAGTGTCTGTTTGTAGTATTAAAATAACCGCTTTTTACCACTAGCATATCTATGATATATACACCAATACCTCGCTTTGCGTCGTTTCGTTTTGCGTTATTTCGAAGTTGCGTCGCTGCTTAATTTTTATTGATTTTCACTGTGCCTTGTTTTAGATTCGAGTGTTTATTACTTTTTTTTTCTAAATTATGGCAAGACCTTTGTTTTTAAATGCGCCATGCCATCAAAATTTAAGGATTCCCTTTCTAACTATTATTAAATGAATATGTAGTTTATTTTATTTAATGGAATACGTATCTTGTATATTATTTTTGTTTAAAAAATTTTACTTTGTTCAATTTTATTTTTAAAAGGTAGTATTTTCGCAAGCCTAGATTATTAAATGGTTTGCTATAGAAAATCGATTTTCACTTTGCGTCGTTTCAATTTGCGTCGTGTTATTTTGGAACGTAACCCCGGCGCAAAGCGAGGTATGGGTGTATACCAAAATTATACCAATGTATACCAATATTATATTTTTTAAATATTAGTCTGACTGTATGTTTGTTCTGACAAATCTCTTAAATGGCTAGACCGATTTTGCCGAGACTTTTACTAAACCATGTACTTTATATGCTCACTAACATAATAAATGTGAATGTATGTTTGTTTGTTACGCTTTCACGCCAAAACTACTCAACTAATTATCATGAAACAAAGTTATTACAACATATTTATAAAGATTTTAAAAAGGAAATAGGATGCTTTTTATATAAAAGAAAAATATAAATATAAAATTATAGTTTTCAATATTTATAGCTTTATAAAATACAATATTTTAAATTTTTTGTGTTAAGTTACTATTGGTTTATCTATGAAGTTATATACTTTATTCCGTAATAGGGATAAAACAAAATCATTATATAATAATTTAATTTAAGCTACATTGTATGAAAACGCAAAATATATCGAAAACAGCAAGTCACACCAGTCACAGAGTAGTAGTCACAGTCATATGGTGTGCCTATTTTTCTTCTGATCTGCGTAAATTCTGTCGTCAGAAGTAGAGCGTGCAATGAAAGTACTAAACCATACAAAAAAAAAAATTCTGTCGTCAGAAGTAGAGCGTGCAATGAAAGTACTAAACCATCCAAATCTCAAGTCAAAGATAGCATTCCTACCGAACTAAGCCAATACTTCAGTTTTTAAGGCATAACAATCTTAGCTAACATCTGCAAAGCAATATGGAACTCAGGACGGAGTCGGTTTTCTTACCATTACATAGAAACTATTCCACTTTTGGTTGCAGCACCTGTAGCATACTTTGATTACTACAGCATTGAATTCTTACGCTGGCTTTGTAAGAGGAAATGAAACCAAAGAGCAGACTCTCAGTATTCGTCAGATAGTAGAGAAATGATTAAAGTTCAACAAAGACATTAGTCTTCAACGTAACTAAGAGATTCCCTTGAACTGCCAAAAACAAATTATTTAGCCTCTCACAGCTGAAAAAGATGAAATGCGGAGACGACGGCCTGGAAAAGTTGATCATCGTCGTCCCAATGATGATCAACTTTTCGAAAACAACACAGAGGTAAAAAGAATCCAGACACATAAAAATTCTGCAATGTCTTTAACAATGCAACTAATAGGAATCATTAGAAACAGTTCATCAGACTTCATATTCCATTATGACTACGATCTTCAATGAGTTACCAGGAAGAAAACTTACCAGGTTCATCATCTGTAAGCGTGGAAAGTGGTCGTAGGTGTTCGAGTGAGTCGGCGCGAGCGAGTGCATCTGGAGCTGCCCTTAATGGTGCGGCGGGCGTTGGTGCTGGTGCCGCGCCCGCCGAGCCTTCCCCACGGGCGAATATAAGTTCCACTGCCCCGTCACTTGGAAATGATGGATCTAGAAACAAAACATTTCTAGATAGTTTCTTATATACGTTTACAAGAGTTGTAGTTATAGTATGCGATTTATTTACATGCTACTTATATAAATATATTTGAACGTAATATAGTAAAGGGAATGAAGAGAGAGCTATATACATTAATTAAAAATACAAGGCAAGAAATTTAAATATCTAAATCCATGTTACACATACTTTGTGTTTTAAATGTTTTATTAGCAAGGTTTAAGGAATATTTGTAAAAAAGTTCTTAATTAATAGGTTTTATCATTCCAGACATAGATATGTACAATATTATTCAAATATTCAAAAGTGCATCAGGTGGGTGTCTAAGATGCTTTTTATACCTAAAAAAGCAGGAAGGGCGCGTGCCAAGAAATTACCGTGCAGAGCGTGGTCAAGTTGTTGCTTAGTAAAAGAGAGGGTGTGGTCGGCGACAGCGCACGTGTGGAACTGACAGGCGAACACGAGGTGCCGCTGCGGGCCGCGCTCGTGCGCGTGCGCGTGCGTCTGCGAGTGCGCCGGCCGCCGGTACGCGCGCACCAGCACGTCGCCGCGCAGCGCCAGCCGTCCTACCCCTACTGTCCAGCCACCGCCATTCACCATGTATAAACCTAAACAAATATTTGTTTTTTTTTAATTCATACGTTTTACCGCCTTAAAGACTTAAAGTATCAATGGCATATATGAATTAGATTTTCAAGAAATAAATCAAAACCAAATTTAACACTATTTATACCGAGAATTTTTAAAAGCCTACATTTTTCGAATGAAATTGGGTCAATTGACCCCTGTTGGTAAAAATAGTGTTAAATCAATATTTACAAATCAAATACTGTATCATGAAAAAACAAACATCAACGTTAGTACTAACCAGAAGTGTAGACGCAAGTGTAGTTCTCGTAAATCTTGAGAAAGGCTATCGTAGGAACAGTCGGTGCTGCGAGTGATCCTGCCACGCTCACATGCGTTAAATGTAAAGGCGCCGCATTCACTCTAATCTGACCGGCCAATAAACCAGCAAAAGTATCGATATATCTGTAACAACAATTGTTTGAATTAAATTGATCATATAGTTTTTAAATTAAATTATATTATTAATAACTACGAATTTCTTTTTGCTTTGTCTGTGTAAAAACGACTCTACCATATAACTTTAGAGTTGAGAAGAATTCTCAATTGAGATTTAAATATCCTATATTTAAATATTAGCCTTAAAATATCTGAATGTAAATGTTATCAAAATAAGCTATCAGTTTTTAATATTTACACCGATAACCTATTGATATCGAAACTATTTTTAAGGAAAATATTAAGAATAATCTTGTATTAAAAGAAATAAATTTAAATAATGGTATTTTTGATTTTCTGGGTTTCGTAACAAGGCAAAGCAGCGTTGAGTTCCGCCACTCATCACGCAATGCCTCAATTCGGTGGAAAATGGGGAACGGAGTGTTTTAGCACTAGGTCCCCTCTGCCTACCCTACTATATGCGGGATACAGCGTGAAGCTATGTATGTATGTATGTATGTATGTAAAAGGAATAAACAGAAACAGTCTTAAGATTGTGTACAGACGTTTGCCTTTAATTTTATTCATTAGAATTACGCAGAACTTTACAATATAACAATATGCTAGTACTATGTGCTATCCTTACTAATATTATAAATGGGAAAGTAACTCTGTCACGCCTAAGCCACTGAACCGATTTTGACGAGATTCGGTATGAAGGTAGAACTGAACTTGGGAAAGGACATAGGATATTTTTTATCGCGAAAAATTTTTTGACAAATAGTCTAGACCTTGGGAAAGACTATAGGCTACTCCTTACACGTCGCGAGATATAACCGAATTCCACGCGGGCGAAGCCGCGGGCGGAAAGCTAGTATAATATATTTGCATATGTTTCACACCTACATACGCCTGTATTTTAAATTTTACAGATTATAATAATTGGTTATCTATAATGTATTCCTAGCATTATTAGTATAAAACAATTGTTATTATACCCACAGTACTTTCACTTTACTAAAGTGAAAATAGATGATCTCATTTAGTTTCCTCAGTCGGTAAACTACATGCTTTTAGAAAAATTAGCCGCACCGTAAAGGTATATTCTGTATTATGATATATAAGTCATACACAGGCTCATTAGGACGCCAGTGTCTAACGGAGCAGAATACTGATTAGCCGGAGGTACCTAAGCTTTTTATAGGATTATACACCTCTGAGTATCGCAACGCCATTTGTAATCATTATAAAGCATCGTATATTTTATATGAATTACGTGAATTGTATACGTCACTTACAAAATATCACACATAATTTGACGCCTTCGTTGCGGAATTCAAATTTTATATATATGTACATTTTTTTATTGTGTATTAAAAATACAATAAAAAGTTACAACTAACGCCTACAAAAAACGCCTGTCGCGGCGCAGAGGCACAAGTGTGCGACTGTAAAGCAAGAGGTTGTGGGTTCAATTCCCACTCCAGGAAATGAAGTATTTTCATTTTCTGGGTTTGGTAACAAGGGAAAGCGCGGCGTTGAGTTCCGCCACTCAACACTCAATGCCTCAATCTGGCGGAAAGTGGGGAACGAATTTGTTGAAAGAGAACGGAGTATCTTAACATTAGGTTCTCAGGTACCCTCTGCCTACCCTAAGTTAAAAAAAAAAAAGTTACAATATATATAGGAAATTTATTAGCTCTTATTCCTATAATGAAGTAAAGTTTATAAGTGCTACGTCGATGACGGTTCACTTTTATCTAGGTGCGCTACACTGTACCTGCTTTATTCTAACATAAATTGCCTATAACATAAAAGGTAATGACAGTAAATCTCATTAAATTGTAGCGGTAATATCATAATATATTTTACGTGTAATAAGATAAAATATAAATATTTATTTATTTCATGTTAAAAAAATAAAAATTTAAATTTACCGTTTGTTCGAAGGCAGGTGAAAAATCGGGACTCTATCATCAAGGTAACGTCGCATCGCATAACGATCTAAAGCGTGTTCCGGCGCACCACATATGGCTGAGTAATGCATGTATGCCGCTACCAACACTCCCAGCCGTTCCCGATTTCCCCTATAAACAATAAAACAGTTTCAATGTAAATAGATTTCCATTTTGTAGTTAATATATGTATGTTTGTATAATTGTTGTACATTTTTGTTTTCACACATTTGTCGTATATTGCGGATAAGATGGAGGCAGCTCAGAAAAGTCTCCTCTTCGTGCCTCACTTTGCGTCTATTTGGAAATATTACATATTGATGGCAGAATTCACTGCCCATCAATATCGTGGCGTCTATCCTATATTTTTTTCTCTGAGTCTCAACAATCTTACATAGTAAAATGGCAATTGCAACAATGGTATCAAAACTTCTTTCTTAAACAATATAAGAGAGAGTCTATAAATGATTAACGTCATACCATGCTAATAGTATAGCGACATTCTTGGGATGCGCCGCAAGCCAGCTTTCGATATGTTTGCACGCTGCACATAACCGTTCCAAAGGGGGCGCTAATTCCCCAGACCAGCCCAGCGAACGCGCACGGCCAAACACATTCCTTGCAGTCCGTCCGTCACTACCTTCCGCGCCACTTACTTCAAAAACCTGGAATAATAATGTACAGTATAAAATACTTGAAGCATCTATATAATAAAGGAATATTTAATATGGCATGGACCTGATTTTGCAACTCAGTTATCTCTAATATGGTATTGATTATTACATTATGATTCGTAAATTATATTGACTTGATAATGACAAATAGATATGCACTAATAAATATTAAAATGCTGAACATTCAAAATATGTTAATTTTTGGAAGGTAACTACAGAAAAGATTCAGTATTCAGTTTCAACATTCATTATTAATATCAGTTATTAAGAACATTCATACTAACCATGTAATGTTCGCCGTGTTTATTATTCAGCATGTGTGCGGCCTGCGCTTCCGCCTGTGTGTCCCTCTCCGGCAGATGCAATGCGAGCATGCGTTCCGCTACGTAACACAAGTCTAGTCGGGAGCTCGGTCCCCCAGGACCAGGGTAGCTTGCTGAACGTGCTCCCTAAACAGACAATTTTTTATCAGCATTATAAGAATAAAATATTTTTTTACAATTCATTAATAATTCTTATAGACAATAGTATTTTTCTGCGTTCATTATTAATACGTCGTCGAGAGAAGTTTAAAAATGATCTGCTTCGAAATGAAACGGTAAACAGAGAAAAGCTGTGATTAACTCAAGTATGTTTATGGGAGATCAAACACTTAAGCCGTAGGCGCGACACTATTCTGTGAAAGTGACACAAGCCGCGCGTGGGCGCAAGTAAATGCAATACGTTTTCAACATTACAATGCACTTAATCTGATTATTTAGCTATGACAAATACATACTAATTTTTACTGTTACGATGTAAAGCGGCTTAAAAGCGACATTTTTTTCATTTAGAAAAAAAAGCATCTTACGAATCCTAACAACCTAGCCGTAGTGAAACTAGGACAAACGCACGATGGTTATTAGTTTCAATCTTAGTCTAGAAATATTTATATTTGACGTTTGTGAACCTAATCCAGACTTAGAGAATATGCATTACATCTAGACAGTTAGCAAGTAATAGTTCTATTAAATAGATGTAACATTGCGGTGGTACTGACAACGGCGACTTCGCAACAAAATCATATTTCGGATGTGTGTTTGTGTTGTGGACTATCAGGGCTTGCTCGGTGAAAACCTTAAGTATAAGTGTACAGTTGATATCAGCCAAGACAAGAACAGAGTGATATATGGCTAGCTTAACTCTTTCTTCCTATATTGTAAAATGTAAAAAAAACTTGAGTTATTTTAATTTAATACATACATGTACCCTAGACAAAATCGATGTGGCTGAGGATGCTGGAGCACTAACCGCCCGCGTCTGAAACAAAACCAATAAAGTTATTACAACTTTGCAAGAGAAAGTTACTCGATTTATTATTTTATTAGAATACTGAATACTCGTTTGGTTTTTTAAATGATTTAATCATTGGGATTCAATTTTTAGATATAAATTACATATATACTATGTACATATTATATATTTTTTAATTTTACTAAGAACAGATGCTATCATGATTATGTGTGAAGCGTAGGGTCGAGCTCAATATTTCTGATAAATGATGGCATCAAGCTAGGTGTGGCCTAAGTGATTACTGCAGCTTTTACGGAGGGTTCCGTTGCTAATTGCCATAACTGTGTTAGCCGCTTTAACGTTACCCAACGCGCCTTACGACTATTCATTAAAGTCTCTTATAAAAGTGATTTTTAACTAAGTGTCGGTGGTTCTTAATTAAAGTGAATTCATAAATAAAATATACGTGCAGACAAAGTAACAAACGAATTGTTCAATTTGAACATTTAAAAATCAGATTAACATTTTTCATTTCAAGATTTTAATTAAAAGCAAACATTTATATCAGATTCAAATCTTGAAGCCCTCAAAATTGGCATTATCTAAGCAGATCGCAAGGAAGGCATTGCGCCGGCACCACGCCGGCTGCGGCGCACTGACCACTTACACTTTTTACTCTTATAGCTTGTTTCGCATCAATCACGATTCGAGATTTTCATCAACGTCCGTCAGCGTGTCGATGGAATCAGCTATTTAAAGTATTAGCGTTATAACCAAAGAACGTTACAAAATAACAAAATTTTACCATTATTTAACTATGACGTTTTTGCGTCAGCAGTTGTTATACTAATAGGTATTTGTAAATTACGTAATCTAAACAGTGATTTTTCATAAATAATCTTAAATGTTATTGAATCGCTTGTTTTTTTTTCTAATTCAAAATACACACCATAATCCGATCCTGGCGATTAGTAGTCGTACGAGGATTTCGTGTTGGACCTCGTTGTAAATAAAAAGCTGCACGCCACAATGCAAAAGCGAGTCTGTGTAACGCACGAGCAGCCTCCGCCTCGCGTGCGGTTACAATTTGGGGACGCATTCTCACCTCTTCTCTACATCAAGTCGCTTGATGATATTTTCATATTTTTTATATATAATCTTGAGCGAATAATTCTATTCAGTCCAAGTAAATACTACACAAGTATGCAGATCATATAACATAAATAACTTTCCTATTTGAAGAGACATACCTAAAATCATTTTACAAAAATACTATATTGATGTTCTGTAGCAACGTTATGAGCACGTTTTGTTTTGCTCCCTATATAAACAAAAGCGGTGAAGTCAAAGGTTCTTTACAACCGGATGTAAGTAAGTGCGTATTATGGACTATAATATATTGTAATGATAGAACACTGTAGTGAGGTTGTAGTAGAGTAGAGAAAATATCCTATGAGAAGAGTGCGTGAGACATTAAATGTAGACAATATCACCAGCAAGTAGGCAGTTGCCCGGGGGCATGCGCTCCTGCACTGCGGTATCCTATACGCGACATTAACTGCATGTTAACAAATTGTGATGTAATGACACTTAATATATTATTTTCTAGTTATTTCGTATAAATATTTTTCAAGTATAAAAACTTCTTTAATATGATGTATTCTTATTGCGTTTAAATAGTAAGTAATTTTAGAAATGTGTAACCCTGACCTTCCTAATAAACTCGTCCCTCAAGCAAGAGGGTGAATAACCGACGGGGAAAAGCTCATACAAATAAAAAAGCGTTATGTATGGCGTGAACGGTCACCGACTACAGACAATCTTTGTTCTAACACTTTGATTACAGATTTTTGTTTATTTTACCTTGCAGTTCTATGAGTACACTCAACAAGACTCATTTTAGTATGTTCAGTGGATATTGACAATAACAACTATATTTACTACCAATACTTTTTTTCCCTAAAAGGGTAGTATATATGTTCTACTTAATGAGAATTAACGTTTACGGCATCAAAGGCATAAAATAATGAATTCGCTGAATAATCAAGAGCCTTTATTATATCTTATCTTGTATAATTAACACTATCGCGTTGTATGTACTTCTTTATCTTGTTCAGTATTTGTAATGTATCTTAACTTGTCTCCACATAGAATTCAGTAATTTATTTGAAGATAAAATTTTCATTAACAAATACGCATAATTAAAATGTTACATTTGTACACGACATTTTTTTACTATATTTTAAATAATGTCAAAGATATCTTTGAATCGTTTCACAATTTTATCAGCACTATCACTACCACAATTATTATAAGACACGAATGGTATCACTACAGTTTTATCACGTTTCACGTAAGTTTCGAGTATTTTCGGGTGGGGCGGTGCAGCGTGAGTCGCAGCGTGCGGCGCCAGGAGAGGCACTGGCGCCCGCAGCGTCTCGACGCTCGCCGCTGTGACGCCGCGTTTCCAGGCAACGCGCATCTATCTCGCTGCCTCGTTGCGCCTTATACCACTACTACTATATTTGTACTAGCTCGTAGCTTTTTACAACAATTTTATTCAATACGATATATGTATCGAACAATTAATTTTGAGGCAATCCTCTTATTTACATATATAGAAACATCGAATATTCAAAGTGAATGTTGCATATGATTATTTTTATATTTTATTAACGTGAAGCTAAAATAATAATAATAGCAAACTAATAAATTAGTAAGTATAGTACAATTAAAAAGTTACCTAATCCTACTTACATGTTGTAGGCTTGTATTGTAAAATTTTTAATTAGAGATCTTTTTCGAAAGATTACGTAATATAATAAATATATTCGCTTCAGGTTCACGGTTTGTAATTCTTTAACAGCAGTAACATTATAATTCAAGTACGAAATCAGTAATTGGCATAATCTAACGAATCTAATTGAACTGGAACCTCGGGAATGCTGTCGACCGTCCAACACTTTTATTTTTGTTCACTAATCGCCAGTCTGATTTATATACTCTAAGGGCTTGGGATAAAAAAAATATGAATGTACAGAGACTAATGCTAATATGTATCTCCGTTGTATTTTATTGGATTTGAAAGTAAATATTGTATTGATAAAGTATTCGAATAATTAAATATTTAGTATTATGTATTTTGTATGTAGATATTCATTTACAATTTTAGAAAAGAAACATAGACAAGAGATCGGGCAACTGACGATGTAATGCACTTCCGTAAACAAACCTTGCATTAGCAAGTAAAAGAGGCTATTACCCCTACGTTAAATATAAGAACCTGTGCATATGCTACCTTTGTTTACTTTATTTGCGTTCAAAATATAATCTTCCCGTATTACGTAACACTTGTCTTGATTGAGAAAGTTTGAGTGGTAAATATAGTTTTATAGACAATATAAAACTAGCTTTCCGCCCGCGGCTTCGCCCGTGTAAAATTCGGTTATATCGCGCGATATGATAAGGAGTATCCTAGTCTTTCCCAAGGTCTAGACTATTTGTCAAAATTGGTTAAGTGGTTTATGTGTCAAAGTTGTAAACAGTTAAACAATCTTACATGATTTTATGTTTGACAATAAGGAACTTCCATACAAACTTTCATCCCCAATTTAACCCCCTCTATCATTTTTTTCGCGATAAAAGTATCCTATGTCCTTTCCCAAGTTCAGTTCTATCTTTATACCGAATTTCATCAAAATCGGTTCAGTGGATTAGGCGTGAAAGCGTAACAGACAGACAGACAGACAGACAGAGTTACTTTCGAATTTATAATATTAGTAAGGATTAACTTTTGTATTATAGTTTCTTAATTCCATATATAAATATATCAATAAATTTCTTATTTTTCAAAATTACATACCCTAAATTATGAAACGAAATCCATATAGGATATCGAGACCGATTTTCTCAGAAACGCTCGGTATCAGGCTGAAATTTATTCATATAAGTTCTCAAGTTTGTTTCTTGGATTAAAAAGGAATCAGCAAGAAGAAGAATTTAGAACCAGTAAGGAAGTATCCAAAAACCGCAAAATTTTAAGTCTTTTTAAGACTGAAAACAATTTAATATCGTAATTATACATTTTGGGGTATTCGCATTTGACCGTTTTTTTTTACTTAATATTTTCACTATAAGTGTGTCCCTTTATTTTCATTTTTAAACTAATTTGTTAACGTTACTTTCTTTAACGATGGGTTGAAATTGATTGTAAATTGGTTCTCCCATAAGGTAAATGGATTATGAAAACAAAAAAACATTGGTATTCCTGTCTCGTTCTCTCGTCTTGAATTAAAATGCGATTCTTTGCAAAGAAAGGTAAAGAACAGCGTGATTCCATAGTCAGACGAAAAAAAATTATAAATGTTACAAAAAAATACCCTAAAAATAACAAATAGATACTTACTACACTATAGATTAACTCGTGCGTAACAATCACAGATCTTAGATTAATTTCAACAGTCCCTTCATACCGTCAACTCAACGTAATGCTTTCACTTCATTTTTATAAGCGTGAGTATAACCTACTTGTCATTAAGAGACTTAGATCTAAGTGATCTTCAATCTAAGTAATTATCAATCTAAGTAATGATCTTAAGAACGTTCTCAGAAGAACATTTTAATATGTCAAATTTCTATATATGATTTTATTATTGATATACTTTATTACCTATGTAGTTCCTGCCCGCAACTTCGTTCGTATGACCCTTCCTACTTTAATTAGGAACAAAAACAACATTTTACAAATTGTAAATAATACCACCTTTACAATTTCAAGGTACTATCACATATAACTATTTCTTTGGAGTGGAAATCGATTTTAAAACCGACACTATTAAGAGAAAATGCCTATCACGAATCTAACAAGGTTTGTTCAGGCAGTGTTTCCTTATTTCTTATAGTTTAGCTGGACTAATAGTTCTTCATCGGATATTCCAGATTTTAATATTGATATGTCAACGAAAAATGTATATCGCCCAGAACAATTTTTATTAAGGCGGCGTTTCTTTCATGGTTCTGCATCAGGCGTTCTAGTCTTCAAAAGATGTAATTTCAAACTTTTTTTAAATATTTATTTATATTACTATTCATTTTATTTTATATCATCATGGCATCTTTGAGCAACCTTACTCGAGCATTAGTATTGTAAGAAATATTTTTAAAGTGTTTTCTACGTAATGCGTTCTTTAATATTCTTGGATTTGTTCTAAAGTATAAAATGAATTATGAATCTCTTGTAAACCACCGTGCCGCAGTTGGGAAGTGTTGATTGATGCTATTGTTGATCACATCTCATATATAACTAATATATAATAAATGATTTCTTTTCAGTCTACATAACCACTGTTTAGTGAATAGGAGAGAATAATATGAAAAAATAAATTCATGTGCTGAAAAAATAAGCGACATAATATACCGTGTTAGTATATAACATATATTCATAGCAAAATCCAATATTTAAGTATATATAACATTTATAAGTCGTAAAATTAAAAAATTGCTAAAAGCGCTGCTTCAGAGAACTCTATCAATATTAGTTCCGGTCTGCATCGTGCAAAGCTGTGTTAATTGCTCGTGGTAAATTGAATTGGCTTATCTACAATAAAAGATTTCTACAATGACCCTTACTCCACAGTATTTTGTGTAAGTATGTAAGTCACTTATTTGTAGAAGAAACGATTTATTAACAAGAATATGGTCAAACTGTTGTGCTAAATTATAATGGTTGATATAGACGCTTCGCTTAACATCAAGAAACGTGAGAAAGATTTGCGATTTGAAACCCAATCGGTTATCTAAAGTCTAACCAAAGCTTGCGGCCCCTTTGACGTCCAATTACAGTCAAAAGCAATTTATTTTAATCCTACTTCTATCAATCCATAACGAATAGAAATTATATTGGAAAATCTTCTGATACTTGGATCAACTATTAGGTACTTAAAGGAAACGACGGTTGTAACGTTCTAATGTTTAGATATCACGCAATATATTTTTCTTAGAATGAACAGAACGCCTAAATGTGAAAAACTTAATGTCTTAATACTAGGTTTCTATAGACGAAGTAGACAGACAGACTGCAGAAAAAATCCGTATCAGCAAAAATAAAACCAAGATACTCTTTTTTATGTTTTGATGAATTATGCTTTCAAATTAAATGTTTATTTACAAAAATCGATCGAGTTTAGAATTATTACGCAATTTCAAACATTTGTGGCGACTAACGATGATAATATGATCAAGTAACATAATATTAGGTATATTATTGTTGAGCTGTAGTAACTCCATGTTAATGTTTTGAATATACAAACAAAGTTATCGCACGATCTGAGTGAAGGGGCGGTACTAAGGTGCTATTGTCTAAATGTCGAATTATGTCTATAGCGACATCGAACACGCTGCCCGCAATCATATATTGGCACCGTGACACCGACACCTGATGCGATGAATATCTTTTTCAAAGTCACGAGACCACCCTTTATAATTATATGAAAAGGGTTTTAAAATGTAATAAAACCTATGTTTAGAGTTTATAAGCCGCAATTATTTCTAATTCATATTATATTCTACGTGAGAACGTTTGCGAATTCATAAAATTAATTAAAAATAAAAGTTATAGCCTCGCAAAAGCACTTAATGTTAATGATACACGCTCTTTATGACTACTGCCTATGTCTACTTATCATCTGTGGCTGCTCATGTTTAACCATAAAGTCGTGTTTTATGACTTCACGAACTAACTGGAAACAAGATTCTCGAATCTGTCCGAGTTTTTTTTTATCGAAGGTTCAAAAACTTTGCAATTTTAATTTTTAGACGGTATTCTCAGTTTTACAGTCATAACTCTATTTCCTGTAATACGTCATAACTATGTGTATACTTTTACAATAGGATCCCAGAAAACGTCCGAGAACTTTCTTCTTTTTCTCTCTTCTTTATTCTCTTTTGCAATTTAAATAATTGTAAAAAGACGTTTGTGTGTTAAAGGTTATTACCTAATTAGTGATTTTATAAATGATAACACACCTTGGGAATGAAATGCTCGCTCCAGTCTGTTTCAAAGGTATCATTGTCATTAACAAAGAATTGTAAACCATTGTCAAATATAAAAAAAAAAAAGAAAAGTCCCGCTGAGTTTCTTACGCCGGTTCTTCTCAGGTCTGAGGCATTAAATTTAGTGAACCGGTGGTAAATTATTTGACGTTCAAAAAATGAAGCTTGTAACTTCTTATTTTGAATAAAATTATTTGACTTTGACTTTGACTTTGACTATATAAATCACAACCACTGCTTTTAGCCAGGTAAATTATATAAACAAGGCACAATGACGGCCTAAGTTTAAAAGCAATTATCAAGATAAATAATAGGTAAATAGTAATAATATAGATATATTATATTTCATATACTGCATTGTAATGAGATCATCTGTATTTACAAATCCACAGAACATTAATATGCTCAACCTCGTATTATTACGACAAGCCTTGAAAGCATTTAAAATTCCAAACAGTCGCATTAACAGTACTTGTTCCTCAGAATAGAAGTTCGTCTTACGTAATCTACAAAACTTAAGTTACTTATTGTTTAATCGAGCAGATGTGACAATATTATTGTTTAGTTTAAAAAAATATACAGTAGTTTAAGCCGTTAATACGGCTTTTGCAAATAGTTAATAATTCATCTCGTTTAACAAAAAATAACTGATTATGTATTTTTTTTTTGTAATAACTTTTCATCTGTTATAATAATCAATGGTATTATGCTGTTGTTTCTTTGATAAATTAATAAACAAATAACTGAATTTCGCTTATAAATAACCAGTATCGTATATATGCAATGAAAAAAAAAAACTTTTGTTTATTTTAAGATCCCCAAGTTTCATTATTGAAAATAGTAGAGCAATCATCACATTTTCAAGATATACGCAAAGTAATTTCGTTACTATTCAAGAAAATGGGAGTAGTATTTTAAATTATTCATTCAAGAGTGCAGGAGCTAAAGCACAGCCTCATCTGCGTATCACCTTTTCCGTGAACGAATCTTTTATTCATGAAAGTCGTGTGATTTTCTCGGAGATTTAATTTTGTTTCAGAAATTGCCTGTTATTTATTGGATACGGGTCAGTATATAGTAAGGCCATTCTGTGCGGAATAATTTGTAGATATGGTTATGACCAATTCTTTTTTTTTGAAATCCATACGGCCATTCTTATTTTATTTTAATATTTTTATTTTTATAAACAAATTTTCCTAATAAGAAAATACAAAAGTCTCGCATTATAAACGCGACAGGTTGTGGCTTCGATTCCCACTCCAGGAAATATTTAATTTTTCATTTCCTAGGTTTGGTAACAAGGCAAAGCCCGAAGTTGAGTTCCGACACTCAGCGCGCAATGCCTCAATTCGGCGAAAAGTGGGGAACGGAGTGTCTTAACACTAGGTTCCCTCTGCCTACCCTGCTATATGCGGGATACAGCGTGAAGCTAAGAAAAAGAAGAAAACCTGTACATTGAATATAATGCTACATGGCTAATTATGCACTGACTGCTTGAAGAATAGTAATATAGCATAGATAATAGTTCAAATATATCGATTATAAATATACCGAAAAGAGTTTTTAAAAGGGCTCAGGAGTATTGCGAAATTAACATAATTTCTAAAAAAATGTGTAATGTTAGACAGGCGTTAGACTGCTGGGTTCTCAAACTCACAAGGGCCCTTGGCATTTGCTACTCTTGTTACGTGGCTATTCCGGTACTGGCCTTAGGGTATAATAGTTTTTAAAGACTGGCACCTGATATAAAGTCATAATAAACCAGCTAGACTATATAAAATAAGAAAAACCATATTGGCAAAGGATTTTCAGCATAATAGAGCCCTGGACATATAAAAGTTAAAGGTCTGGAACATCTGATAAAAATCTTTAATAGACCAGTTAAACTATAAGAAATAAGGAAACATCGCCTGAACAAAACTTGCTTAACATACAAGTTGTAGAGCCATATGGGTTGCACAAACAAAGTTGTGGGCATCATCTAGTGTAATTATAAATTCACCAATTGTATCTGTTTCATCTCGACTTTTTTAGCGTGGACTATAGAACCTACAATCCCCTTTTGCCCCTACACTCCCCAAGAAAGAAAGAAGTTTTCTATGGCTAGTAGGTTCGCCTGTACATTGTCGGGCAGTCACTTAGTACTGTAGGTAAGCGCTTTGAATTTATTTAAAAAATACATTTTTACATTATACAAATTCAAAATACATTATAAGTATGAAATATTTCCCATTAAAAGGAAAACATAGATGGATGTTCTATTGCATGAGTTTCCACTTTGCTTTCAAATATAGGGGTCGGTGGATGTGAATAGGTGCGTTAATCGACGCATTAACGCAAAAGACTTCTGATCGACCATCAATACGACTATCACCGCAATTACGTCGCTCTAACCCGGCGAGGGGCTATCGTTAGTTCTTTACGTAGATAATCGAAAAACATTTAGGTCGTTTCATACGAGTCAGGTGAGTATTGTTAGAAAGTAAAGCTGATTTGACAGATTGCAAAATCGATTTGTAATCAAGGTCCACATTTATGTGGAAATAACATCAATATTTCATTTTAAGGGAATATCTAAAAAGTGGGAACGGGAGATATTCGAAATTGTTCATAAATTTGAAAATAAAAAAGAACTTTACTGACAGTAAGGTAATTAGCCTCACTTTTATGCCGTATGTAAATGGATTTTAATATTACCAAATTGCTACAACTACATTGTTTTTATTTTTCCCTACGAGAAAGGCACAAATATCATCAAACTATTCTAAAGCAATAATTAAAAGAAATTAATATAATATGGAATAATGTAAGGAATGTAAGAAAATTTGGAAAAAACGGTTGAATTAAATATATATAATATAATATTTAGGTAATAATTATAAAATAATCAAATACATAAACTAAATGATAAGTATGAAAAACCATTTTATTTTATACTTATTGTTATTATGCGCTACGATATAAACAATTTAACGCAGAACATTTTATTAACGGGCGACCGGCACATAGAATCGAATGATCACAGTATGGTTCATTGCTCTCATTGTCCTGTCGAATGGAAGTTAAAAGTTATAACATTATATCATCACAACAAAAATAAAATGTTCATGTTTAAGAATAGCATGCAGTTCAATTAAATATTATATTTTAAGTCATAAGTACTGCAACCAAAACATATTGTCTTTTAAACAAATTGTGTTGGTAAAAGTTCATATTATCTATGATGTACATACCTTAAATCTATCGAGTAATAAGTAAAGAGTAAAAGCAACATATCTATTAGTCGGAATGCCATGAGAAAGAAAAACATTTGCACAAACAAACAAAAGAGTAAACGGTAAAAATTCGACCTTACGGGGCACCGAGTGGGTGTATGAATGAATTACGAGATGTAGTAAATAATGTTTAATGAAGATTTTTGTTTTAAGGGCGTATTAATTCTTGATTTAGTTGAAAGACGTAATATTCTTGTTCACAATAACTCAAGGTGGTCTCTGGCTCTTTCCGGGCAATAACCCTTACTTTACGAGCGCTCTAGCACAAAGGTACATTAGCTGAACAACAGGAATAGGTAACTTGTGAATGTGCTTTAACCGTGGCTGGACGGCAGTTTATGATTTATAATCACCTTATGCAAATCTACAGCTGAATGTGGCTCGGCTTCTACGTCATTTTATACCGAAGTGCGCGTGCGGCGGCCGCGTGACGGAACTTGACGTATGATTCCAGTCATTTTATTCAATTTTCCACCCACTTCAAATTATTATAACGTCCGTCATGTCGTTTTTTATTTTTCAAAATAACGACTGTAACTTTAGATAGAGCGTATGTTTAGAAATTCTCTTAAAGCATGATGAACTAGAAGTTGTAAATTACATATTTTACCGTTCTTCCCCACAAGATTCATTGGAAGCAGCAGTGAATATTGTAAACGTTCATGCAAGAATATTATATTTCTCTGATAGATTTTTATCGCGTACTATAATTTTATATATTGCACTATGATATAAATCTTAAATTTTATATTTGCTGTAGATGTGGTATGTTGCTTCAAAGTTTTGTTTAAGGGTCGCATAACATTATTTTTAATGAATGAAAAATGAAGTATATATAATTTTATAGACATTAACCTTGGTTTGTATCTAAATACTTAATACTATTGTTTAATGTTTATAAACAGTAATTTAAGAGTGTTATGTATTACTCGTACTTACCGTGATAGTGTCGTAGATGCCATTCTGTTCGCTGCGGAGGGGCGAAGGTAGAGTAGAAGATGGTGTGTTTTCAGCTCGTGTCGGAGTAGGTGACAGTTGTAATGCGTCTCCATTTCGAGACCATGTCCGATGGATTTGCCAGCTTGTATCCGTAAATCTGGCCTTATCCTACGGAAAATACAAATATATGTAGGATATCTTAAACTATTTTTATTAATATAGTACATAATACCGCATATACAAATCAACCTGTAAGATGTAAAGTTTTATTCAAAACACTGTCAGTCTTTCAACTGTTGTAAATTGAATTAGTACAAAAACTAAAGTGTATAATTAAGCGTGTTATTAGCAACTGGACATAGTCACGGGCCGTTCAAAAAGGTTTCGCGGCCAACAAAAAGCTTTCAGATCCGTGTTAAAATGATAATGAATGTAGAGGTGCCGTTGTTGTGTAATTACTGTTTAGACATGCTATTTGGTTTGTGGCACACCTTCCTAACATTGATCTCAGAAGATGGAGAGCGCCGCTAGAGACATCTCTGCCAGTCAAGGCTCGATCGCCACTCGAGACGAATTCAATAGTCTCGTCACGTGCGGAACTTCTAAGCTGGTCTTCTTTGTATTACGGACCACGTCCACCGCTCATGCCGTACAGGATACTGCGGCGTATAATCTTAAAAGGCGCTAGGCACGTCGTGGCCACCTAACCTCAATGCATAATTTCCAATTTGCATATATTCTCAAATTAATATTAATCGATCCATTTTATACTGATGTGCAGTTGACTACTCATGTCAACTAACATTTCAATTTACAATAATTTACTTTATTTAACTAGAAAATCGTTACCCGAGCCCTAAATGTGAATCATATTGCACAATAAATTGATATATTTGTTTCAAAGGTTTAAACTTTTAATTTTAGCTTAATGAGTTTAATGTTTTTCACTATTATTAAAATATTCTAAAATGTTTTCCAATAAAGACATAAATAGCATAAATCACTAAATTATTTAATAAATAATTTTATGTAACTTTAGGTATAACGATTGATACCTTCAGGAGTACTAATGAATAGATGTATCAGAAATAAATGAAGATAATATAAATATATTTATATAGATTAAATATATTTGAGTTAAAAGTAACCTTTATGACGACTTTTTTTTTAATTATTAAATTTAGATTTTTTGGTAACTTTAACTTACTTAATTGGGTGACCTTAAAACATTGAGTAACTTTTAATTCGATAACGAAGCGTGATAAGTGCGCCTATGATTATAATGATAGCCACGACACAATATTTTAAAATGAATAATACTAACCAAAATGGGGTATTGTAAATTAATTTAAGTTAAATTTATTTAATCAAAATTAAGTTAAAAAATCTCAAACTAAGCTTTGATTAAATTTATTTCGAGCAACTTTCTCCATTAATATCATAGCAGATTTGGCCTTCTTAGATAAGGTGATAAACATCCCACGTGCTGGTTGTACCTATTGAATGTTGTAAAAGTAAACAGATGTGTATACGTGGGCGCATGCCTATGCACTTCACATTTGGTTATTACTTTCCACACATAGGACTAAAACTAATAAGTATCGAATATTGCAGATGCATTATCAAAAATATATTTAATCTATGTTTTAATAATTATTTAGCTTCGACCCCTAAACCAGTTATGGCATTCTATAATGTAATCTGTGGTGATCGTCGTAAATGATTTTCATATTTAAATACACATTAGCATTTTAAATGAGAAGTAGTATTTGAGTAAGTAATATTTAAATACATATTTGTTTGGTCGCTTTTCTCCTAGAGAAATCGTCGACACTACGGAGAACGAATATAAATGATAATTATCATTTATATTCATGCTCTACTAAAGATAACAATACAATTATTTTAAACTTACACAGAAGCCTTACTTAATTTTGAAACAAGCATCTGATTGGACTCTCATGATGGATACGTATGAGAAATAATACAAAATCCCTGAGGATGTTGGTGTTTTGTCATCCAGACCGGACATATTTATTTTCCCTAGAAGCCTAAAACGTGTAGTGCTGGTAGAACTAATAGTTCCGTGGCAAACGAACATTCCCAAAGATCACCATCTCAAGGTGAACATGTACTTTGAACTCACCAACGAACTGACCAGGAAAAGGTTTAGGGTTAATTTATACACGGTAGAAGTAGGCGCGAGAGGTATAACAGTGAAATCTCTCTATAATCTACTTATAGATCTCGGCCTTTCTAGAACTATCATCAGTTCATTTTTATCACGTATTTTGAAGATGGCATTAGTAGAATCTTTTAAAATATGGTTAGGTAAAGAGAGGAACGCGAAAACGTGAAAAAGTAAGTTAGATGCACTCTCCAAACTCTTCTCTCTGCAACACGATGGACCCGCACCCGCACGGTGAATAAATGGATTGCTAAGCAGTTTCTTCTCTTCTCTATATCATTTAAATCACCCAATAATAAATACTAGTATCCCCTTTAACGCGTTAACAACGCGTTGCCTTTAGCAATGTATATGTTACTTTATATAAACAAGGATGTCAAACCCATGGTAGTGTGTAACATTTATTTTGTTAATTTAATATACTTATTATGTACTATTTAAAGAAAATGTTAGTATTCTGCACTCCTTCTCTATATAAACTATAAGTGTGCCAAATTACATGCTCCTCCGTCCGCGTAATTTTTGTAGAAGGGGGTCCATAGTTTTTGCTTCACGTACTTATATATAGATATTTCCATATTTGGATGTATGTCAAAATCTTCTACAAAAAGGGTCATATATGTATATTTAATTTATAATTCATCAATCATAAAATATCCTTATCGACAATTCTACTTATATGTGTTTTATAAGTGTAGAAATACGATTATGAATAACGGCCAAAACATTATTGCTATATGGTTCTTTACTGATAACACTTATCGCGTATCACTTAAAGAGTAAATGTAGTATACAAGTAAGCAATACAAACAGAGGTCAAGGACAAATGGGGCACGCATAAACGGTGAGATTGCTAGCGGATATCAAAATAGGCGGCCGGATTCAGTTTTTCCTACCCGCATCATTTGCTTCTAGCACCAATAAGAGTAGCACTCATGACAATATAATATTACCGTCTGAAAATTTGCCTGTGGAGAAAGTGGAGTTTTTACAAAAAGAAAATTGGATGACGTATGTTTTGAAGTTTTGGTCACAAAAGAAAATAAAATGTTAGATATTTTACTCTTTGTCCATATTTAATGGACCCAAAGTTAGACGTCGTATTAGGAAGTTAGCCATTCCCAAATTTTAGCAATGTATGTTTAAAGATTAGCCAATTTGAAATATAGGGACGAAGTATGGTTTGTATATAATAAAATACACTAAGTGGATAATCTACAATGTCTAGCAATTATAGTTAGGGGAATGGCGGGTAGCCCCGAACACTTAGATGAAACGCTATTGAAAACACAAATGAAGATCTTTTCTGTCTTTTTTCATATTTAATTTTAATTAGGAATTTTTCATTTTATATTAATCAAACACGTAGTCATATCATACTGTTCATAAAAATATACAGAGAATAATTCGGTCTAGATTATCCGATCTTCCCCTATATATATATATATATATATATATATATATATATATATATATATATATATAAATTTAATAAAAAAAAATCAAAATACTTAAAAAAAAGTAAGTAACGGAGTGGTCATCATAATGGCAATCCTACTATTACATAATATATCGATTCTGTTTTTGCTTATTTTCAAAACTAACGTAAAACTGAGAAAAAATGCTGAATTATGCATTTTATATTGCAGCTCACGTATACGAGAACGGCACTAGTATTCTATGGCTTCTACGATAAATTCAATGCTATACGTTAAGTTCAATTGACATTTGACACCTAACTATCAACATTTCAAGCGTCAACTGCGTGGGGTTCACCGTTCAAGCAATGAAAGTAATAAGTTATTGAATTTGAAAGTAATACAAAAAGTATTACAACTATACTTTCTAGTTATGTTATGCAAATTAAAAACATTTTCAATAATGTGCTAGGTATAGGAATAATAAAAGGGTTATCCTTTCATCAGACATGAGTGGGCTAAAACATTTGTATAAACAACTAATTGAAATCAAAAAAAAAATTACAGTATAAAAAGTCTATTATTATTTAATAAAAACATGCACTTACGTCAAAGTTTTACAGCTTATATAGTTATTTTCCCGAAATCCGTGTTATGTTAGTGTACTAATCATAAAGAAAACATCTTGAAATATTAATATTTTTCCTACGTCGTCGTGTAAAATGTAGAGTTATTACATTCCGTGCGACGGTTTTATTATAAATTTTTAATTATCACATTAGCTCGCTATTAGCAAGTCAGATATAACTCTAATTTGCAAATATACAACAAGCAAAGAATTTAACCTGTGGCCTTCAAATGATAAGATAACCTTGCCTTCCAATTTATTTCATACTCAACTCGGCGTACCGACTAACGTGCAGAAAAAATTCTAATGAATCGCTTATCGGAGCTGACGTTGTTCCAACGTTTACTACGACCGGTTGATATTTACACGTAGATTCCTATTATTTGTTGAATACATTATTTTCGAGCACATGATTCTTTTAATTTAAAATTTCAACACGTTTTTTATATTACTAAATCGATGGATTGCTTAGTTCTTATATCTATTTCTTATTTTAGTCCTAAAAGAGATAAGGACAACTAAAAAGTACCTCATTTTCAAAAGGATCATCTGAATGAGAAACTCGTCTCTGTTTATCTCCGGTAAACGACAGCTTCCTCTTGAATAACTTCATGTTTGAACCGAAGCCTACGACACATATCACCTTTCCTTATAGTGAGCAACACGGATCATTATATAATAGAACGAGTGCACTTTTAAGAACATTGATATTTTTTAGTAGATATGATTCAAAATAGTTTCGCGCCATTTATTTAGTGCGTCGGCAGCGCATGCCGTAATGTCGTAGTGTGATACGGTCGCGCGCCCGCCGCGCACTGCTCTGCAGTCAGGTCCGGCTTCACGGCGCGGCGCGCAGTGAGGAACAGAGAGCACCCACCGCGCTGCGCCACGACCGCTGCGACCGCGCCACCTTCACGGCACACCGTGACCTATTCGCTCCCTCAACTACAGCATCAACAAACGCATTTTAAATAAACATGTTGTTACTAATATACAATAATTCTGTTCAAAATTCCTTTCTTCTTTCCTTTTTCGATGGGGAATTTTCGCAGTTATATCAATATAGAGTACACTATAACAAACCATATGTATTTTAATGGGTTTGCAGAACATGTCATTTCCAATATCCGTTTCCGTACCAGTAACTGAGTTATGTGACTACACACAAAATTACGAGTGCAGTAAAACATCCGGCCTTACCATAAACAATATACTAATATTAGAATCCATAGGTCTGCATTTGACATTTATGCCAATTACTAAAACATTTATGTACGGCAGCACAATCAACCTTAAGCAACGCACTATGCCAATTGTTCGCAACACTTACAATATATTTATACAGTTATATTATTATGTTTTATCATGTCAGTGGTTTTCTTTTTAAATGCGATTAACATTGACACTCCGAAGATCAGAATAGAATATATTGTTTGATAAATATCGTATTAATGTGACCTGAGATGTGTCTTATTGCGCCTGACAAGGGAGAATTTTTCAATTATTTTGACACATGTATATGTGTGAATGCGTAGTTACAATTAATAATGTAATTATATAAAACAATTATTTTTTTACCTAATTTGCAAAAAAAAATGTAGTCATATAAATCATAATATTTCAAAATAAATTTAATTTGAAAATATTTTGAGAAAATGTTTTATATTTCGCTAGTATAAATATATATGATATGAATGAATCTATATTAGAACATTATTTTATTGATCTTTAGTTAAAGAAAACAAATATATTTTGTTCCACTCAATAACAAACATCAAAGAGCTGTTCACAACAAATTTGTTCACAAAAAATTATCCTTTAGACCAGAGGTTCCCAAACTTTTTGCCGTCGTAGACCCCTTATCATGTTTTTCAGTTTTAGATAGACCCCTTGCTATTTACCTTAAATTTTTATTTTTAAATTTTATTTTGATTTTCGATTAAAAAAAACAATATAGTTTTACACATTTATTAATTGAATTTAAATCAAAATATAGTAACTATTACATGAAAAAAACTAAGCAGAAAATAAATTTATTTAATAGGTGAGATGAACTTGATTGTTTAGTAATAAGTTATTAATGATATTAATTATACATATTTTTTTATGTCAAAATTATATTAATAATACTTTTTTTACAATTTCTTGCAAAATAGGGTCAATGCCCCTATTTTCATTTCATAGACTATTTTTTTTTGTCGCCCACGTAGACCCCTTGCATTTCTTCATCGACCCCTGGTGGTCGATATAGACCACTTTGGGAATCACTGCTTTTGACTTTTGACTATTCTTTGCACATGTACTCATATATAAACTCATCGTTTTGACATAAACCTGAGTAAATGTATCAATTGAAATCTCATAAGCTTCAGTCCATATTACGATTACCCTCTTTTTTACTTGTGTCGTATGTTATATATAACAAAATACATACACACTACCTTTCTATCTGTAGTATGCTTATTAAAAATTTAAAAATGTGCATTCTATATCTAAAGAAAACCAACTTATTTTTGGACACAAATTTACAACTCTACAATGGATTATAACATTGCTCACAATCGCGATCCGCAAATTAAATACGCCCGCAGCAGCTGGAAAGAAATTAAATGTAAAATTCTATCTCTATCGTCGAATGGTCTTTTGCTATTTGCTTTTTTCAAAATCTTTAAGACTTAATACTTCTGACAAAATAAATTATAACCTATTCTTGCGTAAAATAGAATAGATTGTAAATCTAGTAAGCACGTTATTATAAGCTACCTTGTGTTAAGGAGCTCCTCCGCTCCAAACAACCGTTCATAATTAAAATTCTTAATAGGTCTTAGGTGTATGTAACACCTCAAGACTTTCACAATTAATCCGTTTTACCAATGCATGCCTTTTGTTTGTTATAATAGATATGAGATAAATGAATATTTGGAACTGTAGACTTTTTCAAAATAACAAATATGCTACATCCCCGTTAGCCAGCTAGATACATGGTCATTGAATAGATTTGTAATAAAATACGCAATTTTTTTCCAGTCAACATTATTTGGGAATAAACCAGTAATCAACAGCTATTAAAACATATCTGAAGGCATAACATATTCAGAATCTTTGCATATATTTCACTGTACGCCATAAGTGTAATATATTGCAACTTTTGAGCTCAGCTCCGAGTGGCTCATTTATCACAATTATTAGAAATATGCATTGAATTTATGTGACTTTATTGATGATATTTCCATTATTCAAGCATAAGAAATATCTAGTTAAGAATAAAATAATATATACATATAATTCAAACATACTAGGGAATATAGTAGAAAATATGATTTTAAATACAATAAAAACACTGGCAAAATGACTTGAATTTTTGAATTAATTGATGAAATTTTACAAAATCCACTCATTTTGTCTGAAAATCTGTGTATTAGATAGAGATGCCGTATAGGTGTAAAACCTTTGTGTGGTAAATCCGTAAAGCCCACCCCTAAACTAATGGGACGTTGGGAACGAAAACATATCAGGAATGCAGTATCATGTCCGTGTGAACTTCCTAATGTTTGTAATCTATTTAACATGCTAGTCATCTCACGATACGTTTATTTTCCTTCGAGTAAAACACACTATCATAAAGTACAAAAAGTCTGTATAAAGTGTTAATAGCAACATAAATCACATATTGTTAATTGATATTTTGTATCCTTACCCATGCGATCTCACAATAGTATAACGAAAGTAAAAATCGTTGTCATGTGATTTTTACCAATTGATTGTCAATAAGATGATAGGCGATACATCCATCAGTTAAAGTAATATGAGGAAAATAAACAAGGATTATTGTATCAACGCAAGCCATATTTTGACACCACGTCTGAGGGGCAACTTTCTTGTTCACGTTCCATTATCATAATCATAATGGAAGTGCATGCAACCAGCAATTTCCAACCACAAACGGCACTTCGTATCAGATAACAAGCTTATAATAAAGAGGATATTCAGTGAGCTGAATACACGAAACTTAATAATCTTCTGTGACATGCTTCGAAATTGCAAAGCTTACTTTACACAAAGACGCAGCTCTTTTGTTTAACTATACGCTTAGAGAAAATTTTGTATACTCTTACCTGTAACATAATCGTGAGGACAATTTTTTTTTAATATCCATTATTCAAAATATAAATTTTAATGTCATAGTAACAATTGTATGGTAACATGGTATAATTGAGTTTCACTGAGTGGATTTAAACTCATTGCATGCAAAAATGTATGTGTATTTATTATTTTTGTTTTGTTCTTGCAGCTAGTCAGTATTAGGCAGATGATGAGAATATCAGGAAGATGCAAAAAGATTGAAAAAAAAAATACTAAAGACTAAATGATTTCATAAAAAGGTATGAACTAAAATATAAATGTTATCTCTTGTCGATATTAAAAATTATATAAATATTAATATTTTCATTCTAAAGACTGACAATACCTACTTACTAAAGGTTACTGATTTGATTTGCAAACACAATAGTAATATAGTTCCATTGCCACTCTCCACTAAGACTCTTTGATTGTTATACAGAAACCAGTTCTAGCTGCTAGATGACAGTCTCTACCAAGAGTCGTAATTATGAAATAATGTTCATTGTAAAATGTATATGTTTAACTCTGTCTAGTAAAATATAATATGTATAGCAAGCATAAAACGCAAGACTTCTTATATGTATTTTCATATGTATTCCTACTTCCTGTTTTTAAATAATATGAAAAATCCTGTCCTAGTGCTACTCTTTGATTTAAAACTAAGAGGATCTGTTTGCATAGAATGACACTCACAAACACTTATCACTAATATGATAAAAGTCATTATATATGCTTTAAATTTTAAAATGTATTTTCCTTTTTGTTATTAAAACATAAAGTAAGGTGCCAAGGGAATAATATATTAAAATGAGATTATAAAGATAGCTTACAGTATTTTGTAGCCGCTGTAATACCTCCGTCGAATTGGATGGATCTGAGACCTCGATTGCGCTCGACACCTGAAACAATAATTACTACAAATAAACTTTCGACACAAATTAAATTTTACTTATAAAATTGTGAACATATCTAATTCTACATATCAACATAAACATTTAAAAAATATAAAATAATTGCTATAAGTTTTTTTTTGTAGGAAATGCCGGAGATGCCTTGTCTTGTACGTACTTTATAAAAGAGAAAAACGTATACTCTCATATTGTCAAAATACCTTACAACAAAAGATTCATGAATCACAAACGAATAAGTGGGTTAATGGCACCCGAAGGAGAAAAGCGACGTAGCAGAACAAAGTCCATGTCTGCATTTTATTTCTTTGGCCTAGGTACCTCGAACAGCTAAAGTTTTCACGAGTATTATGTACCTCGATATTATAATGCTATAGAAATTCTACTTATGTAACTAAAAGCAGGAACTCGCAGAATAGTGCGTTCAAAATAGTTAGTATGTCCATAATATTACTTCATACTATATTAGAATGAAATGAGTGAATGTTACATGGTTTGTCTAAACTTAATATTGGCTCACAATATGATTGCCTTAAAACGACCCTGGCGTCCGGCCAGTTATATGTAGGCTACGGGTATTGTACGACAATTTGTTATTTCTAATAACAAACAAAATATAATTGATACTTGTGGGTTTATGTTTACCTATATGACAAAGCGCTGCGATGGGTACCGACTCTTAAAACGCAATGTCTGAAATTCGGTCAAAAAGTGGCTATGACGTATTATTCCAGTGCCTTCTATTTAAGACAAACTGTAATATAGATCTTACACTGTGTTGTGTCTTTGTATACTTCGGGATACGAATATTTACACGCAGAAAATGTGAAAGTAAGCTATATTACTGAAATACGCATTAAAAATGAAAAAAATGTATACATTTTTTTCAAAATATATTTCCCGTTCATATTATTATCACATGAATTATTTATAAGAGTATAATTATCGTTATAATAATAATTTTACTAGTGTATCAAATCCCAACAAGTTTGGGAATGTCGATGACGACTGATTTTCAGCATTAAAAATATACCTATACTTTTATATATATTTGGAAAATGTGGCAAACGTTATACACGTATTACATGTCAAAAACAGGTTTATCCGCAAACTTGAGGCTTAAATGGTTCACATCAGTAATTTGTGGTTATTGTCTGCACGATATCTCCCATACTTGCCATGCAATTGCTGTTCCATAATATTTACTAACACTACAAATCTAAGTTCGAAAGTTTACATTTTCCCTTAAGATTGTTGCTATAGTCACGTGAACTATTAGAAATGCCCTCATTTCTTTACTTTCTAGACAGATAAAAATCTATTGCTATTTATTAAATTAAAGGTGTATTATAAATTAATATTGTAACAAATATTTTCAAATTAAACTGGAGTATCTGTTTGCAATATTAAAATAACCGCCTTTTACTACTTGGATATGATTATATTTAAGACATATATACGAAATTAATATTTTTTACAATTTTTGTCTGTCTTTGTTCCAGTTAATCTCTAAAATGACTGCCGCGCCAAATTTACTCAACCGATTATCATGAAATGAAGTTCACAAATTCTCAAGAGTATTAAAAAGGACATCGGATACTTTTTACATAAAATATAAAAAAAAAATATTTTGACTGACATGATTGTTTATCAAAAAAATGAAAATTTAACAACTTCAAGGCCTTCAAATTAAGGCATGTACGCATTATACACTACACTACAGTATGTAATATAGACTGACATTGGCCATACAAGAGAAACAACTATTTCTAAAATATCAAGTCATTAAAAAGTACCACAAGTATTCACTTTTGCGGTAACGAGTTTAAAATTTCAAATAATAGAATACACCTAACTATCGGCCTATAAATATTATAGTGTTCATAATATTTTAAGAATATAAAAAAAACGTTCGTACATCGTTTCTTCAAATTACAAGTAACAAAGATATAAATAGATATAAATTCTCCTGCAAATTTTTATATCTATAAAAAATAAATATATTTTTGGGAAAAGAAATAAAACAATACTGAGTTATTATGTATCAGTATAACCTATGTTTGTTCACTATGTATTACAAATAAGATGTTTAACAAAAGATATTAGGTAAGGTGCGAGATAAAGATTACAGTGTAACGCAATGAGCTCAACATGATTAAAACACAGTAAAGGATTGTTTATG
Source organism: Philaethria dido (assembly GCA_033558755.1). NCBI lineage: Eukaryota > Metazoa > Arthropoda > Insecta > Lepidoptera > Nymphalidae > Philaethria > Philaethria dido. Next base: position 181,660 of record JAKGSA010000835.1, on the reverse strand, counting down.
AACTGAATTTAGCGAAGTTCGTTAAGATGCTCGGCCACTCCACATGCCGCAATGCCGTAAAAATAAACCTAGCGCTCCACTCCCTGGTCTGGAGCCGGCAATCGCCCTCATTCGTGTTACTTGATCGACAACAGGCCACCACTTACTAAGCTGTTTATTGGGTCAATCAGGAAATCGCAAAGTTAATACAGTTTATTATTATAGACAATTTCCCGTTATTAATGATGAAATCTCTTAAACTAGATCAATACAATTAATTTCATTATTATGAGAGGAAATCCCATAATATTCAACGGTATTTTCTGTACGTATCCCAAAATACAACCGAATTTTGTTTATGTCAGTCAGAGACTTTCCGAACGTCACAAAAGTCTATAATTTAAATGTCCTGTAGTGGACACTCGGGAGTCGGGACTATTAACTGTCAGCCAGTTCGACCGCAATTTGTAAACATGTTCTTAATAATTATAAGGCTCTCTGGGTTCCAATCAACGGTTACATTTTGCTTTGACAATTCAATATAATTCTGTAATACTTGTATATTTCGCCAGTTAATTAAATGTGTATTCTTAATTAAAACTTTGTTACTTTGATTTTTGTTTATTTGGGCAACTTATTTTATTTTAAAATTTCCTTTTGATACAGACAATTAATATTTTGTTAATTACCTGAATGAAACCAATCAAAGTTACACGAATTTCCCAAAGCGCACCTCATCAACGCATAAATTTTATTATTTATTTATTTATTTAATACTTTATTACACCAACATTATTTGAAATAAATACATAATAATTAGTGTACAATATTGGCGTAAAGGCGGCCTTATCACCATAGGCGATCTCTTCCAGGCAACCCCTACTATGAAAAGATCAGGGTTCTCAAGAATATAGGTTGGTTGGTTTTATTACCTACTGTCCAAAGTTTTAATATGATCTACTAAACTAAATTTATTTACTACTTAATTTAAATTAAAGTTTGTGAGATAAATTATGCATTTACAGATCTTTTTGTTGCAAAAGCCGCCGCCGCATCAATTCAGTAAGTTGACTTCAGGCGTGCGCACGAATTCCGAGACGCCGCTTGCATTCATTTAGTTTATAAAATGTTACCATAAATTGTTAAGGTATTAAACAAAATATTTAAGGTGAAATGTTATTATCGGTTTATGGTTTTGATTGTCTGATATGCATGTGGCGATCGATGTCGTGACGACCAGGATGTGGTAGTCTCTCGCCAAACTGGTTCACGAGCAATATTTGGAGGTGTGTAAACAATAATATACGGACATAAAACTGAAAAGGAGTTCAAGTAATTAACATATTAAAATATATTTTATTGTTATTGACGATATGAAAGTTACCGTTGTCAAATCTTTAATTATGCGAGAGAACCTTCCGTGGTTCTCATATACTTCCAATTGTTAATTTTAAACATTTAATTAATTTAATCAATGCATCAGTTGATTTACTTAAATATTAAGGAATTATAAAGCACCGTTTTGCTTTCGCTTTTTTAAATTATATTTACCTAAATATTAAGATCTAAATGTTCCCGAAATAGACAAATATGGAGAGCTAAATGGCTTTAAAAATACTTGCTCCTTGCGTACCACGCAACAAAAACGGAAGATGCGTAAACAAAAAATGAACTATTCATACCGCCATCATTTGTACTGTTGCAATAAGTTAATATCTACAGCACTCAGATGTAACAACGCTTATTATTTTTAGATTACGTACAAGTAGATAAAGTATATTATGCCGCACAAGTTATATAACTCTAACCTATTTTCTATTGTTATCCAATGAGGGTTTTGTTATTTGAAACGAGTTGATATGTATTACTTAACGTAATCCCTATGTGTCAAATACTAAATTTAACAAATACATCAAAAGTTAAATCTATATATGTAATTAGATTCAATTATTTAGATTTTGCTCCTAATGTCTTACAACTTAAAAAATATTTTCTTTTCGTTATTAAATCATTAATTCTATGGAATCAAGAAAACCCCATACCTACATTTTTATTCAATTACATTTTTAGTTCATACTTCAAAAAAAGAGGAGTTACTCAATTTGGCTCTATTTTGTAATCAAAATCAAAATATTCTTTATTCAAGTAGGCTATTTCAAGCACTTTCGAATCGTCAATTTACAAAGGTGTCAGTCGTGTCAGTCCTAACGGAAGCTGCCACCGGCTCGGAAGGCAGTTCTGCTGAGAAGAGCCGGCAAGAAACTCAACAGTTGTTCTTTTCAAATAAAATTTTTACAATAAATATACAACTATGATGAGCCTCCCGGGTGAGCGTCAACAGCATTTAATTCCACACATTGACATCATTATAATATTCTTGGATAGAATAATATACTTTTTTCAATAATATGCTCTTAATCTTAACTTTAAATTGTTGAAGTGGCAGATCTGTAATTATTTCTGGAATTTTATTATTAAGGTGTATACCTTGAGACAAAAAAGATTTATTAACTTTTTTGAGACGAAAACTAGGTGTACTTAGCTTATTTTTCCTACTTGTATTGATATCGTGTCTGTCACAGTTCTTTAAATAATTGTGGATATTTTTGCGTACAAATAAAATGTTATTGAAAATATATTGTGATGCAATATATTATATTATGCTATATGTTGTGATGCAATGTCTGTCATAGCATAACTTTTCACTGGATGAAATAATTTTGATGATTGTTTTTGCTATCAGAGCTAGTGCTTCTAAGTCGATTTTCTTTTTTTGTTAAAATCTTTATTATTTAATAAAAGTTTTAACAGCCGTACATGTATGTAACAGACATGGAGTGATAAGAACTTACCCGTAACTTAAACCGATATATAGAACGTTTAGGTGACACCCAAAGGGCATGGGTTCAAATCACATATTCAAAAAAAAAAACGACGGGGTCCACGGATCATCGGTGGCCATGTGGGCCTCCGATAATCCATCCGTCACATGGATAGTGTAAATATGAAATATTTTTTGAATCCTCAGGTAATTTTTTACTAGTTCTATCTCATAGTGCGCTATAACTTACTTCATGTGATGTACTTTTATTACGTAACTCATAACAGTTATCTCCATTTTTAGCAGTATCACCTGTTATATGTTTCTTTTCTTTATCATAGCTAGAATCCTAATTAATAACTGAATCATTTTTTTAATAAATTTCTTTAATAATATATTAAAATTACATAGGTATATTCATATTTTACAACTTGTATGATGTTGAGATATAAATCACATATCACTTTTAAATGAATGTATACATGTTTAAAATGTATCTTTTTCTATTAAAATATCAGGCAATAATTTAAAACTTATTATCGAAGAAGATTTAACACTTAAAACATATAATTGTAAACTATGAAGCGAAATTTCTCTTATGAATGGGATAAATCTTAGTGCATGTTTACTGACGTACATACACGTACTTTTCAATATTTGATAACAAGCTAATAAGCAAAGTCGTGAACACGCGGTCAGAAGCCCCGGACGAGGTCTTGAAGCAAATGTTTGTTGCCTTCTGCGGCCGAGTGAACGAGGCTAAGCAAAGTTACCACATTATGTATTTGTTTTGCAAAACAAACAAAGCATCTCTCTAAAGTTCAAGACGATATTACTTTAAATTGCTTTTATTCACACGACCTGAATTATATCTACATTAATACTGGAATTTAATGTTTGTACATTAATGTCAGATATATTAATGTCAGATAGATATATGAATAATTTATCTTTAGTTTAGCTTTTATAAACGATTTTTAAGCTAAAGACATTTTATGCGTAGCTAAGTAGGCAAAGAGAGGCTAGTGTTAAGGTACCTTTCTCTAAGCATTATCATTTTGAGCAACGTTGAGTTCTAACACATTAGTGGGTATCACCATCGTGGTCTCAAAGTGTATATAGATAAAAATTAGAAAAGAGGAATCTTCGTTACCTAGTTAACATATATTTAATTAACACCACATAAGTAAATGTTTTCCTACACATATATCAATAAGAGAGAATAAGATCATTTTCAGAATATAATACCTACTAAAAACGATCGATATCTTTTGCTCTTATAAGTAAACACATCGTCTAAAATGTGATTTAATCTCAAAATTCTGTATTTACGTGCCAACTAATGAGCCACCGATTTGGCAAGTCAACAAATTGATCTACGAGAACTATGTATCCTATACGGAACAAATTTTATACTTATAAATTCGTTGTGTGTTAGATATCAGTATGAGACACTTAACCAAGTAGTCGAATTATAAAAAATATGTAAAATTCTTTGGAGATTTTCATGTAGATATATTGACTATAGATTGTTTAAGAATTGACCTTTGTAGGCAAAACGATAACAACACTTATAATATAACTTGATTTTGTGATGTTTGAGTTAATATACCTATTTGTGATTTAATCTGAATTCTTTTTTATTTCTCTTTGTAAAAGAATATCTTTAGGTGGTAGGAGGTTCGTCCTCCGACTGGCTCGCGACCACTATCATGTCAAAGACGAACCGCCAAATATCTAATGATGTGTTCCGGTTCGATGGCATGTAAGCCAGATTTTCCCCTTTCCCACCCATCCTTTCCCCAAAATGTGGTGGTTCTGATAGTGGACTACTACATTGTCCCCCCTTCCATCAGTATCCTCTAGGTTGGCAACGCATCTACAACATCTCTGGTGTTGTAGATGTCTATGAGCGAAGGTAACCACTTACCATCAGGTGGTCCTTCTGCTCGTTTGCCGTCCGTTATCAATAAAAAAAAAAAAAAAAAAAAAAAAAAAAAAAAAAAAAAAAAAAAAAAATATAATCAACTCTGCCTAGAGGTCAGATGAATGTAAGTCCCATATCATATACAAAAAATTATGATACATAGGTAAACAAAAATTTTTTTTTTAACGGAATCCCTACACCCCATTAAACTCTACTTTATATAAGAACGGTTCAAGTCTCCCGATATTTCTCTAAATGTTATTAATACCTATAGGTATATCTAGAGATATAGGTAGTTTTGTATGAAATGGTCACAACGGTTTCCGCATGGAGCATTTTATGCATAACAAATTGTTAAAACTTTAAATTGTGTGAGTCATGACCGGTCTTACAAATCACTTAATAAAATGTTTTATTATTGTAATAAAAATTCATATTATAGCTAACTTTTGACGACACCCTTTGTAAATATTAGCTTTTAAATAAATTACATACACTTATGATGGCACAGCTCGTATCAATCTAGGCAAATGTGCAGTCAGGTGTTAAACGTGTTCACTCATTCCGTTGATTGCAGCTAGGAAGTAATTAAAACATTATAAGTAGACATGACGTGTTAAGTAACGAATTTAAATTGTAATTTTTGTAGCTTACAGAAAATTAAATACTATTGCCCTTTTTCTAAAATAATACTAATAAGAATATACTAGTAGTATTCATTTGAGTTTTTGAAATATATCTATTTCGGAAAATGTTAAATATAAAAAAGCTTATAATAAAACCAGCGTAGCGCGGTTCAAGCTTATCACTATGGTTTCAATTTTGATGACCAGAGCGAAGATGGTGGTCAAAGCTATATAGCAGAGGCTTGAAGAATGTGAAAATAATAAGAAAGAATAACCGGCGATGCCCAGAGAATCTGAACTCGACCATGAAGGCAGGACTGATGTATTGGCTTCTTGGTTTGGACCTTCAAGTTGAATGTTTATTTTATCACAAAGAGTTGTTTGAGATAAGAATAGGCTTTGTTGGCCAATCCCAAAGGCTACGAGGAGGAGTAACATGTCAGCATAGAATCTGGTAAGCTCTCAGAGGAGTCTATAGCGGACTCCTCTGAAGGTGTGCCCCATAGTATGGTACAAGTACCATAACTACAACACCTTTAATATGGTAAAATGGATTTCTCCTAGAAATATTTCTCAAATTTCAGGATTGTAAGTATAAAATTACTATTGTAGTTCGGGATACAAATGAGTATGAAATTAGTGAGAATGAAATTAGACTATTTGCTTTCATTAGCATACTTGCTCGGTCTGCTCTATACTTTTCTGTCTACAGATGAGCACCTTGATCGTTCGATTATTATGGTTATTACGACGACTCACGATCGATTCAATTTTTACATTATATATAAGTATTTAACTGTCAAATACATAATTAAAAAAGAAATATAAGCTTTAAAAACTAAAAAATTTGATAAAAGAAAAATATTCTTATTTTTAATTTTATTTTTTTTAATTTTCGTTCAATAAGTTTACATAAATCCATAAATTCATGTTGATTATATTATGTAGATGATAAATGAATACAATATCAATATTAATTTCATTTTAATAACCAAATACAATTTTACAGATAGTTGAAAGTTATACGAGTACGTGAATTTATTATTGTCTTATAGTTTAGCTTCATTAAATGTATAACGTTCTTATATCAAAATATAATACCTACAAAAATGATGATCCACATATAAGATGTTGATCTCTTATAAGAATGTCCTCAAAAATGTAATAAATTTAATCTCAAAATGCCGCATTTACGTGCCAACTAATGAGCCACCGGTTTGACGAGTCAACAAATTGATCTGCGAAAACTATGTGTCCTATAAGAGAAAAAAATTATACTTACAAATATTTATACTATATTTATATTATATTTTATAATATTGTATTCTTTATATTAGATATCTAATACAACACTTAAGATTACCTATACTTACTATTTCTTGTATTGCGATATACTAAATAACTTGTACAGTGTTACTCTATTGTATTAAAATTAATATTCGAAGATTAAATTCAAAATGTAAAATAGCTTTATAATTCAGAATACAAAAATTTAAGCCTTCCTAAGCTTTCGGGCACGCTCGTGGCCATAAATTGATATTAAAATTGTTATTCTCCGACTAAAATATGAATGTAGGTGTATGCTTAGCCAATTGGAAAACTATAATTATTCAAATTGCGAGTTTAACCGCTTATTAGTGGTGCGGTGAATTCAATCATGCATGTAAGATCTGTTCCCGGGCCCTTCGAGCTTCGGGCGAGCTTACGCTAGCGCAAGCGAATTCCAACCGAGCATAGTCTAACACTGAATCACTGTTTCCACTTTTGACTTAGTACTAGAGTAATTTTATCTCTTTAAGGGGCGATGTACAGCGACGCTAAGATCAATGTTTAAATATATATTGTAGTTTTTTTATTAATACTCTTTTATTAATATCAAATACTTAAGTATGTAAAGGATACACTAAAAAGAATTGAGAAACAATTCAAAGCTTAATGATAAAATTCTTAGATAGTTAGATACAGATAAAAGTTTAAAAAAAAACGACTTCAAATAAATTGCACAAAAAGGTAAAATACTTAGTAATAACTCAAAAACTACTCAGATCTTAGATTAGAATGGGGCCATATCAGAAGCACTAGCTATCATTTAAGAAAATAATCATCAAAATTGATTCACTCAGTTATGCGGAAAGGCACATAAAAAAATACTATCAAATTGAGATCTTTCTCCTTTCTTGAAGTCGGCTAGTAACATATGAATTCTTCTTAGTATGTTACGTTTGTATATTTAATGACATTTATTTTATCTTTTTCATTTATGACCAAAGCGTAGACATTGATATAATGTAAACAATATGTAAATTAAATGTTTTTGTATATGCATAGAACGAGTGATGTGTTTTAGTTGGCATTTAGTCACCGATGGGAACCTGACACAAGAGAAACCAAGCAGCGCCGGTGTCAGTGTCATATGACCCGAGTATTTCAAAGTCAAGTCGTGTTCTTGCCATTTTATTTGTTCACAGGGTATAAAATACCTTCGCTTATATCAGTGTATTGAACTAAAAGCATTTGTGTTCTCGCAGTAGGGTTACATCTAGCAAACTTAAATAAATATTGATTATTTGTAACAAGCATCTATATTAACAATTAGAATTAAATAATAGAATACATATATACAATTTACAAATAAGTATAGGGTATAAATATAATTGCAAATGTAATAATTATATAAAATATAAAACATATGCTGTAAACATAAGTAAATAAATAAATATATTACATGAACTTTTTGTCTCATACCCATAAGTCAGAGCTTCCCGAAGAAGTACTACTGCTTCCAAGACGATTGTTGCGATACATTTCTCAATGAAAAACTGATGACAATCTCCAGGAAGTTCACTATACAGTTGTTAGAATTACATTAATTATGAATTATACAGTTTCCATTAAGGTTTCCATTAAGTTGTCACTTCACTTTATACACATGATCACTTATAAAACATTCACAGTTTTGTTAAATAATGTTGTTATCAAATATACTTTATGTATAAATCTAAACGCTCGGGAAAATGAAAAGATTTTGATTAAAACAATCACAAGAAATATATAGTCGAATAATCAATATTGATGTTACAATAGTGCACCTGTTAGTTATGAAATGGCATACGTGACTCAAGTACATAAGTTATCGCTAAACTCCAAAAACATAACATACTTATCGGATATCGCGCACAATCGTCGTCGACAATTACCAATGAATCCAGTCTATTTTTACTTGATAATATATCACAATCACCTTGAACGTTAGCCATTGCTATTTTGCATGTATTTGCATAAGTAAAGTGTTAGACGCTGAACAAGGCGGAAGGAATTATTTATTGCATGATTTGTAACTCGTACTATGTCGAGTCTTTTCTGAGATAAGTTACTTTTACAGTCATTTTAATGCCACAATGAAGTTTAAGTTTCAATATTATTTTGTTATTGTCACCAAATTAAAATATTCTAATATATAAATATATTTTCATATATTTTTTTTAATTATTTTTATGTAATGATTTATTTTTACAATAATAATATAAAAGAAATAATGACTTCATTAGAACTTCACTTATCTATGAATGAACACAGCTGAATGATCAGTTAAGTAGCCCTACGTTTAATAACAAATAGCGTTTCCGGTAATCGCAATGCACAGTTTCAATTAAAAAATATAAGTTCAAGCAACCAAAGAAAAAATATTAGAATATTTTGCCTTTGCAAAGTTTAACTAATAATGTACCTACTTGATACTTCATATGTAAATCATAGTTGTACGAAACCATTACCATTACCATGAAGATACAGTAAACTGATAACAGACTTTCAAACAATACCAACACAAAGACCCACAAGAAGATTTATTTAAAGGCCAGATTAATTATTTTATGTGAAAATAGTAATTCGCAATGTAGTACAAAGACGCGAGGGAATTTCGCGTGCGCGTAGGCCGGTCGGCGCGCGCGTCCACACTGCTCGCCTAAGTCGCCGGCTCTCTACTCAGACTAGCACTGGTTCGCGAGATTGGCCGAAAGCCGCAGGCACTTCGACGAACATTGCACCTGATACACGCCCGCATATCCCAGCACCAGCTACTAAATTTTTAACCAAGTTGTATAAACTTAAATGCCATACTTATTTTTAGAGATTTGGCTATACCAAAAAGAACACTTTAATCTGATGTTTATGTTTTAGAATCTCGAAACGACGTTATTGTATAATCTAAATAATTAATGACTTAGAATATGTTGATTATGACAGATAAAGTTAAGTCATATTATAAGTTGAGAATTTTTAGAGTGGAGTTTCGTAAGTTAAATTTAAAAAAATTACAGTCAAAACTTGTGAAAGACATTTATCAATGTTGGACAGAACTACTAAAGAACTGCGAAATGCTTTTAAAATACAACGTGAAACATTCACGTTGAACTCATTCATCAGATTCGAGTAGCGTTCAGGCACCTTTCCCAGTAATTCCGGCGTGCAAGCGGCCTCTTCATTTGCATTTTGCACCACCGCGGCGCGGCACAATCCCGGGCTACTACGACAAGTGCTTTTACTAAAATTCACTATTTCATCTTTTAACGTTGAAAAGTAAATTTTCATCACTCTTTTATAAAAAAATAATGATATAAACATAAAAAAACATAAACCTTTTATGATAACTTATGTTATAATTATAATGGTTTTATACTTTGTATTCACGTTTCTTCCGCAAAATGCGAAATGAGAAAGACTACTGACCATCTCTCCATTCACGATTTTACCACCATTATGTAAACATATGCTGAATAATAAAGAAAATACTTTACTTTATCTTATAACAATATCAGGAAACCTACATGCCTATAAATTATATAATATACGAATAAATAACCATGTGAGACTAAACCCACCTTTTTACTTACGCCTTAATGGTGTTAATGCAAAATTAAACAATTAACAATAAACAATAAAATAAAATTCTTATTTTCCCATTAACACAAAAATGTCACGCGATTACGTATAATTGAAAACAAATATAAAATTAACCAAGGAATTTTAATTTAATTCAACGTAGCATTTCAAGTTCTTTCTGGGGTGTTGTTTACCGATGAGACAAAGTGCGCGCGCATCGATCAATCAAAATATTACGTGTATAACCTCATCACTAAACTCGAGTATTATGTATTAATAGCAAATGCTGTTAAAAAATTAAGCATGTGTACACTTATTAGATTTATATTTCCATGTGATCTCCTTAAATAAGATGTTTCACGGTGAATTGCGCAATAAATTCGTTTGAGACAGCCTCCAGTTTACGGATCGACTACAAGGCAAAACAAAAAAATATAATATTTCGATATTGTTTTAATCTACATGTTAGACTTATTGTTTTATTATCATGTGTAGACTAAAAAAAATATGTGATCCTCCTACATTTACTATAAAATTTATGAGATTTTTACGACCCAATAAGTTTTTAAAAGCAGGTAACGGTGTTGTAAGTGATGTTCGTGATTTCGAACTATCAATACTAAAATACATTTGGGAGCCCCAATAGCGATATAGTTCATAAAACTAATAGTTGTTAGGCAAGTATTTAATATATAATACTGTTACGTGATTGCAAGCCATAAATTAAAATTATTATTATAATTATAAAATATATAAAATATAATAATTTATAATTATAAAATATTATTTTATACAGATAACTAAAATTTATATTTATTTATATAAAATTTAAAAAAAATAGTTAAAATGTTTATTATATTAAATAATAAAGTAGCAATACATCTGTTTCACCATAAAGTGCATTGAACTATAATACTTACTGTTTTTTTATATTAGATATAGATATAGATAGATTGCAACTATGGAGTTATAATTATAGAGCCATTGCGTTTTGCTGTTGCTTAATAAAGAACACCTAGAGCGTTATGTCCTCAATGTTAAAATAAATAATTTAATAAAATACAACTTTAGCGAAATTACTTTACTTGCTTCTAAGCAGTATATTTATATATTGCGTTATAAGGACTGCCATATTGGACACCTTTGAGTGAATATTAGAAAATAATATAATAAATAGTATATGTTTTAGGAAAGTACTATATTTAAGTTGAAAAAATATATAAACTAATGTACATTCATATACCGTTTTGTGACACATATATTTGAATTTTAAGCATGTATTGCTTGGTGCGAGGGATTCCAACTAAAAAGCCAAACAAATGTTCGATCAGATGACTATCTGATTATTTTCCTATTAGTTTTACATTGTTTTATTTATTATTTTATTTGGACCTCAACACAGCAAATAGAAACTAAACTCAAAATCAAGGACAGTCAAACAATATATATAGATAAAGATTTAAATTAAAGTTTATTTACATGTTGTAATACCTATATTTGATTGTGAAATAATTATTTTCTTATTTTAAAATGGTTTTGTCATTAAGCTTTATCAACCGCCATCTAGTACGATTTAGCATTATCTCTCGTATAGCTATAAAACGTGCGCAAGCGTCCATTTGTTTTCAAGGCCAGCAGTTCACCTAGATGGCGCCACCGATTAAGGACAAAATGTAAAGAAAAATTAGTTATTTTTCTTATTTATGTTTCACTTTTTTATGTGACCTTCGGTTGTTACGAATAGATTCCGCATCTAAATGGGTTTAAACGATTATATAACAAGGAAAAACTAGAAAAATATTAATTAAGCACAATCGAAGACTTGTAACGTATATACCTACATTAATTATTACTATAACTTAAGAAATGTCCCGCAATAAAGATTTAGGCAGAAACACTACGTCTTAGGTGGTGTACCCATCAGTTTCATCATGGCTGACCAGAGAAATTAATGTAAAATAAATATAAAAAATCACCCAAATGGGGATCGAACCCACACCACACCTCTGTCTATTTATATCATTATATGTGTACCTGTATCACACTTTACGCCACAGAATTAATATTGGATTGAATATAAACATTATTACGCAAAAAGGTTAAGTAGGTATATCATTTTACTATTTTTTTTTTATTATATAAAAATAAAATTGTGACAAACAGTAGCTTCAGTTACTTATAAACACAAGCAACAATAGAAAAATTGTAAATACGATAACGGTCTTTAAGGACCTAAAGGTCATAAAGATTTAGACAGGCGTCGTGAATTATATATTTCAGGTCAGCTTTATCTTAAACAACTTCATGTTAAGATATGTTGTATGTTTCTTCATATGCTAAGTGTCATCTATAAATAATATATAAATAATAATAAATTTCACATACCTTATTCTCGCAGCCAGTGTGGCACACGTATTTGCAAACTGAAAGAAATGGTTTTGATTAATCCAAAAGAAATAGATGTAAATATTTAAGGAATTTCAATTTTAGCATACTCTTAAATTGAATTGGCTGGCAGGAAATATTTTTAACTTTCTGCCTATTTAGAGAGTGTACTCTGTGGTAGAACAAAATGCCAAACTTTGCCTAAATAGATCGTGAAAATGAAAATATTTAAAACTGCGTCCCCGAGAGAAGTTATTTAAAACAACGTTAAGTAAATCCATATACTTAACAATGATTATTATTACTCAAGTACCTACTTATTTTTTTTTATTCTTTTGAATATTTACAAAAACTGTGTAGGTGCAGAATATAGATAGCAAAACGTCATCCGTGACATTCAAATTAAATATTCGTCTGGAGTTCTAGTAATTTCATAGTCAATGAACTTTAAATGTCAGCACCATGAAAATAACAAGAAATATAAGATTTTTACACCTCAACGTATCTATTTACTTAGAAAACAACTACTTTAGTAGAGAGTATAACTACTATATATTATATATAATAAATCTCCTTTTGTTTACTCTACTTGATAAAAGTACCAGTTTCAGAAAATTTAATCTAGTAGATGCCACATAAAATAATTACATACGTAAGTATATATACTTTTAGAGACTGAAATTAAATAATATTTTTTAATTTATCCTTAAAACCAATATGGAGATGAGCTCTCTTCAATTGCTGTATTATTAATGGACTTACCTCTACAACAACTACCCTGATTTTGCACTGGTTGATGGCACCATTGACATGATCTCGCTTTTTTGAATATCTTGCTGCGGAATACATGGGCCTGTGGCACTCCCTCCTTCTGAAACAATACTTTTAATTAAATATGTTTCTTAGTTGTGACTATGCATCATCCTAAATAATTAACAAATAGTTGTTAAGAACTTTTTAAATAAAATATTAAGATTAGCTCAGTATTCAGTGAAAACAATCATTGTTATATTTTTTATAACGGCTCGACCAGCGGCCACCCCGTCTTGCTTACCTGCCTCCTACCCGACATTCCCATCCTTAGTTCTTTAATATTCTAAGGCGCTTTAGGAGGCGCCATTCAAACTTACACTACATTTGACCATTCCATACAAAATTAGATTTTGTATGGAACGGTCCTTTTGTAGTGTTACTGTTCAATGTAGAATTTTCATTTGAGGGCACAAGAGTAAAGCCGGATGTTCATATAACATAAAAAATAAGACCACATATTTCAGTTGCTCACAATACAATAAACAGGTGATATCAAATATACAGTGTGACCTCTATTTTAAGTCTCTGACATATGTTAACGTAAGCCGCTAATACGTCTTACATTCTTTAGTAAGTACTGATCAACATCTGCAAATCAAATCAAATAAAACTTAATCGTATAAGAAATTACTCTTCGTAAATGTTAATCGGACTCTGTTGTGGCTTGCAATATGTGCAGCATTAGTCATGCGAAGCGCTTGAATCAGACCACAGGCTTTGTCTTAGTTCATGAGAGCTACCAGTGCTCTCATGCTTCCAATTATAGTGCAATGACGTCATAACACAGCACAGGCGCCGGCGCCGACGATAACGGTGCCATTTGCGGTCCAGATGATAGGAATACTGTACATTGATTCCGAATTTAACATACCATATCTCATCATACCACTTTACGGTTCACGAATATAAGCAATAATAGCGAACGTATCATTTATATACTAAGTAAAAAGAAAAATCTGTACTTATTTCAATAAAATAACAATAACTATAGCTGTATTTAAATATAAAGCTATACTATTTCTTATAATATTTTTGACGTAACTGATAAATAGCTACAAATATATTAAAAAAGCTGTAAAAGAATGTTTAACAAATCGCGTAACGAACAAAATTTTTAATGCACATAATGTTCGACTTCTGTCACCTGCTCGGTGTCTATTGAACGCAGGCTTACACCCGTGCCACGTTGAAATCGACAAAAAAGCACAGTAGCCATACAGATACGATAGGGACACATTGAGACGTAAACCAGCCGCCCGCCGCACACGCCCCATTAGCTGATTGAATCAAATTTCATCGAACAGCTGTTTCTGATGCGTTGATCTATCAATGCATCTAGTACACGTACAAATACATATAATGTACTAATTAAAGTATATCTCGTTCAGAAAAAAAATATCATCAAACATTAACGCAGCAATTCAAATGCAAGCAAGTCGCCGTGGCGTTTTATAGACTATAGACGAAACATATGATTACGTTTTTTGGTTGTGGGTTTGAGTCCTACTTGAAGAATTTATTAGATATAAATTATCTTCCTTAATATAAAACTTTTGAATAAATAGATTTTTAACTTAGGAAAGATTATTTTTTTTAACTTCACGCTGTATCCCACATATAGCGGGGTAGGCAGAGGGAACCAGAGAACGTTAACGGAGAGAGTGTTAAGATACTCCATTCTCTTTCAACATTTCCATTCCCCACTTTCCGCCAAATTGAGGCATTGCGTGTTGAGTGGCGGAACTCAACGCCGCGATTTGCCTTGTTACCAAACCCAAGAAATGAAAATACTAAATTTTTAATTTCCTGGAGTGGGAATCGAACCCACAACCTGTCGCGTTTGCAGTCGCACGCTTGTGCCTCTGCGCCACGACAGGCGTTAGGAAGGATTCTAAGTATAAAACAGTATTATGCACTCTAACTGCAAAATCTTATAGAAATAGATTTCTGTTATATACTGTTTGTAGATATTTAATAATGTCTGATTATTGATAACTGTATTTTTGTAAATATAATTTTATTACCTATATAAATAACGGGTTAAACGTTTACTAAATTTTGTCTTCGCCCCAATCATGTAAAAGCGACAATCCATTTAGACTGTATCGCTTGATAGTCTAATACTAGCGGTAACAAATCGTAACATTTTTTTTGATTGAGGAACAATTCTAGAGCCAAGAATGAGGATGAAAACAAAGCGATCAGTGTCGGAAAGGCGATAAATCAACGGAAGCGGTGCGCTTTGATATTATACTCTATTGTTTTGTAATCGTAAACATTGTTATCATTCTCTTATTATACATTTATCTCTACGTTTTATATATAAGACTCAAAAAATCTGGTGGCAAAGACTGTTTTTCAATTTCATTCTATTTTGGTGACATTGTGTATGTATGATTACCCAAACCTCAAACGAGCCAGATAGAAAAACACCTACCTCGTAAACATACACATTATCCCTTATACTGCTAGTACTTACTACGTTGCCACAAATAGTCTAGTGTATTATGATAAAAACCATTTCAATGCACTTTGAAATGGATTGATGCTACTTAGTACAAGTTAGCAAAAGAAAACTTTAAGCTCTAATTTAATTATTCACTTATAAATAAATTTCAGGATAATCTACAAAGCTTGGTACTCATTTATATCTTAAATCTTCCAGACCACCACGCCTATTCAATTTTTGAATATTACTATGAAACTTGACTGTCAATTTCACATTTATGTTTTGGATTCTTATATCATTAAGTGTTATGTACTATATATATATATTTGTTTATTGGTTGTGTAACTTAATTTACGATCATCACACAAATTTGACGCAAAGCTTTTGTTGCTCAATTACTGCCATTTTATCTAATTTGGGTGAATTAATGCCTCACTGATAAGCGTCGACATTATTATTCTATTTTAATGGTCCACTTTCCCTTATCAAGCTGTTGCACTTTCGTAAGCTCATACTAGGTTCTTGGAAGGAATCCGTTACTCTACGTGACTTAAAATTACGAATCAGACTTAATTTCTTCACAAAAAATATGGAATTTTAGGAACAATCGGGTGATGCCGGAGCGGCAATTTCTAAAGGTGATTGTGAAGAGACGTGAGAAGCTTTATATTAAAGGTTTCTGTGGAAGCCAAATAAAAATTGTCTCACGCACAACACCTAGTCATATTACACTCGTGTCCGATTCCCAGTAACATATTCAATACAAATTAATCCACAAGAGCGCGTGAATGCAATGCATGATGTACCAGTAGATGCGGCAATAACACTATTTACAATGTAACCCACAACCTGGTTATTTATTGCGTAACTAATATCTTTATTTCTATTGTTATATATATATTACTTTTACATTTTTATATATACACTGACACTGAACCATCGTTGCAAAACAAATTTAAAAAATTGAAACATTTTCAGTACGTATTAAATAAACAAACAGTACTTAATCAAGTGAAAAATGTAGTAACGTTTACAGAAATTCCAATGAGTTTTGGTTAAAAGATAACAATAGGCAGTAATTCTAGTCAGCAATCTTAATTGCTACTTTCAATTAATGCTTCCCCTTGACCATAAATTACGTTGTGCTTGAAAGTACTGCGTAGTTAGCCGTCACTTGAATAGACAATCATTTGCAAATGTCTAATACTTTCCTTTACATACATAATGAATAATACTTGGAATAAATTGTTGACGATGCCTAAACTTTACCTTCCAAAGCAAGGGTGAGCAACCTTTTTTTAGCAACGAGCTAAATTTTGAATTTTTTAGAGGACTAAAATTCTAACTTAGATTTTTTTTGGCGAGGCAGACTTTATACATTACATTACAAATACACTGAATCCAAACAGAAAATTGTACCTGTAATATAAATAAAAATCACTCAAAAGGCCACATAAAATTACTAAGCGGGTTGATTACCCTTGTTCTAAAGTATTGGGCCAAAAAATCTACTAACTATTCTTGCCATTTATAAAAAAAACATCTATATGATATGAAATTGAAAATAATTAGTAACTGTTTTATAGTTGTACCTTTAGTTTAAATACTTATCAAGAATGAGGAACAGATTTATTATAATTTTCTTTACTTCCTACGGAATATGTGGCAGATAGACATAGAAGTTAAATAAGAATTACTGATTATTTGGCCTAGTTTTAAAATATTAAATAATTAATAGATTAGAGTAGTGATATAGAGTAATATCTCGAATTACGGCGAAGATTGGCGAAATAGGTAATACAAGGTTCTCTCTAACCTGCGAGAAAAAGCCTGAAGCAGTTTTTAAAATATTTATATGCAAATATAAAGATTGCATTTCATTAAATTTTAAAGTTTTTATACGTATTTCAAATTATATTTAATCTGACATAATTTTAAATTTGTTTTCTGAAGAATTTTTAAAACTTGTTAAGCTTAAATTATTCATATGACTATTTATAAGAAGACTCGAAATTATATGAAAGCACAACAAAACTGATAGTTTAAAGCAATAATAACAAATAGTGTATGCGTGCTGGAAGCTATTAATGCAATACGATTCGTGCATGTGACCCTTGTGTCATGACTATGATTATAAAATTGCATCATAAAACTAATTATATACAATATATTTATGGAAGTACAAACAAAATAACTATTGTATTATTGTACAAATGAAACAACAAATGCACAAACAGTAAATTCATAGCGGAATCAAAAGAACCATTCTTAGAAGCTAAGATAATGAAATAAATGACAAGAGGTCATGAAGGGTGCTATTTTGATATTGATGAATAAAACCATACTTACCAATACGTTTATTTCATAGCTATAATTTAGATGGCATCTTACTATAAATTTTATTTAGTTACTTAAAGTTTATTTTTAATGTCATAAAACACATAAAAATGTCAACATTATTAAAACGAACTATTAATCGATTCTACAATAATTGCTTCAACCATCTAAGAATGGTAAGCACCATAGTTTTAAGACATCACATCATTCGAGCTTATATGGAAGATTGAATTGGGGCTCTGCAAAAAAAGTAGGCATCATAGAGGAAGTCTATACATATCTTTCGTTGTCATGTGCCAGTAGGTACATTGTACAGTAACCGACATGAATACTACCCGTATACGGCACAGTGAAAGCTAATTTCGTGGGGTAATAAAGGATGTCTCAATATGCAAAGACATTAGATGCTAAATCGCATAACGGACTTTGTTATAACAATGATTAGGAGCGACCTGAATGAGAAACATTTATATTATTTTTATAATTTATTCTTTACATGTAAGACACACTTTACTGGAAATGTAATCAAACGTTGGCAGATGTTGATACAGATGTTGCAGCACATCTGCTTGCGAAATAATAACTTGTAGTATTTTTAGTTAGTGCTTGTGTAGTTCTTTTATATCATGGATGACATGAAATATGTATTATATTTTTTATTTTGATCATCGCGGTAATACTTTTAAAACTTCACTTATTATTATGAATAAAAAAAATAATCCATTATCCAAATCTAACATCCTTTGGGACATGAATAATGAGCTAAACCAACTCACTCAAGTCACTCCAAGTAACTTTGTGCATCTTAGCATCGTTGATTTGTTATATTTAGAAATTTAAAAAATGCCGGCATTAGTTAACGACAAAAGTTTTAATCAAAAATCTATTAATCTTCGTTAAGACTTGCATTTCACGGCGAGTTTCAATTAAATTAAATCTTGAATAGTTATATTCGGCCCCTATATGCCGAGAGAAAGACAAGTTCAACGTAATGACCACCAATTGTAAGAACAACGTAAGAATTCTTTGATAGTTTAAATTAAATCAGAGGTAGTTATCGTACAATTTATAAAGTTATGTGTAACTTTAACTGTTTGTTCTAAAAATGAGAGCACAGAGACACTTAGCTAGTTGGGTTCGCAGAGATGTTTGTTCAGTGTTGTAATTTTACTGTGACGTCATATACTTATGAATGGCGTACACTAATGTCACTTTACGCAATTTTATAGATAAAGCACTTTAAAGTATGAAGAATTCGTACTTAAAATATTTACGTAAATTTATAATTCATTATAACATTTGCCTGCCATCAATACTTACAAATCACATATTGATGTTAGGTGTTGTAACACTAATACATAATATGTACTTGTTATTGTAGTAAAAAATATTTCAATATTTAGTTATTTCCCAATGCTTGGGCATGTTCATAACGACAGAAATCAATAGGAAGAAATCAATTTTTAATTATTTGTTTTATAAATAAAAAAAATAATATATGTAGCTCATGTTATTATATTTTTTCTAAATCTGGACAAGAGATAAAACCAACGGAGCTTTACTAAGGCCAACGACGTTCTCATGCAAACGTAAGAGCCATCGCGAGGCTTCTATTGCTTTATCTAAGTGTATCATTTTCGTGTTGGTCATAGCCGTACAAATGACAAAAGCACTTTAGTATGTACGAGTCTTATTAGAAGGTTCTTTTTAAAGAGAAAAACTTTGTATTTACTTTATTGAAAAATATCACTACCACAAAGTAGATAAACAAATTATTTGATTATTTATTTATTTCCTATACCTTACAAACAAATGTGTATTCAATAATTTTTAGATATAATATTAATGACAAGAACATAAGAAGAAGTTAATCGGATTAGCGATAGACGGTATTGTGTTTCGTAATGTCGCCCTTAATATTTATCTTTTTATACCCTATCCACTTAAGACTCTACTTAACTACAAAGTTCTTTTAAATTTGCATAGTAATCGCACTTAAAAGTGTAAAATTATTCGACCAACCTTATCTATTTCTATAGAAGGTTGAAGTATCAACTTCTTATATATTGTGTTTGTAGAAATAGGGCTGTTGTCGAAATTTAACTATTTTGCCTTTTGCTACACAAGTGAATATTTTTAATAATTCTTAGGCGAATATAGAAAAACTAAAAGGGATTAACATTATAATTTTTAAATAGAAAAGAACTTTATAAAACAAAGTTAATATACGGGTATAATTATTAATATAAGGGCAACTCTTTTTTATCTAAATTAAGTTATTGTAAACGTGTTGTAAATAAATATACGGAACTTTTATACTTAAATGGATATTCGAGTGAAAACCAATTTTTTTTTCTGTATCCAACATTAAACACAATCAAGTTTACCAATGTCCAATAGTTATTATTATATATTTATTTAAAAAGTAAGACATCATTGTGTACTGCAATTTTTCATTTATACCTACCTATATAGTAACGTCTTTATTTTATGGCGTCAATACTAGGCTACCGAAAGAATGACACATTTACGATAGCAATATATCACAGTTTTTCAGCACTCGATTTTTATCCCTATTCCTCAATATAAAATTGTTAATTGTATTGGATTCCACTACATAACTAATAATGGCTGGGCGAGAAAATAATATGATCACTAGGCACTGTGTTCTTACGTATATTTTAATATGTAAAGGGAAGATTTCGTACCCCTTTTTACGAAAATTGTGTGGACGGAGAAATATGAAAATAAGCATAGGTATACACTTATACACATACATACACTTAAATTATATATGGAGATAGAGTGCAGAAGGCCTGAATTTTTCAAAAGATATATGTTTCACATGATATTTGTTTGACGTATACTTTTGTATAAAATGACATAAGGTTATGTAACGTTGCTAAGATAACAAGTTCTTATTGATAAAATATGTAAGATGCATGAAAATAAAAGAAATATATATTTACAAACTATATAACTTGCACTATGTATTCAAAAACACATTCTATACTGACAGTAATTTATGATGTAACGCCTTAAATACCTACAATATTTGTCGTCGTTTGATACAAAAGAGCAAGTATTTTTGATGGTTTTGATAGTGTATTTTCAACGCAACTCAATCTTTTGCTAATGCAGTCAACATTACGTGCATTATGTAATGTAATAAGCATACCGTACCAAAAGGGCTGTCATCTTTTTATTTTGGTTACCAACAGCCGAGACGGACTCTGTCTCTGTCAATGTAGCTAAATGGAAAGATATAATCTCAAAAACCATCCAGTGAACTTAAATCATATGGAAAATCGGATAGACATCTAACAGACCTCCCACGTAGCTCGTTTGGAAATTCGTAAATTTTATGCAAATAAAATTAAAAATAAATGTCTACGTATGTATACATTGCTATTAATGCAACTCTCTTTACTTTTTCATTTCCTTTTCAAATATAATCCTATGAATCAACTCAAATACAATAACAACTTATGAGAAGTGTTTTTTTTTAAATAATTTGATTATAAAAGAAACAATATATGTTATTTATTTACGTCTAGCTCCACGTGAGTTAAATGATTTTGCTTAATATGTTTTTAAAAAATTACAATGCGTGTAATGTTCCCCTTTCAAAGTAAAACCACTCTTTGTAACGCTCTTGACATCACCACGCGGGAACAATTTGTTCACTAGAAAAACTAGTCAAGGGTTATTTTGCGGTTACATTGTGTCGACTTCAAGTCTCATAAATTATGTTGGTGCACTCTAAAGTTAGGAGCACAAGCACCAGGTGGTCGCAGCTATATTTAGTTCATGAACCAATATGGGAATATATTTTAATTTATGACGCTCATATAAACTGAGTTTGATTCACAGTATCAGAATCATTTTTAGTTTTAATTGACATAAGCACGAACTTCGCTTAAAATTGAAGATTACTAGACGTAGCGATTGTAGTTTTTTTGACAACAAACTGCGGGTTGACAGCTGCTAAACATGTCTCGCGAAGCGTTACATTTTTTGCAAAGACCTTATGTTAGAGTTAAAATTTCATCACCGAAATTGTATACATAGGTGTAATTCTATACAACATATTCTTTACACGTCTATAATAAAATAATTGTGTAATTTAAGCAATGAAATTTTATAACAATACAGAAATTTGTTAAACAGGAAAGATAAAACGGCTTCTTTGAAAGGACATAAGTAATAAATTGACCAGTCGGTAAATACAACGTCCGTTCTTAAGTACCTCAACAGTATTCATAATGAAGCCCAGAGACGTTTCTGATCTGTTCATTAGAGGCCTCGTTAAGTACCTGTGAGCAGCACGGTGCCCCTTCGTCTCACTTCCGGTCAACACTCGACGCACTTTAGGCGGTTCCTACATTACGCAAACATCCTGTTGCAATAATAATACCCAAATAGATCGAAATATGTTGAGTACTTATTCTGTGTGTAATTTTAAACAGTAAAAATATTACAAGCTAAAATTATACAAGAAAAATATAAATACGTACATTTATAAAGTGTATACCCGTGGAGTTTACATTTAATTCATAAATTGTAATTTTAAAAGTGCAAGTTAAACACGAATTTGTTGAGAAATAGAACACAAAGCCTTCATAACGCTACAAAATTGTAATTCCAATAGGTTTTATAAGGCGATGACTAATGCGTGCCTAAAACGTTTAGATTAAACGCTTCAAAGAATACAAACAATACTTAAGTATTGTGACAAAAAAATGCCTGTCAAAAGAGTGAGGATTAATCCTGTTCTCATAGCCTAGCCGATGGAAGCGCAGTGGTTAAATTAGAAGGTCCACTCTCAAGGAATGTATCGTAAATCATCCCGCATACCCTCTAAAAGCGCCCGACAAGTTGCTTAAAATACCCATATTGGTTGTTATCAATAGAATGTTCACAATAAAAGGTAATGAGTAAGTAGAATGTACAAGTTTTATTCTAAGAGCACGATAAATATTAAGTATTTTCTGTCAATTTTAACGCCTATAAAGAAAATTTATTTGTTTTAATTTTGTTTATTTTCCAAATTATTCAGTTTTATGGTTAATAACTGCATTAATGTATGAACAAAAATAAAGATATATGCCCAATTGTGATAACATTAATTTCATCTAAAAATGTTATTATTGTTATATTTTTTATAGTACCTAAAGTAACATAAGAACTGACATATTCAGGTACTTATAAATAATAAATACCTTACGCTTTTCTAAAATATTTTACAAGTTTTCTACATTGTTTTAATATTCTATATAACTAGCGCAACACTATCTAAATACAGCA
Source organism: Philaethria dido (assembly GCA_033558755.1). Classification (NCBI taxonomy): domain Eukaryota; kingdom Metazoa; phylum Arthropoda; class Insecta; order Lepidoptera; family Nymphalidae; genus Philaethria; species Philaethria dido. Next base: position 158,135 of record JAKGSA010000835.1, on the reverse strand, counting down.
CATATATATAATTATAATATGTCTTAACGAGAACAATGCAACCCGACATGTGTATTAGCTAATTACATGGACATGTCAAAAGCGCCGCTCGCTGAAAGGCCTTTTGTCCGTAGCGCACGCTTCTTAGACTTGGGCTTGGCTTATATATATCGGTATATATGTATACATTTGCTCTTCATTAATAATATTCGTATCTACATATATGGTTAAGGTAAACAGTTGCTGCGACAAGGAGTAGGTACATTATCCGCATCTAGTATGGCATATTAAACATAAATAAACATTGACAAAGTCAATCTTCATAACTACATCACCTTTGGTTTTCTACACGTACGTGTACATATCAGTAGTGACTGATAAAGGTGCGATCGTGTACAATAGTTCTTTTGACAGAAATAATGAGCTATAATGGCTACTAATTTACAGTCAACCCAATTTTCACGAGTGTTAAAATAGAAACCAATATGAAGGTCAAAGAAATAGCATAAATTTCACGGTAAATCATTAATAACAGTACACAATGTCTATTGGGTGACAGTGAACTTGTCGCAATGTTTGTGGCAGAGGCGGAGGCGCCGGTCCCGTAGGCGGTGCACTTGTTCTTGCGCAACTATTCGAAAACTTTAGGTCTCCGTGTGCACATATTATGACAAGGCTCCGAACTCGTATCGCCACATTAGCATTCTACCGTTAACTCTACTTGCCAAGGCGAACTAATGATACATACAAAACAATAATATTCTAGAGCTTCTCTAACACACAATACACGTAATGAAATTGTTTGTTGTTTTTTGTTTCCTTTGAATTATTCTATAAATTTGCAAAACTTAATTATGTACCGTTACTTTAGGTAAAAATGTTTTCTTGCCTTATCAGTAAGTATACATATATAAATATTATCTATACAATTTTATTGGTAATAAAATCCAATGTCAACTCCAACAATAACAATAGTTGTTGATATTTAAATACTTACATATACCGTACATAAATGCACATCGCAGTGCCCTCTATCTTCTAAGTATCTTAACGCTCCACATAGTTACTTCTTAAGAACTTAAAGTAAGTCTCTCTTTGCCAAGTTTGAAATACCTAATATAATATACTCTATGTATACTGATACAAAGAATTATTTCGGAATTGATATTAGACAACACGCGTATGTAACCTAAAATTATATACCTACATGTGAATATTCAGAACAGATTTTTAAAAATATATTCCACCATTTCTCTTTATACAACAATGTATGTTAGATACGTGGTGTATGTAGCTGTAATAATTATTTCATTAAGTAATTTAAATATTGGTAATGCGTTATTATGTTAAATATTGGTTTTTTGTACGTCTTCTCTATACAAACTTATCAAATTTCACTAAATATGTGCATAATTATTGTTAAAGTATTTCGAAAGTTTTACCTTCGCGTGATGTTATATCGATAATATCATGTTAAATAAAATTAATTTCATAAAACAAATATATCGTTGTTTATATAAAAAAAAAAAAAACTAATTTAAAAGTTTTAGATGTGTATATAATAAACGCATAGGTAGATATCAGTTCAATTTAATATATTAATCATTTTATTCAATTTGCAAAAATCATTCCGCCACTCAACATGCTATGTTTATGTAAAAATAATGCATGGAAAACGAGTGTCTCCGTTGAGATTCCAATGTCAGTGGTTGGTAAATGGAAATAGTATGACAGGTACGATGAAGTTCACGCAAACGTAGTTGCGGGCATCAACTAGTTTAGAATAAAACAAATAAGCATAATATAAAATTAATGTTGAATGAATTAAAGGAACGTTCACCGATGTTTAAGATCAATTGTCTCATCGTCTTCGTTTAAACGTGTGGGAACTGGGATGCACTAATTATTATAATAGCTTCTATTTTATAATAATGTCATTATTTATAGAACTTCTCTAGATATTTATAGGTAAATATAAATCTATATTTCTTATTATAATTATGGGGGGACATTTTATTTTTTACAATATCAATATTAGTTATCCCGTTGAACTAGGTTTTATACGCTTACAACTAATCCAGAAATTAAGGGTTCTACCTCCAGAAGAAATTTGTGTAATATATAAATTAATTTTTTTTGTTATATTATATGTACCTATTTGTACCTATACCTACATTTCTAACTTCTTATTGTTTATTATATTTACGTATCGGTTTATCAGTTGTGTGATCAAGCTACAACCGCTGCCTAAGTTGAGATCTGATAGCCGTGTGTAATTTATTCAAGTATATTTATATAAATATTCTTTTTTATTAGACAAAAGCCAATGTGTGACCTTCACGAATACAAAACACTAAAAAAATATGTTGTCACGTGTAACAAACAATTTGTTTTATTTGTTATATAAAAAATATGGTTTTGATTTTAATTATTTATTAAATAAAAACTGTTAAATAGCAATATATGTATATTGTGATAACTTCAGGCGCTTACATAACAGAACACATTGAATAAAACACAGTATAATTTACAACGTAATACCTACCTACTAAATTGAGAACCTAGAAAAATCACAACACTAAATTCAATTACGATTTTATATAAATTCTTTTTTTACCATTAAATTACCTGATTTATAAGATTCAGTGGTCCTGAAATACGGCAAGTTGGCGGTGGTGACTCGTATCCCCAAAAACAATTCCAAGGCATTTTTATTCATTTTCAAAAAGAGAGAAATTATATTTATTTTTATTCTCCTACTATTAATTAATATGCATAAATAGAAATCTTCATTTTATATTAAAATATTTATATATTTTTTACATTTTCAAGACAATTCAATTTGTTTACAGGAAAAATGACCGCGTACTAAATTGTAGTTTCTACGAATACGAGCACTCAAGAGCTCCGCCGCGTTACGACTGAGGTGCATACAGCTGGTCTACACCTACAAAATATATTCATGAAACTATTTTATTTAAAAAAAATAAAATTATTACATTATTACAAAACAATTTGGATGGGATAAATATTTTATTCCAATATAACATGCTCTTTTTTCTCTTAAGAAAAATAATATAACATAATAGAATACAAAAATTGATTTATATTTTCTACTTATTTGTACATGAGCAAGATTTAAAATATCACTATATTGATTTTGTAGGAAAAATATGTAGTAATTATACTATACTTGTATATTCCTTACCAATTTAATATGATAATTGTAAGATTCTATTTCTTCAAGGAAAATTAATTAAGTCAACAATACGGAAAAGCATAAATAAAACAATGCCAAAAAATAATGGTTAATTTTACTTTAAGTTATAAAATAATACCTTGTAAACTTATAAATTCGTAATTTTCAGTCAGCAGATCAGCAATATTTTTTAATATTTTTAATAATTATTGTAAACTAACCTGATATTTGAATTGGGGAACTATACTGATTACCGGTGGGCGCTGACGATCCCGGGACCATGGGCAAGTCCAAGGCATTTTTCAAAATAAGCGAATTTCACTGTGTTCCTCATAAAATCAAAAAACTGGGGCCAGTCAAAAATTACTGTCAAGCAAATTAATTTATATAGTATTTTTGTAATTTCTGCTTTAGATTAATTTTTACATATTTTCCGGACATATGTAGGTGCGTGCAACAGGATCGAGGACACGCATGCGTGCGATCAACGGGCCGCGCGCCTCGGGACTAGGTTGGGAAGCGCCGCTCTCCAGGCCGTTACTGTAGTGTTTATATGAATTACATAAAGGAACCCGAGCACTCCCGGTCTTCACTCGGGACGGACGCATCAATTGCCCGACAAACCGTGTTTCGCAATACCTGATGACAGTTGTTTTAAGAAGATTATTGATTCTATATGATATAACATGTATAATATAGTCCGTATAATATAATCAGAATAGCACACATAAGAGACTACGCGCTTACACATTTTTTAGTATGTGTATAAAAAGAAAGGATAGAAAATATTCGGAATGAACACGAGCAATTAATTTTTCTCCGACGACTGTCGTACAATTTGTAAAATGTTTTTTAGGAAATTTGTTTTATAAATTCTAATTTCGTATAAGGAAAAGTTATTGGTTCACAATACTATTTATTAAGTGAGTAACAGAAGGAAGAAATAGGTAATAATGAAAATTCCCTGTTCTTAAATATTACAATACTAGCTTTTCGCCTGCGGCTTCGCCCGCGTGGAATTCGGTTATATCGCGCGACATGGTAAAGAGTACACTATAGTCTTTCCCAAGGTCTAGACTATTTGTTAAAAATGGTTAAGTGGTTTAGGTGTGAAAGTTGTTAACAGTTAAATAATCATACATGATTTTATGTTTGACAATAAGGAACTTCCATACAAACTTCCATCCTCTATTTCAACCCCTTCTACTATTTTTTTCGCAATAAAAAGTATCCTATGTCCTTTCTCAAGTTCAGTTCTATCTTCATACCGAATTTTATCAAAATAGGTTCAGTGTTTTAGCCGTGAAAGCGTAACAGACAGACAGACAGACAGACAGACAGACAGACAGACAGACAGACAGAGTTACTTTCGCATTTATAATATTAGTAAGGATGTATGTACGTATATAAAATTAAAAGTTTAATATGTTTTTGTATTATTAGGGTATGTACACTTAGAAACTATCGGGCCGCAGTGGAACAGCGTGCGACTGTAAATGCGATTGATTGTGGGTTTGATTCCCACTCGGGGGTATAATTACATTTAAATTATTTTCATGTCTTCGCTCTGGTAAGGCAAAACGCGGTATTGATTGTACCTAATACACAATATCTCAAATTCAGGTGGAAAGCCGCGGAGTGACTAAGCACTAGGTTCTCCCAGACTGCATTGTTATGTGAGATAAAGCGTAGCGTTAGAAGATCCATTTGCATGCATATTTATAAGTGCATATGTATTAGGTACGTTATTTATAAATTTACTTACTAGAGATATTATAGTCACTACCAGCACATAAATATTTAACACGAATTTAGAGCAATTACAGATCATTTTCGTTGACCTCGTCCATTAATTTACCTTACTGAAGCACTCGCTAACAAGATTCAATTAACATTTACGCAAATATCAAATATGGACCATTCGTCAAATGTATGCTAACATAGGCCTAGTGTTATTTTTATACCTTAACGCATCTCATTTGATGTGAAGTAGAGGGAAAAAGAATCCTAATAATAAGTCACTCCGTGCTCACTTTCGCCTATTTGGAAGAAATTAACTCCAATTATCTTTAATTAATTAAAGAATTAATAATGCAATTAATTTTTGTTAATAAATAGATAAATATATTTTTAAATTTGATTAAGCTTAGTACTAGTGGCCCAAAATTTATAGGTTGTCACGTGTAAACAAACAAAAATATAAAATAAAAAATGCTTTATGTGCAAAAACTGATTTTGCCCAACAAAGTTTGTGGTGGTGATCTTCTTATAAGCATATAATGCCTGTATTCGAATATATAATTAGAAATACATAGTGAAAAGTTTCATATATTATTAAGTAGTTAATTTATTTTTATATTCCAGTATTGTAGTTCATATTTTTATGAAAAATCGGCAATAAAAATTCTCTTGTATAAATAATGCTAGATATAATTTATTAAAAAAAAACTTGCAACAGTACAGATTTTTTATTGACTCAAAATTGGTTCCACGTACTTATCATTTTATTTTTGTCAACTCAATTTACACCAAAGCAAAAGATCTATATTGTGTGAACCTGAACCCTGAAAACTGCGGTCTTTGATTGATTCTAATATGATTCACACTAGTGACTTGACACCGATAACATTTTTTTGTGTTGTA
>JAKGSA010000835.1:43434-152197 GCA_033558755.1 Philaethria dido | reverse complement strand
CTGGATACCGGATGGCAAACGAGCAGAAGGACCGCCTGATGGTAAGTGGTTACCTTCGCCCATGAACATCTACAACACAAGAGATGTACTAGATGCGTTGCCAACCTAGAGGATACAGATGGAAAGGGAGGATAATGTAGTAGTACGCTATCGGAACCACCACATTTTGGGGAAAGGATGGGTAGGAAAGGGGAAAACCTGGCTTACATGCCATCGAACCGGAACACATCATAAGATATTTGGCGGTTCGTCTTTGACATGATAGTGGTCGCGAGCCAGACGGAGGACGAACCTCCTACCACCAAACAAAAAAAAATTATGAATATTTTTTTTGATTTTCTTTATAAAAAACTCGTTTCATGATACCAATTTAATTATTCTGAAAACCATGATAACCTAATTGACCGATACATGTAAATATTAATATTATTCAATACTTTTCTAAACATTACTCTGAAAAAAGTTATTGTTATGTAAAAAACTGATTATAGAGACTTTCATTACCATTATCTTTTTTAAATCAAACATAACTCCTATAAACATCTATTATGAAGATCATCTATCAAGAATCTTAATTTCATAAATACAAAATAGCATAAAGTATTAATTTAACCATATTTAATTAGTATATCAATCGTCCATAGATGGAGTTGGAGACATTAATTCAAATAATTGTTAATACAAATGATTTCTTGCAGTGATTATGGCTATAAAAAGACACCTGAGTGTAAATAATTAATATTACCATACCTGTTAACACATGGCACCCCTAAATTGCGCCTGACTGAGAGCTGGCAACCATTATATATATTATTTTTATAGTTTTCTTTAACCTTGAATAACGTTGAATTAAATTTAAAAAACATGTACCTATCTGCTACGTTTAATTGACATTTCTACTACTTAGATAATTAATAAATTAGATATACTTATTATACACAAATTCTCTCTGACTCTGACATTCATCCACCACGACCATCGCGAATATGGTTGAACACTATTTAACTGAGGCATGGTGATGTATTAGTCTGAAGCTAATAAAACAAAATGATATAACCACTAAACTAATTTTAATGCATAGCAGAAGATAGGTATATGGAGACATAAATATTCATATTTAATATTTAATATCAACCTTGCATGTTTTAATAAGTACTAGCTGACATACTCGTATGTCTTTGCCGTCAATACTGAGGTTTATGAATATTTACTATTATTTTTATTTATATATATATTTTCATACAAATCTTCTCTTGACAATATCGAACAGATAAAAGAAAGATTTATCAAATTTGGTGTAGTTATGCCCGTACCAATATTTCGGTGATTCACTTTTATTTATATAGATTTATATATAGATATCAATATATAATAATATTATAACATATGTTTGGATAATTAATTGTAAGCCTTAATATTAGCCGTGTGAAAGTATAATAATATGGTAGTATTTAGGGAGACCTCAATTTACTAAGATTACTGTAAAATTTAATTTTTTAGTTAAAAAAAATCTAATACAATTTATTATAAAAATTATATATACATACCCTTTTTGATTTTTCTTTAAATCGATAGTAATACCAACATTTAAGTATTCTCAATATTATAGAAATTACACATAAAACATATTGACATATCAGTACACAAAATAATATTAAAATGGTTACGAAAAATATACACTCCATTCCGTTTAAGATACAAAGAAGTAAAAAAAGAACCAATTCTTGACTATTGCAACGTTGACTGACTCTACCAGTAATTCGTCGCAACTGAATTCTGAGCGCTGTAGGTAGGTACTAATGTGGCCTCTATGAACCCTTAAATGTTAATTTTTCATGTATAATTTATTCAATACATTACAATAGCTATTTTTCTTTCTTTCATTAAATAGATGAAAATATCTATGTTTTCCTTAAATGATGACCTCTTAAATAGTATTGAAAGTCGTAGGTCAAAATCGCGAGTAGTATTTTTGTTTTTGGTAAATTGAAGTTAACTGACCGGAAACCAAAATCTCTTCAAAAAATTCAAAGATCGTATTCGAGACGTTTCGTCTTGAGTGGGCGAAACTCAACGTTTGTCTTTTCGAACTTTGTCGAACTCACAAACATCATGTTTAGATTCACACTACAATTAAGATTCACACTGCAATTAAGTTTTTTTTTAATTCACACTACTGTAATTTTAATTTGTGATCGAAAATACTCATCTTAGTGAACAACTGCCAATGCGTCATTAGGGTTTTTTTTTTATAAATGATAGGCTTACGTTTGACCACATCAAGCCTGATGTTAAGCGTTGATGCGGTCTACGATGACACACGCTTGCCTAGAAAATAACCATTTACTCATTTTTTGAAGATCCTAAAATTGTACGACTCTGGAAATACAGACGCGGGCAATGAGTTCCATTCTTTCGATGTTCGAATAAAAAACGTAGACTCATAGCGTTTTGTCCGTACCTTAGGAATTTCTACCATGTACATGTTGTTTATTTATTTCAGTTAAGGTTCTATATAGTTCTTCATCTTCTTTCTTTGTTATATGTCAAACTTAAAGAATTTAAGCATAATTTTACAATTTTTTCATCATTAATCGAATCGGTATTCCTTTTTTATCTTCATCATACAGTTGATTATAAAAAACGTTCTTAATTATTCTTGCTTGTTTCATTAATACATAAATATGGCAACAAATTTGTTAAAAAAGAAAACCAAAAGGAACACGTTTAAAATATTTTCTCCTCGTCTTGGTCATCCTAGCAAGGACCTGTTTCAAAATATTGTATTCTCATATGGTGAATGTGGTGGTGGAAACACATATGACTTTCAATCAAATAAACGGCTAAAACTGAAGTAGTCCGTGATAACAGGTAGACTACCTCTCTATCTGTGACCACGGACTACTGTAGTGTTCGAAACGTCGGGTTTCCAAAACTGTATTTTCTAATACTAAAATATACGCGATTAATCCGGTTAAAACAGTTTCATTTAATATGTCAGAAATAGTTGTGAATTGAAATAAATTAAGGGATCTTTCCCTTAACTGCTCTTGCAGTTCATATCTTTTAAATGGGTCGCTAAGGTTCCACATCAGGTGTTCTAGTCCTTCGTCTTATTATGACAATAGAAAGCACTCATGATGCTGACCAACTTTTCCTTAGTCGCTATATATAGAATAGATGGGTTACTAGGGATTCTCATCATATAATTACAACATCATCATACATTGATGATAACCCATCAATTACTTTCATAATAAATTATACACACAGGACAGCCGTGCTCTTTGGAAGGCCAGTTGTTAAAAAGTCAATGATTTCCAATTTTTAAATTTTTAAAAACAGCCAGTTTGTCGCCCCCCAACAGTCATTGACATCTGCCCACACATTAGTGGCGAAAGGTGAAAATTTATCAAAGGCAAGCCGGAGCTAAAAAAACCTAAGAATTATGCTGTGCTGCATTTTCCAAATGTGAGCGAACAGCACAACCTAACTAAATGACATGTTTTTATTTCCAAAACTAAGCTTAGAAAATGAATTACCGAGTAAGTAGTCCGTTAAACAACATTCTATATGAATTAATGCCTTAATTATTGTTTAAACTCACCACGACTAACAAATATGTGAAACTCGCACGCAACACAATAAACAGACAGAAAAAAAACTAAAGTAATAAAACTGAATTTAAACTAATTTAATTATCAAATTCAAACAAACACGCACTTGTCAATACAAAGCGAGCCGCCATAATAGTTTTTTAAAATAAGCACTAATATTTTTTTATTGTTCTCACTCTCGCACTACTTAATTCATATATCCGTCTCGCTCGCAGGCGCGTGAGCTGATCCATTGAGTGCTCAGGATCAGCTCACTCAACTTTATTTCTATAGAAATAAGGAAACGGTGCATTACATACAAATATTTGCTAACAAATTTTATTATATCTATGAAGCGCTAAATCGTTCATTAGCGTTGCTATATTAAAGTTTTAGGCGCATAAATTATAATTTGTAAATAATAAATATTTCTAATATTAAGTTATGTATATCATAATAAGTTAATATTAAAATATTTATTATTATTATAATTAATTAATATTTACTATCTGTGATGAAATGTTAAATTTCCAAAGGTAACTTGGTGGGGATCGTGTAAATCGTTACTTATGATGATGTCGTCATTAATTTTATTAACAAAAATCACATAGAAATATAATTGTAACGAACTTTTATTAATTGACCGAAATGATTATTTTATTATATTTGTAAACATTACTTATTAAAGTTACTGAATTATTCGGGCTGCCCTTATTAATCGGACATGATTAAGCTGAATACTCTAGTATTCAAAAAATACAGTTCATACAGGCACTTTCAACGAAATTCTTGGAACGAATTTTAGCAATAATTGAGGAACCAGTAATTATTGAGGCAACACTTTAACAGTCTTCACCTTGAAAATATATAAATCCACCACTGCTTAATCACAATATCTTTTTGAGTTATATATGTTTCTATCTATGAAAAAATATTATGTCCACAAGTATCACCTAAATTACTGAATAAAGGAAATAGAATAAAACTACTCATCATTTAGATATAATTATATTTTCGAATCTAAAATGTACAAAAAAATACAACTTAAAAATAATGTACTCTTTACGCCTGCTTTGTCGATGGATAAAAATATTACAGTTCAAATACCTTAAAGATATAAGACATGTCGGCTTTATTAATTGACAATTACTGTGATAAACCTTCAGGAGCAAGCTATTAGGAACAAAAAAACAGTAAGCTACCCATACTATTATCATCATTATAACTTATTTTATATCTGAATGGATTTAACATAAACGAATTTCACACATTCAAACGTTAAATTCGTATTGAATAATATCAGGGCGGTCATGTAAAGGCTTTATAACAAGACATCGATGTTTTCACATGATTGTATATTTTGAGATGAACTATGAACGTCCACTAAAAAATAACGTAACGAACTCTATCAAATTTTAATATTTAATCAACCACATTTTATAACAACTTTGGTTGTGTATTCTAGTCGTAAAAATATATGTTTAGCTATTTACAATATATAAACATACATACATACAATGTGTAGAAATGCACAGCAACACAAAAGAGCTCTTATCTAATGTTACTTAGAAGAACTTAATAACACAGATTTACCGGCCATCTGCAAAAAAGATTATGGCTCACGTTAACACTAGTTACTTCTAAGTGTAGATAAATGTAGTTTGAGTTTGTTTTAGACTCGGGTTACACATTTAGTTCTTAAAGCTGATAAATATTCCCACCCGTACTGGTGTGTTAGACACATACGCATTTTTTTTATAGTATTAATAAGCATACAATAGCGATAATCCTTTCTGCCGTTGGCCTCTACATTAAACGTTTATAGAAAAAACATAATTAGCGAAAGAAATATCGTCTTAAAGAAATTTTAACTCTAAAAATATACATAATACCCCTGTACGCAGACGACAGGCCAAGACAAGAGGCACGATTTTATACAAAAAATAAAATCATTTCTGTACGGGAGCGCAATTACCTCGTTGTGTTAGCGACTGTCATCCGACTATAAATATATTTATCACATGTCAACATCTACAGAGGTGCAAAGAATAATTCACAACGTAAAATTTTGTAACGACAAAACTGAATTTTGTGAAAACAATGTAACAAATGTCTATACTAATTATGTTTTCCCTTCGAAACAGAGATTCCCGTACCTATCAATGTTTCTTTGATTAAAATTTGTCAATAATGTTTATACTCCAAGTTCCGCGTCACAGAGCAAGTAGCTTATTAACATATCTCAACATATCACAATCCTAACACAGTCCAATTGATCCGTATTAATTTGCTGTAACGTTGGATGGAAGCTTTGGACCCTATTAATTTGCTGCCATGTTACTCTGTAAGGTGGAACTGATACATCCTAATGCAAAAATATTAATTCGATCACATTACATAAATTTCCATTTATACACGATAACATTTCCAATTCTTTGATCGAATATCATTTAATATTTATGTATAATCTTAGATAATTTACTCCGTAAAATGTCTAATAGTCCTGAAATTACCATAATCTTACAATAATATATCTGAATAGCAGCCTAATAAAATTATATTATAACCGTATTTGAAATAGAAACGAATTATTTTAAATTGTTTTGATATTTAAGAATTTAATTGAAGCTTTAAGTTTTATAATCAAATATGACTTAATATATGAACATTAAAATGAGGTATAAATCCATTACACCAAGATGTTACATTTATCTTATAATATAGGTATTTATAGACAAATTGCATATGAGTAATATTTAATTCAATAAGCCCATTTCAACAATTTAATTTTTATTTATCAAAATATGTAAGTATATCTATTTTAGGAATTATATTCGTTGATAAAATTTTAATTTCCGATCACGTTTTATTGGTGTTACGATAGAGGAAAATCTGGCCAGGAAAGTAGAGAAAAAAACAATGTATATCAATTTTGACATGTATAGAACTTATTAGAATTTAGCATGCTATGCTTGAATGTTAAGTTAATAAAATCCTGTTAGTCACAAGTATAATAACATCGGACAAACTAAGACTTGCTTTTGTTAAATGTAGCTTTGGACTCGTTACTTTTAAATCAACATAGTTGGAAGAACTATTGATAGGTTTTGCATCACACGATTTCTTGTATTAAAATAATAAAAATATTTGAGCTTCATATTATCTAAATGGTCAACAGTTGGGAAGTACTAAAGGCAGTACGTCCGGATGCGAGTAACTACGCTCACCAAAAGCAAATGAGAGATGTCCAGTTTTATTTTGGAAGACTACAATTCACCAATACTTTTAGGTTTTAGGCTTTCTCAAACGTTAGTACATAACATATTACCAAACATATCCATGCCAGCAATATTATTAAAAAAACTATATTTATGGATATTTGAAATTATTTTTTTATTAAGAGCAACATTTTTGTATTCATAATTCATAAATATAAGTTTATCTATATTAAATTTACTCATCCGAAATTACATCACAATTCGATGTAAATAAACATCGGATGTTTCATTAAAAATTTAGACAGCAACAATAAATTACAACAGAGACAATAGATTACCATACAAAAGTCGTGAATCATTTATACTATTTACTAATCGTACATTATACTTATTTTACATAATTACATAGTCTCTTCGTAAAGATGGTATTGAAAAATATTTTATATCTTTAATATCAGGCACGCATGCATCGTTACAGCTCGACTATTCACAGTAATGTTCGGATAACCAATTGTTCAACTCGCGCATTGGACGTGTTATTATATACGAGTCTATCACTTTTATACTATATAAAACTGTAAAAAATATAGCCTTCTTTGGGTACATTTCGTCCACATCGAGACGTCAAAAACTATGTGACGGCATTTAATGCTCTTCTAACAATCCAATAAATATGCTTCCAATATTTTCAATAAGTTACGTAGACTTCACTAATTGTCAACTATGTGTTTGAACGCTGTCGTGTACCTAACAAGGCCATCACTTGTACTTTATGGAATAGGTATTCGCTAAGCGGACACCGCCGCGGGCACGTCTCGTAACTATGTAAATGGAATGAAACTTTTATGTTATATCGCTACATGTTTTGGTTACTGTAAAGCTTTATCTCACTATTATGAACAATACCAAACATTTATTTCAATGATTCGTTAACGAAATTGGTCAATACTTTAAACTTCGATTATGATTTTTAGGGTATAAAAATATGTATATTTCTTATACGGTTTTACTTCGTTATTTATACATTACGGATACGCCCTATTATTATTTGTACGTTCTCGTTTAGATAGGTTATTATAAAATCACAATATAAATTTTAAATTTAATTTACATGCTATATCTATGGTTGGTACAGAAGATATCGATAAATACTCATTTCGGGTAAGTATCGCTTAGAATCGAAGTCATGTTTTAATAGGGATTACGGACGAGAGATAAATCTGACGAAAAAATTACCCTGGAACGATACTCAATATAAAAAAAAATCGTAAACGCGGTAGGTACTCAGGCGTAAAAGCAAACAACGCACAGTAGAATTACATAATGTGTAACTCCTACTTTACACGACATTAAGGCGCCATACCATTTTTTTATTACATTTATGTAATAGCCAAGACTCCAAATATTTAAATTCTAAAAGAAAATATCCCTATAATAGTTACAGTGTGTTACAGAATTATTATTGATCGCGCATTGCAGAGTAAACGTGTACGGGCGAAGTTTGTTTGTGCACCAAGTTTAATTAACTAGGCAACTGCGTGGTCACTATTAACGGAGGAACGTTGAGCGTGTGGAGGTCGTGGTCCCGCATGCAACTCATCTATTTAACTGTATTTGTAGACAAACATTTATTCACTGTCAGATCACACGTCGCATTTACTCAATCTTACGTTAACATTACATATATGTAATTATAATTTTACACATAAACACAAACACATTGTGCGGTATATAAATATAAATCGCGGACAACGTAATTTCAGATAGTCAATATGCAACGAGTCGGACCGTCGGTTGCGTTAGTGCCGTTTAGTTCACCATGTCTAACGTATTGTTAGACATTTACTATATAAAATTACGCAACCACTTTCACGTATCGTCGTGCACAAAATTTGACGAAATTTTATATCTATTAATGATGATGAACGTAACTGGACTAAATGAGGACAGTTCGAGACCACACCTTCTCAGAACAGCCATAATACTAAATTATTTAATGAAATATTAGCTATGCTTAATACAGTATTATTTTACATAGCAAAGTGAAATCTCTAGTTTTAATGTTGTCGGGCAACGATCACCTAGCGGCGCTAAAAGCTAAATTATATTATAGTTGTCTTAGTTCAAAATGTATCGATTGAATGGCATCGCGACTTGACAGTTGCCTAACAAATGCTACACAAGGCCGATGATCTCAATATAATTAATATAAAAAGTGATCACTATGCTAAGTATAAGTCGAAATCGCTTAACTTTCGATTCGATAATAAAATGCTAGCTTTACACTATAGTTATAGAAAAATTTTATGAAAATGTGACTCGATTTCATTGTCGCATCAAATTATTATTTTATTAATATTTCCATAATTACGATAAACTTAATAAAAGTCGTTATGCATACTCATATTTTAGTTCCAACTCGAATAATATCATCTCAAAGTAAAAAAACAATATATTAGCGATTCTTAAATTTCATTTGTATATCTGAAGAGAAAATCATTAGTACAATGTCAATAAAAAAAAGTAAAATTGTACATGAAGTAAAATGCATTTGTATAATATGGAACTTAAAAGAAATTTATTCTGAGGGGGTTGGCCATATATATTTCTAAACTGTTTAATTATCGATATTACTGTTAATAGGATAATTATACAAGAGATGATTAGTCAAACAATTACAATAGACCAACTGAATATGTAAGTAATTAAATAAAATAAATTCGAAGTTAAGTGAAATTGAAATTGAGTATTTTTATAGGTGTGTTAAAATATAATAAAAATGCATCGTAAAGCACATGAATCTAATTGAACATTAAGGAGCAGGTACTAAGGACAGGCAGACAAAATAGAAAAAAATATAACTTGGTGTCACCGGACAATGCATGCATTGTAGAATTCAGTAGCTTGTCGTGAAGTGTAACCAAAAACGAAACAAAGCCAAAAATATCCCCGGATGCCTTTCGTACCACGAGTTCTATACAACTACAAATGGAGAAATGAGCTCGCAGGCAAATAAAATAAAAATAACAAATAGTTGTATTAAAGTATATGTTAAAAACAACTTTAATAAATCAATAAATGATTTCTAATATTACAAGAAAATTATGATATCATAGAAACACAAAGATAGTTTAACAAATTATTTACACTAAAGCGTTCGCTATAACTTAACAACACATTATTTACATATAACTGACTCGGCTCTATACCGAGTACGGCGCCCGAGTGAGCTCCGTCCGCCCCTCGAATACTACATTACAACTTAACTTTGTCATAACAGGTAACATCTGACTTTGACACTATAATACATAACGTTCACAACGCCAAAAATGTGTATATTCCTATACAATATTGCACGCGGTATGTCTCTATTGTATATTAACGTATGTATAAACTAGGCGTACGAATCAATCATATTGCGAATCACAAAATTTTACTCCTTCACAGGAAACTTCACCTCGTACCTCGGCAAAAACGACGCATAGACGAGTACATCTACGACTTAGACGAAAGCGGAGTTCTCAGAGAACTTAAAAATAGGTACGATCCAAGGATCTTCATAACCCGAAAATATCACTAGCACTACGAGACTATATCACTATCCATAGGGGGTCGAGCGGTAAGCGCGTAGCGCGAGGAGAGCGGCATCACTGCAGCACTGCGTCACTGCGATAGCAGCTTCTGCAGCAGCGACGCCTTAGCGGGCGCCGCGTCCTCCGCGTCCGCCGCCGCCGCCCCCGCCGCCCCCGCCGCCGGCGCCTCATCACCGGCCGCCGCCGCCGCCGCCGCCGCCGCCCCCTCCGCCGAGCCCGCCTCCGTAGTACTCTGTCGAAGCAGACACGCCACATGTTAATACACCGATCGCGACACTCCAGGACCTACCGATTTTATTATGGGTCATATTGCCACATCTCTGTCGATGTTGTTATCGTTATGATTCATACAATTTTTATTTATTTTTTATTTGTACGATAAAATAAAAATAAAAAACGACTTACTTATTTCTGGAGTGTTATATGATAAATATATTAAAGTTGCGTTATATTTGTGAAATACTTAACTCTAGATATTCATGCAAAAAGCTTTTGATAAAATTGAGAGTGAAATAACTCTGTATACTTTAACGACTACAAATGATATAAAGTAAATGCTGCTATATAAATATAAAGCAACTTTAGTACAAAAAGTCAAGTCATATTTTATGTTAACCGATTATAAGCTTTATTTATATTTGTTGACATTTCTAAACGAAATCAGTCTTTTGAGTATGTGTAATTGCGTAAGTTTAGGGAGGCTCGATCAAAACATCAACTTAGTCACACGCATTTTTCCGTCACTTTGCAATCTTAATTTAATAAAACAATATTACATATATATAAAATTTCTATATGAACATCTATAAAATACTCAATTAAAACGTATATTTCTTTGAATAGTTATAAGTATAAACCCAAAACAATAATAATTGCTAAAATTTTGTCTATAAATAGTTTCCTAAACCTTCCTGAAACTTTACGAACTAGTAAGTTAAGTTAACTACAAATTAAATAAATGTTCATCACATTTTGAAACGTAGACTTTTTGATATTATTTTATTCCGAAAATCTAACGTGAATTTGATCTAAGTTATGAACAGTAACAAAGCAATATTATTATAAATAATTCTTTATAATTAAAGAGAAATAGATTAATAAAGAAAGTAATATATTATATGTTGTAACATAGTTTGAACACAAAAATACTAAAACTTTAATGTGAAAATACTATATATACCACAATAATATGTCAATTTATATTACAATAATGTGTCAATTTCACACCCGTACAAAGTCACATGTATAAATAAATAAATATTTGAGGCATATTACATTAGACATTCAAGTAGTTTTTTTATTCTATTTGTGTTTTTTTATAACTAAAGAACTATATTATTTTATTAGGCTTTGTTCCGCATATTAAAAAAAAAATAATAAATTCTCTTAAAGTTTTCACAATCATAACTTGTTGTGGTATCTTTAATTTTAATTCAATAGTAATGTCTCTGCATTGTATAAAGTTGAAGTCTAAACTACTTAAATGTAAAAAAAAAAATTTTGATCGTACCTCCGTTATTTACGTCGAAGTAAAAATTGTCATGCATTATTTGGCTTATAATACGGCACTTTATAAACGCAATAATTCGTATGCTATAAACACATTTTCACAAAGCCAAAATAAGCAATCTAATAATATAAATATTAAAAATCAACTACATTATTTCAAAAAACCTTCACCAAACAATACGGTTTGCGCATGCGAATTATCCCATTTCTTTTTGAAAAAGCTGAAAAGTCACAAGTACGGAAAACCTAGGAAGCGATGACTTTATCATGTTTATGAATCAAATTTATCTAATAAATATATCTCAAAATGCAAAATACTTAATTATTTAATAAATATCTCTAAGAAATATTATTGGACATCACATCACATAAGCTTTTTTAGTAATTGCAGAAACGTGCCAATTTTAGTCTCTCGGTAAGTCTTTTATGAATTCTCATCAGTATTAAAGTCTGCGAGCCAATAACAAGGTTGGCACATTTCTATCAATCAGCCTCTAATCAATCGATGCGATCGACTCGACAACACACGCAGCGGAGCAGACTCAGTACGTAATATTTAGAGATGTAGTTCTACAAAAATAATGGAAACCGAGATAGTAGTGTAAAGTGAGTAGATGGTTTCGTCGCGTGACGCGTCCCAGGCTTACCGCAGTGCTCTGTTGCGCGTCCCAGGGGCTAGGCGCCGCCGCGGCGCGCCCCCCCACCACGGCGCCGCCACCTACGTACCACACACGATACATTGCCGGACACCGAGCGCCACACTGGCTATTCTTCTATGTCACCTCACTACTTTATAAAGTTACTACTTCGCACGCTCGCACGATAACTTAGCCATAAAATGACATTGAAGTTCGGAAATTTATGACAATTTTTTTTTAAAATACTCTTAAAAATTTTTGAAAAAAAAAAATATAATAAAGAAATTATCACAAATATTAAAACTTAATACATGTTTGACAGTAAAATAATTGAATGCCACATGTCGGAAAGGTTGAATAGCAATAATAAACTTACCCAAATCGATATTAGCGACTAGCGTGTACAGAAATATCATATTCAAGAATGGAAATTATAAGTAATAGGATTTGTTCGATATTGTTATAACACGATGTCGCCGTATTTAGCCGTTACTATTATTATTAAGCACACTTAATACGTTCATTAGTAATAGTACTTCTTTCTTGGATACCAAAGATACAAATCATACAAGAGAAAAAGCGTATAAAATATACAAAGTCTATATTTTTGGTTCAAGCAAAATATCTGTCGATAACTTTAGGTTTTAAAGACCAACTTTGGTAAAGAAAGTATTAATTGTAAAAAGAATAACTTTTAGAGCAACTTAATGATCTATATTAAACATTCTTTTTTCTTTCTTGAAAAAAAAAAAAACATCAATTTTAATGTGAGTCGTTAACTCGAAAACATTGATTGTCTCTATTTTTCTATATTCAACAGTTTAAATTTGGGTCAAATCGAGTTTGGGCATAGCAATCACTCGATGTGAAAACCGCCATAGACAAAAGACACTTCACATCTACAAAAGAGACTTAGTTGATTCAGTAGCATGTAGAAGACCAAACAATATAGCTGATAATAGAAGGATTTCAAGAATTAACAAGGTAATAGATTGAGATGTGCAAGACGCACATGATTTTTTGTTTGTTCGGTAATAGACAATAACGGTCCAGCATAGCAAAACCAATCGACATTTCAGAGACTAATATTAAAATATTCTGAACAAAATAGGAAATACAACGGCCGTTTAAGAGCTACTTTTCCATCCGAGACACGTAATACGAAATACTCGGTCGGCAGTGATTTCTACATTTTTTTAAATTTAAGCTCAAGTCTTTACGGGTAATAATATACTGAAATAATTACCGCCATTTTGAGAGTTTTTCTTTAAGGGAATTTTTAACTTAAATAAATTCACTTGTAAGTATTCTGAAAAGTAGAATTATTTTTAAGCTGTAATATTCGTTCTTTTATCCGTATCCTCTTTTTCTTAATATTTTGAACAGGTAAGGATAAGTAATTGTTGTGAACCCACTATTAAATTATCAATATATTTGAAGCTTTGATTAAACAATTTAAGCTCCTGAAACAGAATTAGGAACTAAAAAATACTTTATAACAACATCTGCACATCATCAAATAGGTTCTTGTCTTCTCAATTCAATATAAACTTAAAAATAACACAAAATTGTTAAATTAAGCGATATATTACGCAGTGTAACAGTACAATAAACCACCTGGGTGTTCCTGTATAAACATACTATTAACTAATTGTATTTAAGAATACAAAATAGAGTTACTAACCGGGAGTGGGCATGTCGAATGTGAGCAAGGGGTCTAGTTCCGGCGCGTGCATGGCGGGCATGTCGGGGCGGGCGGAGCGCGCACCCACGATGGCGCGCAGCTCGTTGCGC
Source organism: Philaethria dido (assembly GCA_033558755.1). Classification (NCBI taxonomy): domain Eukaryota; kingdom Metazoa; phylum Arthropoda; class Insecta; order Lepidoptera; family Nymphalidae; genus Philaethria; species Philaethria dido. The sequence continues at coordinate 137,849 of JAKGSA010000835.1, read as the reverse complement.
ACGTACTCCGACGTGCCGCCGCCCGCCGCCCCGCCGCCGCCCACTCCGCTGCCGCTCACGCCGCCGCCCACGCCACCGCCCACGCCACTCACGGTCCCAACCCCACTATTGCCTAAATGTGTCAACATAAAAGTTACATACAGCAATGAAACGTCTCAACGAACTGATTGTGATATAATCTTGCTATAATCCTTAACCAGACTGATCCAAATAATAAAAATATAGTAAATAATAGAATGCCATTTAGTCGGTGCTATAGGTATATACTGTATTTGTTATAAATATAAAAGCGGAAGATTTCTGTCGTATGGCGAAATTATTACACATGCACGACGACAGTCGAGTGAGACTTTACGCTACCAAACTACCGATTACCTTTCGTCGTCGCGAGTGGTCTTCGAACAGCGAAGAGTGGGTCGACATAAGTAATAAGAATCATAGGCACAAGCTGATAAATACATATACAAATAATTCGTAAATAAAATGGAGGTATGTATCCGGAGAGTGTCGACGGTCGCCGCGTACTATACGCGCATACTCACATGAGAGCTGGTGGTCGTGGTGCGCGTGGGGCGGGTGGGGCGCGTGCGGCGCGTGCGGCGCGTGCTGCGCGTGCGGCGCGTGCGGGTGCGCGTGGCCGGCGTGCGGCACGCGGCGCGCGTACTCGCCGCAGTAGGCGCCCGCCTCGCCCTCCTCATAGTAGCCGCCCACTGCCACACACGCCTCATATAATATCGGCCGACGACGCGCGCCGAGACCTACCTACTTGGTGTAGCCGCGATCGAACGAGGACCTCGCGAGCCTCGGTTATCTAGTGGACTAACTCTAGCTATCGGTTCGATCTCGATAACTCAACTTCGAAGCGAATGTAACCATGCAATTAGTTAGATCGTTTATTCTATTTTTAATTTTTTAAATAAATATACATATTTACTCTACGGGGCATGCTGAAGACATAACGATTACATCAGAATATACATGCTTTCTTTTAGATAAGTTTTATTATAAAATATCTATGTCTATCTAAAATTAAAATTAGTATAGATATGCATAAAAGCGCACCATAGTAACCTTGGATCAGACTGAATATTAAATATTCATACCTATATATCAAAATTTTCTTTACTCAAAGCAGTAAATAAGAATATACAAACCTTAACCACAATAATTTTCATTAAAAAAATCATCAAATGCTACACAGTATACATTAATATTATATAACAAAATTAATGTATAATGATAAAATTTAAGAATTTTAAAATTCTAAATACTCGTCATATGTAAAATACAATTTCGTATAGCTAAGAAAACATATAGGTACTTCATACTAAAATATTCTAAATAATAAAAACATAATTACATAAAATGGCGTAAATGTTATATAAATATGTACATTATAAAAATGTTTAATAAGTAATAGATATATGTATTATTAAACATTTGAATATTTTTTATAACAGTATACCACTCGTTAGCCCTGTCACAAAGAGAAAGATAATAAAATATATATATTTAATTTGAATTGAAAAAATTTTTCGGGTAAAAGTAGTGTGTATGTATGAAGCTCACGCACCGTGAAGGGGCCGCTGCGGGCGGTGGTAGGGCTGCTGCGCGACGGGCGTGTGCAGCGCCGCCGCGTACGCACCAGCGCCACTCGTGTTCCCTCCCTGCGAATTAGTTTATTAGCTTTTTTGACCACTTAGCCACTTTAACGTTACCAATGTCATTAGTGATAACGTTCAGAATTATTCAGTTCTTTAATTATGGCGCTTCGAACGTGTCAGTTGTGCACAAATCACTTCGCCAATGTCACGTTATATGGAAACACACATGAAGGGGAATTGTTCGGTAAAAAAGAGGTTAATTTACACTGTGAGAAAATGCATGCTTAAAAAGATTCAGTAACATTACAGCAACATTCACATATAATAGTGACAATGTGTTCATTAATTTAAACGATGACATGCTTAACACGTCGCGTATTTATTAATATCCTGTATTTTTCGAAACACGAAATATCATCAAATTTCATTTAATTATTAATATAACACATTTTTTTGGCTTTTTTTAATACAAATATAACAATACTTATTACTTGAATTGTAGTGATGAAAAGTGTTAAAGTACCCTTATTCATTGTACCGCCACCTACATGACATAAGTGTCGCCATCTTATGACAATCCGAAAATTGTAGTGGTAACGCCTCTTTCGCAAAATAGTATTTTTCTAATAACTAAAATATATTTAACCAATAGTATACTTTTACAGATGTATGTATGTAGTGTAATAACTTACAAGCTGTCGACTTAGCATTGGATTTTGTTGTGATGGTGCCATTTTATTTGTACCATAATTTGACCCCATTTGATCTACAAAACAAAGAGAATCATTAAAATTTGACATGGTATGTAAATAAAGAAACATGAATGTTTTATAAATATTACATACTTGTATGATGATACAAATGATGAAAGTCTGTCCGTTTTAGCGCTACGTTAGGCGGCGTAGCGGAAACTAAAGCATTTATTGTGGATCCGAGGTCAGTTTGAGGTTGTTCAGCCGCCTGAAACATTGTATATATTATTTAAAATAAGCTATCGAACGTATTTAAAATTAAAAAAAAATTACTCTTAAACATTAATACCTATACTATTTAAGATTATAAAATATTTCAAAAATCATTAATGGATCAGTAATGAAATGTATGCCGTACATGACGACACACAGGACACACTAATATGGCAAGTGAATTAATCATATTATATAAATAGGCAACAGCTATCACAGACATACAAAAAACTTATAGAACCTTCAGTTGCGCTCCACCAAGGTAACTATTTACTTCAAGGTTCGACTTAAAAAGTTCGTGTGAGTTATCAAGCAATATCATTTTTTTCAATTAAATAGAAAAAAAAAATGTTGAAATCTACAGGCTTTATAATAAAACAATCTTATAATGTTCATTTAATATATTGATCTCTATAAACGTTTGACCTTATGATCTCAATTATTTATGGTTTACCAGGAGATTTTTTAACGCGTAAAATACACATTGCCTTGCACACTAGACAAAAGATCTATATATCATTGTAGGCAGAGGGAACTTGAGAGCCTAGTGTCAACACACCCCGTTCTCTTAAGATTTCCGTTCCCCACTCTAGTCTAGAGCAACATATAGGATAACTCTAATCCTAGTGTTCAATACAGTTCTCGTATAAACAAAAATAAAAGTAGATAAAGTTAAATTATGACGATTACTCGAAAGTGACTCAATAAATTATACATTACATATTAAGTATAAAATGATATTCTGTCCTTACGAATTATGATACGATCAAAATAATGGGGTAAATACAGGGGTACTGTAGAAATATTGTATCGTAAAAATACCATATGATATCAAAACATGATAAAATTTTATATATTTTAATTATAACATTTCTATTTAGATATGGAGTGGGGAACGGAGTGTCTCAACACTAGGTTCCCTCTGCCTACCCTGCTACATGCGGGATACAGCGTGAACCTATCTATGTATGTATGTATTTCGATATAACTGATGAATCGTTTTTATAATCGTAAAACTGACAAAATAGCTTATAGAAAAGTAGCAGTAGACTTTTAAAAGATAAGTGTGAAAATGATATATTTGGATGTGAGCGATGTTCATTATGTAGATACTCGCAAGGGTACCTCGGGGGAGACGAGCATCTGCTGCGAGCGCTGCATCTGTAGCAGGCGCGCGCGGTGCTGCTCCACGAGTGCGCGTGCGCGCGCGCCCTCCGCCTCGCCGCGCGCCGCCAGCCCGTACAGCGCGCCGCCGCCGCCGCTCATGCTGCCCTGTGGCGAGCGAACGTCTCACGTCAGTCCGTTTACGATTCAATTATTATTAAAAAACCGCTATTATTACTCGTTCAGTTTTATCGATACGGACACAAAAAAAATGGAAGACAGTGACAATGAACTAACTTGACTTTGCACGGGATAAACGGGTGGCGCGCCTGGACTCGATGACACTGGACTTTTTGTTGCAGTTTCGCACTGCATGAGACTTTGTGTTATAGCATTAATGACAGCATTTTTTTCCTTCACACCCTGAAATTTTTTTTGTGAATATTACTAAATATATAAAACCGATAACGTTTCACTGGATAAAAATATAAATAACTTACGGCGTAGTCGGATCGAAGTTGTCGATTGCTCTCTAAATCCAAGATCACATTGACGTCGGGTGCCGATCGATCGTTGTAGGGCATATTTTCGATCACCTCGTCCAAAATATCCGACAGCGTTTTATCATTAGGCACCTCACTGTCGCCACCGGTTCCACCCTGCGTCCGCATACTGCATCAATAATTCAAAATGTTTTTATTATATAAAGTACCAAAAATGTGCATCAACATTGACCATACTAATAACTATTAAGAAATTTATGAGAGTGTCACTCACTGGGCTTGATTGTACGCGTGGTGTGCGGTATTGTGCGCGGCGTGGTGCGCGTGGGAGACGTGGTGCGCGTGCGCGGCGGCCGTGGCGTAGTGCGGCGGCGCCTGCGCACCCGCCGTCTGGTACACGCTGCGCGCGCCGCCCTGCAGCACCATCTGCAGGTGGCTCTGCGACGGCCCGCCGCCGCCCGCGCCCGCGCCTCCGCCGCCGCCCGCGCTCGCGCCCGCACCGCCGCCCTGCGACGTCTGGATGCCCTGCATGCTGGCGCAATCCGTGCTAGATGCGGACGACACCGCCCCCTGACCCGGTCCCGGGCCTGGGCCTGGGCCCGGCCCCGGACCCCCGTTCATACTGTTGCCTCGGTTTCTATAAATAATATTATTCACTTTACTGTCTACTATAACATTAATTGATGATAACTCATGATAATAACGAGAGAATAACAGCACCTTTAAAAATTAACAAAACAAACTCTCTAGGACTTACAATCCGCTCAAGGAGCACTTCTACTTCCACCGCAAGTGCGAACAAGCAATGACAAATCGAGCACATCAGAAACCAGAAGACACCAGAACAACCTACCAGAACCAACCAGAACCCACCAAAATATAAATTCGGACAACAAAACGACTAACAATCCCCCAAGCCGGACAGCGTTCTCCGTGGGGGAAAATGACCGCAACCCTCTAACAAATTACGGAAAAGGAAAAGAATCGAAGAAAAATAAAAATCTCTATACAGCTACAATAAACACACTTACTTTAAAAACCCAAGATAGAATTATAGAACTGGAAAATGCACTCGAAAACATAAAATGGGACATTATTGGACTTTCTGAAGTAAGAAGGCTAGGCGATGCTATTGAGGAACACAACAATTATATTCTGTACTACAAAGGAGAAACTAAAGGTTTATATGGAGTAGGATTCATGGTCAAACAAGAACTCAAGAACAATATAATAGAATTCAGAGGCATTTCAGAGAGAATAGCAATATTAAATATAAAGCTTCCGGCTTTCAACAAAAATTGGTCAATAATGCAATCCAACAGAAGCTGCAGACGAAAATGTAAAGGACGATTTTTATGTGAAGCTTAATATGGCTGTGGAATCTTGTTATAAAAATATAATTATTATGGGAGATTTAATGGACAAATAGGAAAATAACATGAAGGCGATAATGGGTACATATGGAACTGGAAAAAGAAGTAATAACGGAGAAAGAATAGTAGCATCGCGCTTGAACACAAATTAAAGATAATGAACGAAAGAACGTCAAAAAAGTGGACCGGGATCTCACCGGATGGACTCTATCGTAACGAAATAGACTATATTAAAAGCAACCAACCGAGATCGGGAGTCTTTCAAGACGTCGATACCATTAACCAACTAAATTTCCATACTAACCATCGCATGGTAAGGGCAGTTATAAGCTGTGTCGAACAAAAAAAGTGCAGGAAAAATTATAGAAAGTTCAACAGTTTTCAGCCTATATATTATGAAACAGCGGAAAAAGAAAATACAGAAAATAGTGTAGACGGAATCAACGAACGATACACACAGGAAATAAACAACATGTACAATGTAAACTTAAAAAAGAACATAAACAAACCAGATTTATTAAGCACAAAAACCAAAGAATTTATACAAAAAAGAAAAATCTTGTTAGAGAATAAAAAAAGTAAAACTGTTTTACAGGAAATTACTAAAATAAGCAAGAACATTAAGAAAGATGCAGCTAATAGGAGTACGGCTTTCGTTCGTTCGAATATACATTATATTTAGTATTCGTCGATTATAATAAGGCCTTCGACTGCTTGGAACATCTCTATATTTGGGAAGCCTTACAAAACCAAGGTATTGAACCTTAATATATAAGATTAATAAAAAATGTCTACTACAACAGCTCAGCGGCTGTGAAACTTGAAAGAATTGGGGGAAGTTTCCCAATCCAAAGAGGAGTACGACAGAGGGATCCCTTATCTCCCAAGTTATTTTCCGTCGTGCTGGAGGAGATAATTAGAAAGCTGCCCTGGGATGATATCGGGATCAATATTGACGGGCGCAAGCTGAACCACCTTAGGTTTGCAGACGATTTGGTTCTCATAACAAACAACCCAGACACACTTCAATCAATGCTCAAGGATCTAGCTAGCAAAAGTAGGAAAGTGGGTCTGACCAGGCAATGACAAATACAATTGAGAAGGGGATACATGTTGATGGAGAACAAATAGAGTATGTACAATCTTATATCTACTTGGGTCAGACCATATCATTCCAAAACCAAATGTCACAAGAAATCAATAGGCGAATAACAAATACTTGGAAGAAATATTGGGCACTTAAAGATATAATGAAGAGTAAAGACTACAGGATGACTATTAAGAGAAAGCTCTTCAACACCTACTTATTACCAATATTAAACTTGGGCCATAATTCAAAGCCTACTAAACAAATTGAGAACTACACAGAGAAGCATAGAAAGAAGTATCCTTGGATATAAAAAGATGGATTTATATTTTGGATATTAAATCATAGCGCGGCGTTGAGTTTTACCACTGAACACGCAATATCACAAACTCGTACGCAAAGCGGTGAATGGAGTATCTTGACATTAGGTTCTCACTGATTTTGAGAGATAAAACTTAAAGCTGCTTTATATTAACTAATTAATTTACGTAAGAATTAATTCAGTTAGACTCCTGAGGGAGACTGTAGATTGACCCTGAAATTTGTCTACAATCAAACAAATAATAATTTCAGTAACTTAGATATGATGGAAAAATATTTTCGCAAGGATTTGCTCACTAAAGTACATCGTAACAAATACATCAAAGTGTAACACTCACGTCGCGGTAAGAATGCTGGAGATAGTATGGTGAGGGTGGCGCTGCATTAGTTGCGCATGCTGCAGATGCGCGTGTGCATGTGGGTGTGGGTGGGCGTGGGCGTGAGGGTGCGGGTGCGAGTGCGCCAGGGAGGGCGGCGGCGCACGCGACCGGCTCCCGTAAGGACGGATCATGGTGGTGCTGAGCGGGGCGGGCGTAGGCGGCGTGGTCTGTTGCCGCGCCAGCAACGACACCAGTATCTGATTCTTCTGGCACAGCGGACTCATGCCGGTGTTGCTGCTGGTGGCAGGGCTGTTCGCGTTCGACGTCGACGTAGACGTGGTGGCTCCCGAGTTCGCCGCGCTCGACGACACCTGCTGAATCATAAATCATACCACTTATCGCATGTCCTATTAAAGTGATTTAAGTAAAACAAAAATAAACACCGCTGTTAACATATTTCTGATATTAAGTATAATATTTATTTTAAATGTTACCATAAAATTTTATACGGCTTAGAAATATAAAACGAGTGGCTAGCCGTAGGGGAAATCAGTATATAATTACTTTAAAATGGCAACCTTTAATCCATGACTTGTCTCCAGCACAGCTAAAATATATCTTAATATATCTCAAATTATTCTCCCAGATCAAAATAATTTAGTTAGATGGGGTAAAGCCACCGAAAATACTTATAGTCCGCGCACGATGTGAGCTCTGAGGAATGTGCTAGTGTTATGGCAGGTAACGTATAACATGTATAACGAAGTTACGAACGAACTGGCAAGGGTAGGTTTAGAGTTAATTTACGCGGTAGAAGTGGGCGTAATTACCTCTCAGAATAGCAAAATCTCTTTACAATCTACTAAAAGATCTCTGCCTGTCTATACATTTATCAGTTAATTTTTAATATGTTGAAGGCGGTATTGGCAGGATCTTTTCAAACTTTGGTAGAGAGAAGACCTTGGATAGTGGAGATGAACATTAATGCGCGTTTTAAACCTACACTTGGGTCGTAAGTCCAAAGAACTCTACGAACTCTTGTTTCTGCAACGGAACAGGTGCCGGCACCCGCACGACGAATCCTTTTTGATTGCTAAAAAGTTTCTTCTCATAAAAAATACATATAATTATGATTTAAATTTTCATGTGACTATACCTGTTGGTTTTCTGGTGTAGCTCTTTTGGCCATGTTTGCTGAAGCTTTAGATTCTTCATACTTCCTTTTCATACCAGCAATATACATTTCACTGCTGTCATGCGAACGTCCATTACTGGATGGGCCATTAGTGTTCGAAAGAAGTTGTGAGAGAAGCGCACTGGACTGGGACGAATTGCGCGAGTTATCAATGGAGTTTCGTCTATTTTCATCACCGTCTTCATCAGATTTGTCATTTAATATCTGTATAAATATAAAAGAATGTGAATATACTTTCTTAAAACAATGAGTCGAGTAATAAGCATTGAAAGTATTAAATAACTTCAAAATGTTGAATATGAAAAACTTACCCTGAGCAACTGGTTATTATGATGAGAAGATTGATGAGAAGTGTGAGGCGGCTGCGAGGGCTGTGATGCTTGCGGTGGCTGCTGCGGCTGGGGGGGCTGCGGCGGCTGCGGCGGCGCCTGCTGGTGCGCCAGGTGGGGCGCGGCGCGCGCGTGCGCCTTCGTGGAGTGCAGCGGCGACAGCGCCGACGCGGGCGTGAGCGGCGTGTGCGGCGTATGCGGCGTATGAGGCGTGTGAGGCGTGTGTGGCGTGTGGGGCGTGTGCGGAGTGTGCGGCGCCGAAGTCTCGCTGCTCGTCGCCTCTTCGTCCTCTTGCTTCAATAGGTCTATTAAAATATTAGTGTCCGGTTTTTTGCTGAGCAAACTACGTAGTCTAGTAGGCTCCTCGTGCAAAGGCACCGGCTGTTGTGTCTCCGCGTGATGCGCGGGCGGGACGTGCGCGCCTTGCTCGTCTGTCGCGTTGGTGTCTTTGCGCTCCTTGGTGTCGTCGTTCATATCTGCCATCGGAAACGATCCCGGCCATGTTTCTATGTCGAAATCGTTTATAAATTGCTGATCGGCGGGGCTCATAGAAGATCGATACCTCGTATCGGACGTTGAGGATTCGCCGTTAGAGACGGAAGTCATGAGTGGGCCACCAAGTGAGGGACGCGATCCTCCCGCTTCGAGTAGATCTACATCGTCTTCTCCGAGCACAGTGTTCGTAGACATTATGAAATCAGGCTCGCCGACGGTAGGAAAATGTCGTGACTGAGCACTCACTCTGATGATGGGAGCGTCAGCTGCCAGTCGCAATCGATAGGGATCGCTTATGACCAGGTGTCCGGCCCGCCCAACAACCTCCTGAAGATGCGTCAATACGTGCGCACGATCTCCGCTGTCTACGAGGTCTAAGTATCGAGTCCCCACAAGTGTGATAGAAGAGTTTATACAGTTTTCTACACCGGATAAATCACAAGCTGAAACCGGGAGTTCAAAAAAATAAATGTCACGCAAATAAAAAAAGACTCAAATACATCTAAATAATATGTGCTTTTACTTACATAGGATATTAAAGTTACAGTCCAATCTGAAAACGATGGTGGGTCCGCCGTCGTTGGAGATAGCGGCCGACTCACAGCGCCGAATGACGCACATGACGGAGCCGGCCTCCTCCGTGGACGCGCCGCGTACTGGCGCAGCGTGGATCACAGTGTCCACAAACCTGCCATAACAATATAGTACACATAGTTAATAACAAAATATTCAGTGTGACACGACGAAATTGAGAATAGAACTGTAATGTGAAGCATTTATTTTCACCACTCAACAGTACTGTATCATGTATTAATTACACATGAATACGTATATAATTTTAGTTTATTTTAACACTGTCATTGAAATAACATAAAACTAAATTTACTATATGAAAGATACAAACCTACTACCATCGGGGACATTTGAGTCTTTTATAAGAAGGCGAGCGTGAATGTACTGAAATTTGTTAGAGTCTCCGGAGCTCCAACTGAAGTTTTGTATATTCCTGAGCAGTGGTTTTATTTTGGCATGATCATCAGCATGCAAAAGTGAGAATATAGATTTCTTATACAATTCTGTTCTTTCTGAAAGAACAAGATCTTTAATATTTTCTGTCACACACTCAATTTCGCCTTTCGAATTAATTTCCATTAATATGAAACCCAGGACGCCGGTATAATGTTTTATTGCCTGAAATAATTTTACAAATTATAAAATCATATCAAGTCTACTATACTATACGTATTTAAATTTATAAATATTTATATAAATTTTAATTAAAACTTAAAAATTATTAACCTCAATAAGAGTACTCAGCTCAGAGTACTGAAAACCAGAAGATGGTGCTTGTGGTTGAGTTGAGCTGACTTCGCCGGCTTGTACAGGCGAGATACATTGAGATGCACGCAATGGACAGTCACCAGGGCAGTCCTGCCGCCGCTGTAACAAGTCCTCGATCTGTCTAGTAGCTTCACGTACAATTCCGTTCTTATCTGGCTGTTTCACTTCAGCGAGACAAGTCTCTAAAAGTTCCTCCAACTGATTTATAACCTCGTTCTCCAACTCTCGGCGCCTCTTTTCGTTATGACACTTGCTTCTGAAATAAAATAATAATTCTATAAATCGCTAAGATAAAACTTCAAAAAATAAAATATTTAATATTAATAGATGCTCGTTATAAAAATTAATCAAAGCCATTTATATAGCACGACCGACTGGCACAAGTGAATTTTTATTCTACTTAATAATATTGGGAGAGACAGAAAAAAATATAGGGATTGTATCATTCGGAATGGTATTTAGCTGATCTTACAAATGGCGCTAAAAAGTAAATAGTAGGAGCGTCTAATGTGTTGATAGATTAAATTTATAATTTTGTACTTAGAATCTTATTTTGGATATTATTCAGATATACAAACACACGCTTCGCTATATATATATAATATAATTTAGAAAATGACCGTGACAGAAACAGAATTTCCATACATCCCTACCGTAATACTTGGTAACCCTTCAACGCGCTCCAGAATATTATTTATTTTAGTTCTGAGTGATAAAATTAAAGCTTATACAGCCAAATACCAGCCTGAGTTGTTATGTAAGCTAGATTGTTATAAAATGAGTTGTTCTAGTGTAATTACAACTTCGCATAAACTATCTCCTAGTTTGATCAGACCTTGTTTGAGATAGGTATCCGTCACCTATTTGCGACTCCCACTGCGATAATAACCGTAACTTGCAGTTTTGTAATATGATATCAAAAGGTTGAACTCTTGAGATACGTAAGAAGTGGTATATATTTGTAGTGTGGCCGCATAAACCAACCTTCCTAGTTTCCATCAAGGCCACTTTAGTTTCGTATCAGTTGTTCTAGACTTTTATTTTTCTTATGTCATCAGAGGTTCCTCATGAACAAATTTCCTAAGGCGTTATACGTATCTTTTAAGGTATAGTGCAGCTGATAGGGTACCACATCAGGTGTTCGAAAGTTATTTTTTTATGTAAATGCTGATGACGTTGACCAACTTTTCTTAAGTATTATATTAATATGTCTTACAGATTAGACGGGTTGCTAGGGTTTCACATGAGTTATTAATTAACAATTTCATAATAAACTATAGTCTATACCAATGTATACTTGGCAATCCAAGGACTAATATATAATATATAACAAAATAGTTCATTAAGTCTCTCTTATTTCCCCTAATTTTTGAGCGACACGCTAACATCCGAGAGACAGTTAAACAGACAGACAAAAAGAAAAGCAGTAAAACTTTAAAAAATATAATTTTAAATTCTTTAACTTGTATGAGCCCTAGAAGTACTTTATTCTTAATTTATATTCTATGTAAAGAATTGACCCCTTTTACAATTTGATTATATTTTTTGGATAAAGAATTTTTCGGTTATTATCGTCAGCACACATGCTCTTTTTATTGTGATAGCCAAGCCATTTTTCGGCCATTATATATAAAAATGCAGTCTCTCACAAGGATCTTACCATATTTACAGTTCGGGGCGATTTGGAATCGCTGGAATTTCCAGTTGACATATTTTAGGACTTGGACAAAAATATTAAAATTCGGTATAAATAATTTGTACGTCACTTGATGTGAAATGTTGAATAAATATTCGTACAGTTTATAATTTTGTTTCTATAATACTAACAAAGTGGTTTAGTAAAGTATCAGTACAGGATTATTTCAATAACTATATTACATTTTATAATAATTTCCATGCATAGCATGCATTGATATCAAAATATACAGTATCTCAATAGATTGTTAACGCGCAAAATATTAAAATGACTTTAAATATAATTCGCGTGTAATTAAAACATAATAGACTAACTCACGGAGAATATTTTGGAGGAATAGCGTGTCAAAACAAGTTATTAATCTAGAATCAAAGAACGTAATTGTTTCCTGCTTTTATATAGTCTGTGCGCGATTGCGCCATAAATTTAACAAGAAAGTGAAATGTTGAAATAAGTATTAAAAAATTTAGAATTTTTTAATTATCTCTTAATAATACTGTAAATAATTTTAAAAAATGCTTAAATGCAGCAATAATTTAATATTATTTTTGGAAAACAACAAGCCGCTTAGTAGAAATACACTGTAATCGTATCTACAAAATGTGTGCTAAACTGTTAGAAACTTGAAGGAAAACAGAATATGTAAAAACATGAAACATTTAATAGGTAAATGGGCTCCAAAACTTTGCGTTTTTGTCCGAAAAATTGTTAAAATATAAAATAACAGAAACTAATGCAATGAGTCCATCAAAATGTCCAGGAAAATAAAAAGAGATCTACTTGTGACGGAGCAGCCTAGTGTAATATCACACGGAACATTTTGGATCTTTCATAACCAAAAATATTTATGACTATAAGTAATAATATTGACTTCACTGATAAGCTAAATTTAAAATAGGACTCAAGTCCAATATTGAAGTCCATATTTGTAAATATGCGTGATTGTCATCTCCGCCGATAAAATAATTGAGATAAAAATATGTGCTAAGTGTTCTTGAGACAATTCTGATACTTATTTAGTAAATAAATGAATAGAAGCTAAGAATTTGAATAAGCCTATTTCGAATAGTACAATATAAAAATAATAACTTGCATATAATATAAAAAAGAGAAGTTGGCTAACCATATACATTGAATAAAAAAGATGTTTTTAAATTTCTTTAGTTTCTTTCTTACCCAAGGAAACAAGTTCGAAACTAAAAGGTAGTATGAAAATTATCAACTATTAATTACATTTCTTGCAATCTCTCAATTGTTCGACAACTTAAGTAACTTTTAAACATTACATTACATATACTACATTAAAACAATCATAGTTAAAAATTGGCATGGAGATGGAGACATCTATTTTTCAACGAAAATAAAAACCAATGTAAACCTTGGGACAAAAATGAAAATGTTTATTTATTTACTTTAAAATTCGCATGTGTTGCAGCGGATTGAGAAGAACAATAAATATAATCAGCAAATAGACTATTAATAAAAAACGATTTAGGACCATTCAGTTGTACTGTTCTTAAAATATATATATATCACCGTTATCACCTATATCACCGTTACATGCTACAATGAATTATGATTTTGTTCCTTTAATAGTTTCTGTTTTCTTTTTATTTTATGTATATATACACTAAAGAAGTCTACCTATATAGGTGGATCGATATTGACCCTTCCGGCAAAGATGGGCAAATATATCATTCAAAATATATCTTGTTTTCTCAGGCTCTTCGCACGCTCTAACTAATTTTCAATATCTTATATAATTTAGCCGACTATGACGACTTTTTATTTTATGACTTTAATATATATTTTGACTATTCTTGGATGAGATGTCGAGTGGCTCACAGAGTCATATTGCGAAATTTCAACCGTCATCAAGTTCTCGCCTCGATTAAGACTATTCAAGACAAAAAGATTAAAATGTGAACAGACCCTTGTTGCAGTTTGTGCAATATCTTTATCGAGATCATTCAGCTTGTGTATGAGTAGGAGCTGGCCTGTTACCTCAGTGTGATATTCAATCGAAATATGGTTATCAAACTGGGTTGCCCCATGTCGGCTTGGCTGTTCAATTTGTACTTGGATCTCCGAGTTGTGAAAGAAAGTGCCATAGGTGTGAAAGTAGGTGACTTGAAGATTAATGGCCTACTTCTGTACGCAGATGATGCATCATTCATTTAGTCATTAGAATTAATTGTAACAAGCATTGGTCATCTTTTTGAAAGACGGGAATGGGACGAAATAAAAGAAAAATATCTAAAAAATAGTAAAACATTACAAAATTATATTTGTAGTTAATTATATGCAAAACATCTATAAGATAGTCTGATTCATTAACGCACAACCTTAACTGCAGTTCGTAAAGACGAAAGAAAGTAAAAGATAATGGTTGATAGATACATATTAACAAGTGAATAAGGTGATATTTCAAAGAAGTTTGTTTAGTTGAGATGAAGGACATGATATAAACGTGTAAAGGTGTAATGGTGCCAGTAAGTAGGTTAACGGTGCTGTCTGCAGTGATAGGGTGGAGGAAAGATAGCATAGCTGCACGTAAAGCTGTACAAAATGCATTGCTGGTAATGACGCTGCTAACGGCGTGGGTATGTCAGAAGAAGAATGAAAGAAAGATGAATGCTGTAGAGAAGGTATGCTATGCTACTATTAGCTGACTATTCAGCTCGTCTGATTAAATCTGGACGACAGGCGTAAACGAGAATGTTATAGTAAAAATGAAAAAGGATGTGTTCAGATGGTTTGGGCACGTCGAGAAGATGAGTGACGAAAGAATGGTAAGAATGATATATCAAGCGACGGTGAGCGGCAAGATAGTAGGAGACCTCGATTGACCTTCGAGAATTTAGTATCGATTATATCGGAGGAAGTGTACGTAAAGAGACCCCCAAAGGGCATGTATGAAGAGAGCGAAAAAGTATTCAGGGTCTGTAGCGCTTTGCGCTCCGTTTTCTCTGATTTCTCACTGGCTTGCTGGGGGTAAAGCGTCAAGCTATGTATTTATGTATGTACAAACCTTTACCTTGTTAAAAAATCCGATATCAACGTTACAAAAAACAAAACGGCAACATGCAGCAGCCTACAATTGAGGTAATTCTAGTCTTCAATCCAAACACTTCTTCTAGTAGCCGTTACTCATAACATTATGTACCTCATCTAAGAAGATTAATCAAACGAGGCATACTAGTCAGAAATCGAGTGATCAGCATCCTCACTAACTACAAGTAATAGTAATACAATCCGCAAATCTATTCAATAATGGGACGCGATAGTTTTGAGGGGATTTTCTCTAAAAGTGGCATCAAATGTGCCGTTTATCTGTGCCTAAGCATGCTGCTAACCATAATGATCAAGAGTTTTCAAAATCAAAGCATCATGTTTACATGAGAATGCTTCGAGAAAATATATAACTTTTACTTTCATTTGTTTTTAAATTACTAATCATATAATTACGTTTCTACTTTGCTTCAAATATATTCAAATTCTAACTTGCATTTGGCATATTTTGGAGATATGTCTGCAGGATCGGATATGTATTGATTAGTTTCTCCTAAGAGTATAAAACAACTCATTGAGAATACGCGACTGTTTTGTATAATATTACCTATTATTAATAGTAACGCTGCAAAAGCATTTATTTTATTTTATTGTTTAAATATATTAATATTTATACTAAATATAATATTCATAGTCATTTTAAAGTCCAGTATAAATCATTGATTAAAAATAAGTAATTTTTAGTAAATGAAAGTAAGAAAATTTTGAAATCTAACATTGGACATGAGGTACGCACACTATTTTACTGCTTAATATGGTGTTTTGTTTAATATTATGAATAGTGATAAAATTAAAAGTTATAAGTAGTCGAACAACCCGCAATGATCACACACTGCTTGTTGAAGAGATAATATCACTTTGTGAACGTTAAATGAAGTTTTGTGATAGACATCTAATTATTATAAATATTAAACTTTAGAAAAAATTTACAGCTTAATAATTTAAAAAAAATAAAGACGAGAGGAGGTAAAATGTTTCAATTAAACATTATTTGAAACACAATAGCTGTGCCGGTAGTAACTTATATATCTATAAGTATTGCTGAAAAAGTTTGTCAAAGACCAACATGTCTATCGTATGCATAATACTACATTTCTTACATATATTTTTTCTCCAAGTACCTATGAATATCCTTTTCAGTTATATGTTAATAACTCATACATGATTATATACGACCACAACTACTACTCGTCGAAAGAAAAGTTCCTAATTTAAAACGTTATTAAACCATTGCATAATTAACTAAGGTATTTTAAATAAGAAAAAAATCTTCAACAAATGGTATTTAATCGCTAATACGTACTGTTGAGATTTATTGTCTGACGACTTTTTTCTTGTCTTCTTACCCGGCGCGGTCACGCTCATCTTGCCCTGCATCCCCCTCCATGTGTCTCCCACTTGGAGGTCACAGGATTCAATTCTACAGGAGCAGCAAACAAACGTTCCATTAATATTTAGTGATTTATATTTTGATTTGAGGATCGAATGAATATTATCTTATTCTTTTATGGGTGACGTATATAGCCCGTAATTAATGCGTGAAGGATGTAAGCGTTATCACATAGGTGTACCACTTCTAGTGGCCATTGATTGACCTTGTCTATATAATTTGGTAACAAACGTAAAAACTTTAAAATGCGCAAATGTTTCAATTGAAAACTTATCGATGACTAATAAATACGACGAACAAGTTCATTGTTATAATAACTCTGTGTGCTCATTAACTGTTAGCATTCCCATGAATATTTTTATAGAGTACGTTTATTTTTTATATCATATTTAAGATAAATTTTGTAATAATAAAGTAAAATAACAGTGATATATTTTCTTTAAATAAAATATATGTTAGGTGTTCTGGATTTCATATTATAGGATAAGAAGCTTATAAGGCATTGTGTTTATTAAAGATGTAAGTACCAACCAAATAATCAATTATATTGTAATCATTAAGGAACAGCTATCAAGCAATAGTTATGTTCACGTTGACGATACCCATGCCGAATGCCAAGTACAGAATAGCTTAATGCGAAAGCGGGACAGAGATATTAAACGACGCGACGCCTATCGAGGAGCCCCACAAGCACAACGCAACCTCACTGTGACGGGCGACCGCGCAACCTTGAAATAATAATGCTCGGAATATCAACGCGCCATGAGTGACCAAAAATATTAATATAAAGTAATATATAAAAAGTTGCAATTATATAATTTAATCAAGTTCAACTCTATAATCGACAGCAACACGTTTTTTATTAATTGAAATATATACAAATTATGTATAGTATTACATATACATAGAAGTCCGTTAAATTATTTAGTTTAGCTATCAGAATATTAAGGAAGGAGAACGATTTAGATATGACATTCAATTAAAGGGTAAAAATCAGAAGAAAGTGAGCATTGAAAGTCATGTGGAGATATCAGTTTCATTTCTTGCTCAAGAGCAGCAGGCCTATGCGTCATCCACAGCACTGATTTAAAATTATGTGCAATACAAAAAAAAAATCAGTATAAATACTGTAGTGTTAAATAATAATAAATATATCTTTCTCGTCAGTATTAATATTTTTTATAATAATATAAAATTCTGTTAATTGTAATTAAAATTTTAACAAAAAAACCCACTTCAAATAAAATGCACTAAAAAGTAAAATTATTATAACTCAAAAGCTATTTCGATCTTAACTAAACTTATATGGTCCTTTCAGAGGCACTAGTTATTATTTAAATAAAAAATCATTAAAATTAGTTCATACAGTAAAAAGTTATACTGTAAAAATATTTAATAAAATATTGTTGAATTGAGAACTTTCTACGTACTTTGAAGTCGATTAAAAATGAATATTAATTATAATATATAAGAAATATACTTTTCCAATACTATGTCTCTAAATTTAACTACACGTTTTAAGAAGAATTGATGTTTTTGTAATATAATTGTCGAAATTAGTTCGAAGAGAGATCAACGTGATCCTTATCAACATAAATTAAAACGAACTAAATTAATCGGTAATCATTATTTTAGCGACAACTTTAATTTCCTAATAATAAAATAAAACAATAAGAAAAATATAAAAATCTTATTTTTTTGTGTCTTTAAAAAAAAGTGTTTATAGCATATTAAAAACAAAACATTTACTTAGTTTCGAAAATGGCAACTGTTTTTTTGCGTCTTAAGAATATAATTCATATTTGGGCCTAATTTTATTAGGATTCTTTTTTTTTTAGCTTCACGTTGTGTCCCGTATATAGCAGGATAGACAGATGGAACCTGAGAACCTAGTGTTAAGACAGTCCGTTCTCTTTCAATGATTTCGTTCCCCACTTTGCGCCAGATTGAGGCATTGCGTGCTGAGTGGTGGAATTCAACGCCGCGCTTTGCCTTGTTACCAGATCCAGGAAATGAAAATACTAAATATTATTTAAAATTTTCATTTCATGGAGTGGGAATCGAACCCACAAACTGTCGCGTTTACAGTCGCACGCTTGTGCCTCTGTGCATGAAAACATTGAATTGCCTATAATTGACGGTTACATTTAAAAATTATAAACTATGAAGAGTTAACTATTAGTTCATGATTTTTCCCATCTATTATATTAAAATGGGAAAAATGATCTAATGTCACTCGAGCCTACTTTATCATTTTGAATTAGTATTTTTGTTACTGATCTTAAAAGACTATGATACGACTCATAATCTATATAGTTGTTTTACAAAACTTTAAAAATGATGGTATACATGTGATTTCTAAATATAATGAAGATAATTATTTTTATACTTATTAAGAATCTAAGAATGTCAGCTGTGGGACGAACGTTTACATAAGTTGATTTATTGCTACTCCATGATTAAGTACGGTTTAATACATGATAGAGTTCGAATATCCCAATAGGGATAAAGTGAGGAAGTCCAAATAAACTATCTACACTTTAAAGGGGTTTCACAATAATCAGTATAACAAAGAATTAATTGGCGGATTCACTCGTGCAATCTTTGAGCAATGAGTTAGATTAGCTATCAAGAAAATGTCGTCATTTCGTTGGCATCGAACGGTCTGCCTTAACACTGAGTTATATGTGACTACCCTGCTATGCGGGACAAAGCATGAAGCTACTTTTAAAATGTCTTCATTAATGAAAAAATGTCTTCGATACGCACCATTATATTTAAATTTCAATTTTCTTCTTATCAATTTAACTTGTCAAATTTACATAAACATTTTTAGAAATATTTTTCTTATCCTAGGTGTTAAAATTTGAAAATGACAAAAATATTACACATACATGTTTAAAAATATTAATTCATATTAGGTGAATAAATCATTAAATAAAAAAATAAACAAATTAACCACCTTCGGTGAAAAAGTATTTAAATGACATGAAAATAGATTTTCCAGGTAAAATTTGAAAAAGTCCCATAAAAAAGTTCATTTTCGCGTTTCAATACAGTATAGTACACACGCCTAGTATGGATATAGAATACTTATTACATTTTTTAATTTACAAAAATGAGTCGACAAGAAATATCTACTAACAAATAAATAATACTACATATGATATAGTTATTTTAATAATTAAAATTATCAACGCGCAAGTTAATATGAATATAACTAATAATGAATGTAATACTCATGTGCTTCCGATGTATTTATTCATTTTTGTTATATTTTTATTTAATCTTTACTGATCTCTATTGCTAAATAAATAATAGGATTTCTTTTACAAAAGTCTGTTTTTAAGTTAAGATAGCAAATAGCTAGCTTTGTTTTAAACAAGAAATAAAAAAGATAGTAGGTACCTACTGTTAATCAAGAATTGTAATGCAGTGTAGAGATGAGAATATTTGAGAATACTAGATATAATAAGTTAGTTGCTAGTTAGTGGGACATAGTTGATATTCAAATGAATCAACATATGAGCGTACGTTTAACAAAAAGGCGTATTCGCTACAGACCTTATATGTAAAACATAAAAAATATCATATAATTACTTCAATTACT
The DNA here is from genome assembly GCA_033558755.1 of Philaethria dido. Classification (NCBI taxonomy): domain Eukaryota; kingdom Metazoa; phylum Arthropoda; class Insecta; order Lepidoptera; family Nymphalidae; genus Philaethria; species Philaethria dido. The sequence continues at coordinate 117,444 of JAKGSA010000835.1, read as the reverse complement.
ATTTATTAAGATTAAAATCCTTTAATACTAAACGAGCTGACCAGGAAAAGGTTTAGGGTAAATTTATACACGGTAGAAGTAGGCGCGAGAGGTATAGCAGCGAAATCTCTCTATAATCTATTTAAAGATCTCGGCCTTTCTAGAACTATCATCACGTTTTCGAAAACGGCATTAGTAGAATCTTTTAAAATATGGTTTGGTAGAGAAAAGCGCGGAAAGTGGAGGTGAACGTTAATGCGCATTTTAAAAGGACATCTTAAACCTACACTTGGGTCGTAAGTCCCAGACACTCTCCAGACTCCTCTCTCTGCAACGCGATGGGCCCGGCACCCACACGAATCTATTGCTTACTAAGCAGTTTCTTCTTTTCTATATTGATTAAAACACCGCACTGTCACAATGGCCTCTTAGAATCTAATGTTGCTTATGCAATTATTTATTAATAGTAAATCAACATTTAAAGGATTTTACATACATACATACATACATAGCTTCACGCTGTATCCCGCATATAGCAGGGTAGGCAGAGGGAACCTAGTGTTAAGACACTCCGTTCCCCACTTTCCGCCGAATTGAGGTCTTGATACCAAACCCAGGAAATGAAAAAGTACATTTCTTGTAGTGGGAATCGAATCCACAACCTGTCGCGTTAACAGTCGCACGCTTGTGCGTCTGCGCCACGACAGGCGCTGACTAAACTCAAGATCTCAGTAGTTAATACATTCTAATAATGGGAAAAGCGCAAACTTAGCAATGAAACGCGATCTGCCAAAATTGTTTTACATCATAAACGTGAGCTTGCCTCTCTACTGCACAAGTTATCAAAGACTTCGTTTCCCAATTACCCGATACAAGGAGACCGCCAGTTATCAAGATCATTTACGCTCAAGAAGGCCAAGAGTTATCATTTCTAGTGAGGACAATTTCATCGCTGTTACTAGAAAGCGAAATAAATACATGAGTGCCTGAAATCCGCGCTGAACTCCATATATCTCAACCGGAACCTGTATCACTGACTACAATGAATAGACGATTGAGAGAAGGGAAACAGTTCCGTTACATCGCCACAAAAGGAAAGAAAAAGGTAAAAAAAATTGACAAATCTAAAGGTTTGGCACAATATTAAGAATTTACGTTCAACGAAGCACTATAGAAAAAAAATAGGTCAGACTATGGTGGTGCCTAAAGTTAAGCATTTTCGCAAATAAATATATAATACGTATATATTTAAATACGTAACGACTCAAAACATATTTCAAAATTTTAAAAAGAAAATTTAAAAGAAGAAATACGGAAAGAATGGTGATGGAGTGTAGAAAAACATAATGTGGTCGCCTTGTAGTTCGGATCTAAATGTAATTGATCTTTTACGGGATATTGATTTATAGCTTGATAAGAATGTTCGCAGTTTATGCAGTTTTCGCGCTCGTCGCAAGAAGAAATGTAGAATGCTTTAAACGAAAAAAGCTGGAACTATATCTCGAAAGACGATTGATAAGTTAATTGTTTGTATGCCGACATTTTTTTGATGAAAAATCAGTTTATGTTAAAATACCATAGTTTAAATAACTAATAGAGGTATATATTGACTATTTCGATGTATAATAATTGTGAATTTATTTTATTTCATGATTAAACTAACTGCTACATAATTATTTTTTATTGAATGTTATTTTTTTTCATCTACTTTAGTTACGGTGTCCCAAACTTTTCGTAGGCAGTGTATATATTACTCCAAACCTGGATGAATCAAGCTTTACCTCGACAATAAAAAAATCATGGTGCGTTTTGCTGCTAAGTTCTCTCTATGCAACTAACTAACGTAAATAAATTACTATCTGTCTGTCTGTCGTGTTATTTCCAGAATTCACTATATGCTATCAAAAATATTTTAAATTATTAGAAATAAATTTTCAATAATTAAGTGCTAATTGTACAACTTACAACTAAATGATACCTACTACGTTGTGAACGACCAATTCAGGTCTTCAATACCGTGTAAATTTAATCATCAAAACTTACATTCTACCAATTTCTTACCATATTTTATTTACAAACGTGCCACTAGAACAAAGTCTCTCAGGGGCAGCAAGTAAAATAAAACACAGATGAGTTGTGCTAGTTCAAATTAATTATTGTTCGATTTATTTTTCTTGTAAAGATTCCCATTTTGGCCCAGTATGTACGTCGTCGTATCTACGTCATACCATTTGAATAACAATAAAGTACTTAATATTTCTAAATGTTTACCTTAGTATTAATCTCAAAATTAAAATGTAATTATTATATCTAACATATATTATGTTATATTTATGACTGGACATTTAATATAATTTTATCGATCTTCCAAAATTATTTACTATTACAAAATAGTTTAAAAGCAATTTAATATTCTCCTTTAGCTATGCGATATTTTTTGCCTCGTTTTTGTATAATGTTTACCAATTCAGTTTTATAACTTATAAAAAGATAGAAATAGATATACTTCTATTTAATACCTATATACAAGTTTAAACCCTATTATAAATTATTGAGACCAATTTTTATCATGTATGTACTTATAGAAGGTAAACATGTAGTAGATGATATGTAACTTTTTCCAAAGATAAGAAAAAAAATGAAATTCAATGTTCAAATGTACATTATGTTGTCCTAAAATCATAGATTTGAAATTAAATCTAAGTCGTCGCAAATCAAAAATTATGCAATATAATCATGAAATTATAGATATTTTTTTCAAGAAACTATCGCTATTCCGCTAACGTAAAAAATATTTTCCTTTACAATAAACAACAAAAGTTATTAGTGTATTGTCAATATCGTCAAAAATATGGACATTTGTATAAAGCTTTACCAAAATGTACGCAATTACCTTGAAAATGTATTAACAACAGCTACATCTATATCATAAAAAAAATCTGCTAGTCCCTCAACCTCAGAGTCTGGTGTTATTGAAGGAGGCAAGGTGGCTGTCGGTGAGGCTCCATCGGCAGAGTGGCCCGCGCAATTAAAGAGCACGGGTTCTGCCTGAACCATCGGCAACATGGCTACAATTTTCTCCAAAAGCTTACACTACCACCACTGTCAAAGCGAAATTCTCCATATAAAAACTTTAAACACAAATTATATCTGCACCCAAACACACACTGCATTGCGCCACGCTTGCTGCGACGCTATTGCCTACGCAGATTTATTCAGGTGTTCTAACTGTATTTGATAATGTTCATATATCAAAAGTCAGCGATTATGTACCGAGGAGTCTAATAGAACGTGCGTGCATCCACTTTATGACGCAGCTAATAAAGTAATGTAATTTTCTATCGGTATCCGTGCAAAACGTTCACTACATAACGACGATGAAAGTCAACTGAAAGACGAGACATACATATACATATATCCTTGTCTACTTCACAAATTATCAACACAGTGCGGCGCGGCGGCGGCAGCGCGATACGACAGGCGGTGAAGAGCGGGGGCGTTTGTTTCGGAGTTCGGAGTGCGGAGTGCGGACTGGTCCAACCATATTGCCGCTATAGTCACTCCCACGTCATCACTATCTAGCGACACTCATTCGATCTCGCTCGTCGACACGACAATCGAACTGCGCTATGCTGAGCGAAGCCGATGAGACACGAAACAATATTGTTGGAATTCTGATAAACAAATTCACCTATTGACAAATCTCTTTATTAGGCTTAAAGTACCTATAAAACATATATTATTTATTAAAAGATATTTACTTAAATACAAGCAATTAGAAACACTGAAATATATATTTTTTAATGTAATAAGTACTTAAAAATATTACTCATATTACGCAGTATTATAATAATATTTGCTAATATAAAAAAAATGTTAAGAACAGTATCCTTAACAGGAGGTGACTTAGTATGTACTTTTCAATATAAGCAAGTTTATCACAAATACGTAAGAAGATGAAGCTAGCCATGAGTAGATATCTATAGACATGAAAGTGAAATGGAACAGTATTCGTGTCAAGTGCACAATTTAGATAACAAGGTCAACGTATTGCATAACTTATTTTAGTATTATTGCTTATTCGAGATTATATTTTTTTATAAAACTACATAGCAATATATAACAAGCCGCTCTTAAAATAATAAAAACTGACTAGGAATTTAATATAATATACCTTTATTTCTATATATTTCTTAAATGAAATATTTATTATTATTCAAGTTTTAAAACAATCAAGGTTATATGATCACAGTATTAAACAATTGAACAAATAAAATTAGCTATTATAGATGGCTCAAGATATAATTTATAACACATCTAAGAAAACATTATATGTTGCAGAACAGTCAGAGTTACATTTATACGTAAGTATTACTAATAAAGAAGTAGAGGAAGAGCAAGCACGCGCGGCGTGTGCAGATATCGGTGCAGGCGGCCCCGCGGATCTGTGTCAGTAGGTCACGGCAATGACGTGGCACACGGCCGCGGCGAGCCGCGCACTTCATTCTAATTCCGCTTCGCCGGTGTCTTCTCATCCACTTGCTATTTATGCCCTAATATGTATTAACAAACTAAGAAGCCAGACCAAATATGATTCTTAAGAATTCAAGTCTTGCCGATTAACTGTTATAATTTTCTTTAAATAAAAATATATGAACTTGCCATTGTTGCGTAAAACATCGCATTAATTAATAAATATTAATAATTCAAAATAATAACAATACATATTATAATATTCACATTTTCCCAGGACACAGGAACAACACACACATAGGACAAGGAGTAGATTTTTCATTCATTTTGTGTTTATCGTACGTATATTATTTATTATAATTTTGTGCTTAAACGATAAAAAAACATCTAATATGTATATTATAAAACAAAAAACATTTCATAGGACGACAGAAGACAACGCCAGCTTCGTTTGACAAGATAAAGGAATCTAAATATATTTTTCTCCCGAGGAATCGAACCTACAACCACAACACCTACGCCAGGTCATTGTGACTGTCGTGAAATTATAGGTTTATGTTATACTACCGTATGTACCACATATAAATCTGTAAAGAAACACTTATAATATCGAAGAATGAGCTCTTCTCTCGGGGGACTAATATAATGAAATAAAATGAGTGATGAGAACTTAAGTGGCATAATATATTGTTCTGGGACCCGGTGCTTCGTGATATAATACGATTAAATGTATATAATAGTGGCTATCGTGGCGCAATGGGACAACGTCTGGGTGATAAATTGTGCGAATGGTCGTGGATTCGATTTCTACTGAAGGGAATTCTCGACTCCTGCTCTCTTAAGAGTTTTATTAAAATTCGTGTTAGCCGTTTAAGACGTTACAGAAATATTAGGAAAAATCACATGTTAACTGGATATTTTAATTTTATTTTAAGGTCGGCGATGAAGCGAGCAGATGGCGGAGCCCCCCTAATAAATAGTTATTACAAAAAAACAAATTGTATGGCTATTTGTATTTTCATAATTTTTTTATACATTAATTTGAATGCCTCAATTCGGCGGAAAGTTTCCTCTGCCTACCGTGCTATATGCGGGATACAGCGTGAAGCTATGTACTAATTTGAATACCAAGATTTGGAGCGGACGGGGTGTCTGGACAATAGGTTCTCCCTGCCTATCCTGAAATGCGGGTGGAAAGTCTTATCAGATACGAATATCATGTCTAAAATGTTACGTGTACGTAAACATGTACCTTTTATGCATATTCATGTTTACTGCAATAGGCTTTACAAATTTAATATAAACTATTTTGATCTCTACAAAATATATCACTAATAAATAATTAACATATTACAATGTGTAATAAAATCATTCGATCATCAGTTCATCAGTTACAGTGATTTTATTTCGTTTTACAGAGTTTCGTACATTATTATATATTATTATATATTGTTTGCGTATTTATTAGAAATAAGAAGCGAGCTTGCCGAGAAGAATCCTAGTAAATGCGTTGTTGCGTCACGTGGGCGGGCGGATCGATTAGGCGGGCGTCAATTTGAGCGCGTGCGCGAACACGATCTTAATTATCGACCGCTTACTTTTCGCCCAACACTTTTGGGGCAGGTTAGGCCTATGCTCTAGGGTCAAGGTCACGGTTCTTCTTCCAGCTTAATGTATTACAAAAATGCCACATGGTGGTATTAATTCTTATATGACATATCCTAACATATTGAAATAAACAAAACCAAATAAATTGTAATAAGTCTCATATGTACACTTCATCTACTAATGGCGTTGTTTGCTATAAAAGCGTTTTCCAAAATTCCACTTCAGTGAGAATACGAGTATACTAAATAAGTACTATAAATATAGTAAATCAATTAAATGCGTCATTACTGCTCTTTAAAGATGCAAAAACTAAAATGAAAAAATAAAAATAAAATGAATTGTATTACAAATACGTAAGAAGATTGATGTTATAATAGAAGAACCATCGAAAAAAACCTACATCTATGTACGAACCCATGTGTATTATATGATAATGTTTGTGTGTATTGACAGATACAGGATACACATCTAGGCGCCTAAAAATGGTCACAAAAATGTCTTTATCCAGTTTGCGTTTGATTTTTAATATATTTTACATATATTAAATTAAACAATTTTTTTTATTTATATTACTCCCAGTTTCTCGCGGTACGTTCGCGTTGTCAATGCCAGTTCATAGTACATATTGTGCATAGTGCGTATATGCGTAAATTTAAAGGCTTTCAAGTAGTTAAATTTTCATTTTTTTAATGAACAAACGTCTGTAATATATATTTTTTTATATAAAAAGTTTCCTATATCCTTTTTAATATCTCTATTAATATGTGCACAAAGTATCATGGTAATCAGTTGTGTAATTTTGGCGAGAAAGCGTAACAAACAAACTTACATTCACATTTACATTATTAGTAGGGGAGTGGGAATTATATTTTTTTTTTCATTCCATAAGTATCGAAAAAAAAAGCAAGCAACTATCTGTTGTTCGTGTCATTCTCTACTGCAAACATCTTCGTCATAATTGTTACTTCAGGAGGTAAAATTTTATAAAAAAAAAAAATACGTGCTTTGCTTTTAAAAAAAATGTGTAAGTATGTAGGTATTTAAAGCATCTGTAGAAAGATTTTAACCAAGGCTCTATTATCTGTGTGGTCATTTACCTAATAAACCCAAAATTATTATGTAATGAGATGTGAACGTAGAGCGCTTGGAAAACATCCAAGTAGAGCGGGTTCAAGTTCTGCTGTTCAAATCATGTTGTTTAGATTTTTAAACAAAAATTATATATATTCCTTATAAATGTACGAATAAAATATAAGTAACCTAAAAGTTCTTATGTAATTAAAATCGTTTGCAATTAACCAATAATGTTCTACTAGAAATTTAGTTACAAGCGGTTTATATAATATATTTTATTAAATTCAACGTATAAACTATCTAATAACTACTTTCTTTATCTTAATTCAATGACACGATTAATTATTAGGCAACACGCAGCATTGTGTATGTAAAAAAAACGATTTTTGATTCTTGCTCTCTCGTTTGATAATAAATAAAAACAATAGACTATTTTACTAGGAAAATATTATAGTGGAGAGTGGAGCAGATAAGTCAGAAATAAACACTTTTCAGGATATTATTTCTCAGTATTAAATTTCATCTGTAAATTCGGCTTATATGTTATTTTTATTTTACCAGTTAAAAAATTTGGAACGAAGTTCCTTATCACACAGTTGCATGCGCAGAGCGGGATAGGAGCGAGGTTGAAAAAAGCGTACCAAGACTTTTTCTCGACACTTATTGCTATAATACGTTATAGCCGTTAAAACTTAATTATCCACCATGATGTTTAATTTATCATTGCTTTGTTTTTTTATTTTATTCATTTATTTTTTGTGCTTTTAATAAATATTTGTGCTTTTTATAAACATTTTACTCTTTACATTTTACTAATTTACTTTACACAAAACATTATATAGAAATAAATATATATTATTTGTAATTTTTCAATTTAACCCTTTTAACTTGACATTTTACAAGATAAATTATGACTGTACAGCACAAGTCTAGCAAAAAGCGAAGGTAAAGCAGACGGTCCCTCATTTAAAAATTATTTTAAAAATCGTATATGCCTGGTATATTTTATCTGATTGATATATTTAGTAGATTTTTTTTATTAAAAATAATTGCGCGGGTGAGATGCGCGAACATCATAACGAGGCTTAAGGCGTGAGACGCAAGCTTCCTTGGCTCGCAATTGATCGCAACCTTATCGTTCGCTTGGGTTGTAGGAGCCACTGATGTAGTCATGACGACCGCCAACCGCTGCTGCCGTCGCAGCGTCGCCTATACTATTCAATAGCGTTTGATTTAGATACAAGAAAATAATTTAATATATTTGTTCAAACGTGTTTTTCGTTTAAGAATATTGAGTTTTATTTGAAAATGTTGTAAAAGATATGTTTGTCAAATCATTGCATATTCATATCTTGCCGGTTTTCTTATATTTCTCTTATATAATTTAAGAAGTTGCTTACCTTGCATTTTCATTAGGTAGAACTTGCATATATATTGCATTGATGTATGAGGCGCCATTCAGCGCCACGTTCCGACGCTCCGTGGCTATTTGTAACTTATATACAAACTTTGTACAAAAATCTGAAAAGCAAAGTTTTAATTACAATTCATGTCACTTTATCGAGACTTTACATCTAAATATTTAATTGTGTATTGAATTGAGATATTTGGCGATGTTCCTCTTCATTATTGTAGTTTTTATTTTTATCTAAATCTAAGAGATTTTTTTTATTTATATAGTACAATACATGTAATAAAATATTAACATTATATTCCAATTGAAGATATTATGTTTAGTATTGTTAACAATTATAATTATTGTACCTGCTACAGTAAGAGCAAGTATGTAATTGAGAGATGATAGATTTTAAACAAGAAAACAACTATCATAACATATTCAAAGTCAAGTTAAAGTCAACTCATTATATTTCAAATAAGAAGTTAGTGCTTAATCTTTTGAATGTCAAATAATTTACCACCACTACCACTAAAGTTAATGTCTCAGACATAAGAAGAAGTTGAACAACAAGTGCAACAATGGTTTCTCTTTTCAATAGTAACAATTTACAATTATTTATTTGTCATAATGATACATTTGACATAGACTGGAACAAAATCTAAATTCCGTTAAGTTTAAGACAATTAGTAGGCCTAATTAGTAGGGTAATTTAGAATACCCAAAAATACTCTTTTTGAAATCCATAACAGTATGCTGTAGACAAACATTTCTCAAGCAATACTGTTTATTGTGTATAAGATACATACATACATAGCTTCACACTGTATCCCGCATATAGCAAGGTAGGCAGAGGAAAAAGACACTCTGTTCCCCACTTTCCACTTAATTGAGGCATTGCGTGCTGTGTGGCAGAGCTCAACGTCGCGCTTTGCCTTGTTACCTAACCCAAGAAATAAAAAATTTCATTGCCTGGAGTGGGAATCGAACCTACAACCTGTCGCGTTTACAGTCGCATGCTTGTGCCTCTGCGCCACGACAGGTGTTATACATATTATTGTGTTCCAATAGAGAAAAAACTAAGATTATTACTTATAAGAAATGCAAATTGTTAGAATTGATGTACTATCCCATTTAAATATCAATATGACTTTATATACAGTAACACAACAAACATTTGCACAGCATGCACAAGGAATAATAACATCTATTACATGTTTTTTTGCTATTTCATTTTCATATATTTAAGCCTTTTTTATATATGGATTGTACTATGTTTTGTTATTTTTTTAATGAGCCTGTACATGAGGTATACAATTAGCCCTATAGAAATATTATAAGAATGTACTCTATAATATGTAGTAATATTGTATACAGTTTTGAGCTTCCTATTTAATTAATAAAAAACTAAAAATATTTCTAAAAAAACGTTTCCCTTAAAATATAAGGAGTTGAGTCTCTTACCAATGTCTCTTGAATTAACTGATTTTAATTTAAAATTCATATATCACCTGTGCTCTTTTTAAATATCAAATTAGCAAAAGTTGTGGAAGATATGAGTTCTTTCTTAAAGTTAAAAATATCTGTGTCAATGTCTGTGAGAATTGTTTTACATGCAAAATAAAGTTTCTGATCAGAGTTGATGGTCCCATATTGTCAGCATTTAAATATTTTAATTTACATTATTATTGTTATCTTTACCTTTTAAAATTTTATCATGTCATTTTAAATAGAGCTAGATTGGTTTTATTAATTATATATGTTTTTATTCTAAGACTACTAACTATGAAATTGTTTTGATTAAAAAAAAACTAAGTAATGCATTAGAAACAAGATCTAATAAAAAAGAAAATTATCTTTATACAAGTAGCCATCTCTTCGAAACAATTTTTGGGCCAAATAAAGTCATGGTTATAAGTGTCTTTTTTATTATAACTTTAATATTCTTACAAAAGTGATTGAAGGCAATGATAGGAGAACAATCACAATTGTGATGATCTATGATCTTGATAGATATATATTATAAATAGAAATGGTATAACAAGGGTTTTAAAAGTCCATGTTATCAAGTATCACCTAGTGTTGTATATTTAGGGGTAACTCATATAAAATGAGTGTATTGAACTACTTCATATAATAATGCAATGTAAGCTAACAGATTTAAGCATTTATTTGAATTTAAAATTCATGTTTCAAATTTATGTAAGATATAAAGTAGAGAATGGAATGTGTTCACACTAGGTTGTCTCTCGATAAAGCATGAAGCTGCTTGTTATTTTTGTATTGTAATGAACTATATATTTAAATGATTATATGATTTTTAAAGCTGAATTTTTATGGTACAAATTGATGGTAAACTATCAGTGAGGATATTTTTTTTAATAATTTGCTATCCAGATTAAAAAATTGAAAATTGAATGAGAAAAATACTTGATTACATAATTTTCAATTGTGAAGTACATATTGTTGAAGCTTTTTTATTATTTTTAATAACTCATTTACTAACTTGTAATATTATCAGTTTGAAAAAAACATTTTGCAATTAAAATACAATAGTACACTTTATTTTCAAAATCTTTATCAATGAATCATATGCCGTGGTTATTGAGTGGGCAACAGATCCAAAATCATTTGTAATCATTTATAGCCAATCACTGTTCCACCGTCCCATTATTATTTTAATATAATTTGTCATCATAACTGCTTACAAACTAAATAACTTATCTACTAGTAGCGCAAATACACCATTAACTCAACTCTTATAGTTGAGTTGGATATTCAAGGTTCTCCATCATTTAAAATCTTTAATTTTTATATGTGAGTAGAAAATACTCATTACCCTAAATAACTTTTGTTAAGGTTACTTTTATTTATTTTTAATAGTTTAGCTAGTTGTAGTTCCACATCAAGTGCACCAGTCTTCATAATCAACTATACCCTAAGGAGCAGGTGTCCTTCCTAACTTCCTAAGTCCTAACAGCTATACAACAAATAAGGTTTCAATCGAACCCATCCAGTAGTTCCAAAGATGTGTGTGTATAAACAGATAAACTGACAAACAGACATACAGAGAGACAACATAATCAGAAATTTCTGTTCAATTAAAATTTATAAATCTACAGAAGAACTGTTATTATTTTGTACTATTTTATTATAGTGATGAAAGATAGATATACAAAAAAAAATAAAGAAAATAGAAATAAAATGAACAAAAAAATTATAAAAAAAAATGTAAATATTATGTTCTATATATGTTACCTTTACTTTAGAAAATCAGAACAAAATATATAATTTTATACAGTTTTATATCAAAAATGTCCTCCAGACTATGATCATACTTCATGGTCAAAACTGCATGCATAAAAAATGTTGTAGTGGTAATTGCAAATGACCTATTAGGTATTACGGATCACAAAGATATTCTATAATCATAGAAACAAAAATTTTCAATTTTGTTGACCAGTTTAAACTTATATATTAATCTTATTTCTACAATTGAATATAAGAAAGAAAATTACGGAAAAGAAAAATTTAAGAAGTCTTAACTCTTAGTTCTATCATTTTGGGACACTGTAGGCTAAGCTAAGGGAGAAAAGGAGACCGTTCCCACTGCCTCTGCTGGTGGGTTGAAAAGGAACACCATGTAAATTTAGTGGGAATACATAAGCCAGTCCGGAAACCCACATAACCAGTCCAAGTCCCCCATCGGGTATCTATAGCAGATTACTTCAAACAAAAAAAAATGGAATGAAGGAGATGTGTACATTATTGTAATTTGTTTTTTTTTTTATTTTTCTCACTATAGTAGCTTTAATAATTATAATCAGTCATTATTCTGCCCAGTTCTGCACCTATGCTAACAAATTCAATAGCACAAAATTGCTCAATCACAATTTTCAATTAGAATGTGTTACAAAGTACTTGAAGGGATATTTCTTGATAAGTTATTTCTTTCAACTACTTGCACATTACAAGAGAACGAAAAAACACTGATCTGAACTGATCACTAGTTGTGCACCTAATTCATTTTATCCAATTTTGTACATAAACTAATAAATTATTACTTTATATTCCAGATGTTTATAAAATATTTGTGTAATACTTACTTTTAATATTAAAATAGTAAATGTATAATATAATTTTTCTTATATTTATTTTTTATAAAGAATCACTAAAGACTTTTAAGTCCTTGCTCTTTTTCTAATGTTTTTTTTTTTGCATAAATTTGGTTATTCCAAAATAAGTTTAAATATTTCCTAAGAAAGTTTTAAGCCTTATTAATAGGATGCATATGTGAAGGTATTTAGAAACATGCAAAATATATAAGATGCTTAACACTTTACACAAGACATATATGGACTTATAGCTAACCATAACTTTTATAGAACTATAAAACTTAAATATCTAGTTTTTATTTAGATTATACATTTATTATTTGATATCTCATGGTTTCTCAGCCTTAAAGTAATTCAAATGCTCAGCATTAAGCTTCTAACTTATAATTTACAATTTAACTTTATTTTTTTTGACATTAGCATACACAATATAAGTGTAAGTACAAAAATCTGTATGCTTAATGAGAAAATTGCTATTATTTAGTATGTAATCTGTTATTGTACTTCTTAGGTCTTACTGAGATAATTTATTACTAAATATTTATTAATTAATATAATTTTCCCCTTAAATTATAACGTAGCTCTTAGACATTCAATTAGTAGTGGACAATTCGCACAATGACGTCATTACATTGACAGTCAATAAAACACAGTAAACAAAACCAAGCTAGATCTTGTTAAACAATTATTATGTTCGATCAGCTGATTTAAGCTTATTGAAATTGTAATGATTGTTAAAGAGTAACATTTTTAAACAAAGATATCAGTATATCAGGGTTAACCGTGATCCGTAGTTGACAGCAAAACTAAATAACATGGCGGCATCTTCCTGCAGCCGGTCAAAAAGGGCTTAAAAATATAGTAAACATTAAACACTTACAGAAGCTTTTGTCAATACTGATTTATCTTCTTAGAAAATTCACTTTCACACAGTCCAAACGAAAATAAATAAGTTCGTATCAGACACCAATGTTAAAATGACGTAACATTCTCAACCTTCACGGTCGCACAGTACAAACGGCAGGTAGGTACAAGTTATTTCGTACCAAACACCATGACCACTTTTTCACAACCTTCACACTAAAACACTTCATATACAAACACCACTTTTGACAAGAACAGTTCACTGAAAGTTTGACAAAATAAACTAACGCGTTTTATTATTCTGCCAAAGAACAAACGTGACACGCAGTCAAGCAACCTCGTTCATAATTTTTTTAATTTTTCACAATCCGCGGCGTGTTATCTTCACTTTGATTAAACGAATACTCGTACTAAAATATTGTGAACGCAAATTAATTCATTATGCTAAAAATATTGTAAATTTATTTAAGTATTTCGTAAATTAGATAATGGGTATCATTATTATTTTTTTAAATACATATATATTTTTTATGGTTGTAATGTATAAATTTGTCTATGTCGTAATTTCTTAATTATTTTGTCAACATTTAGTAACTTTAGTGATATAAACGAAAGATAAAGATTATACGTAAAGCTAAATAAGTAAATAATATCGAAAATATGTATAATTTGGTTATTTTATATATACGTATATATTGGACGCAGAGACACAAGCGTGCGCCTGAAAACGTGACTGGTTGCAGGTTTGATTCTCACTCTAGCTAATGAAAATCACTAATATTTACAGTAATTAATATCTAGAAATTTGATTTCTGGTAACAAAGCAGAGGGTAGCGTTTGGTTTCCGTCGTTTAGCACGCAATGCCTCAATTCGGTGGAGAGTGGGGAACGTAATTTGCGTGGAGTTTGTGCGGGACGATAATATAGAACGGAGTACCCTAGGTTCTCAGGGTCCCTCTGCCTACACTGCTGATTGCGCGTAACAGCGTGAAGATAAAAAAAATGTTTCATTGATGTAAGTGTACTAGAACAAATTTTGTCCAAATGCAATGGTGTTTGAAAAGAAATATATTTGAAATCTTTCCAAGAAAGATAATTAACATATATAAGAAAAAAGATAATTAAGATATATATGAAAGAAAATTAAGATGTATTATGATGTTGGCCTCAAAATTGGTTTATTGATGGTTTGTAACTTCATTTGCGTGGAACTTACGTCTTCTTCATGAATTTCATTAATTTAGCTTATTAAATATTTTTATCGAAAATTAAAGTTATAATCATAGGTTTTAGCATGGCATATAGTTATTCCCCCGAGTGGAGAAAGAACCCATAACCAACAGTCAGTCCATCACGTTGAACTATTTTTTAAAAGATGGCATTTCGTTGGTTCTTACAGTTTTGCTGGATTATTATAGTTTTCATCAGATGATTTTTAATTTCTCTATGTTCACAGAAAATTTCCATTACACTAAACTACTTGTGTTAAGGCTGTATTTTCTTATATGTTCCATATCTTTGATGCTTTTATCAAATATGTCATTAGAAAATGCGCATCACATTTAACAACTTTTATCAAGGAGGCTTTCTTAATTCCTTGTAAAAATCATATTTGCCAAGTAAATCCAAAGATATGCGCGTATAAACAGAAAAACATTTTTTTTATTAATTATAGATTCATATTTTATAACTGTTTTTACATCCCCTTAAACTGATTTTCTTTACTGTTTTATTATAGTATTTAATACTGTTTCCATGTTTTTCATCCATGTTCAAAGTTCTTTGTACAGTAAGACTAACTGCTGCTCGTATTATTTCTGAGATTTTATGATGGGGTCGTGATTCGTGAATGTTTACCTTTTTACACCCTACCAACAATGCTTAGATGTTCCTATTGCCTATCTTTCTAGGATTAGGGTATTCTATTGTAAAACTAACGGAATACAGAATTATTAGAATTATTACGTAGCCGATAAAATCGAGTATAACCTGAAAACGAATGTTACTCACAGGGACACAGAGAGTAAATTGAAAAAAGGAAATGATCGGCAGCAGTAACTTAGCAAAGTGACAAGGAACTACTGGTTCAGAAGGACTTCTTCAATTTATCAAAAACTTATTTATTACGATGAGGGCTCTCTAGAGCACACGTTTAAAAATTATTCAAATTAAAAACCCAGAAACCAGAACAAAAATAATAAAAGGAAAAGATTTAAAAAGCACGTCTGTAGTTTTAAATACTCAAAATACTACTAGTAAAAAAATAGGACTGACTGATGAAATTGGTTCCCATATAAATGTTCCATGATCGGTATGGATCTGGATTAAACCTTCGTACGAGAAGTAGGTTATTATGACGTTGTCATAATAAGCCACTTCTTGCTTCATGTAGAGTTGGTTTAGAGGGCCACTTCTTTACCGTGGTGTACCATCGTACTTTACGTCAGACATTAAAGTTGTTATTTGTTTTTTATTATATTTTATATGTTCTAATTATATACTCTTTGCTACTAAATGTCAACTTCATTTAAAATAAATTGCTAATTTTTACATTTTGAAAATATATTTTTAATTAGTACACTATATTTTTTAAACAAAATGTCTCTTCCTTGGCATCTTCCCATTGAAGCAATTCCTAGTTTAAAGGAAAAACAGCGTCCAATTGAATCGTCTCAACTAAAGCACTATTGTAATTTAAATATTCATCAAAACCCTTGTGAAGAGCTTCAAACGGGTCTGATGTGTGAAATTGGCATGAATAATCAGGATCCGATAATAATACAGAAGCTAATTGCGTCTGGTATGACAATAGCTCTTTTAAACTTACGCGATTTGGATCCTGATGCATGTGCACAATTAATTCAAAATATAAGGCAAGCCGTTTTTAATTATAGTGCAGAGCTGGAATACGTTTATCCTTTGGCTTTATTAGTTGACGTTAGAGGTCCCGATATTGTAACTGGTGAGCTTAAAGGAGGTCCTCGTACTATGGTGGAACTTTCTCAAAATGATAATATAAGACTAACTACTGACGCAAGTTGGCGAGAATGCGGAACAAATAGTTGCCTTTTTATTGGATATGATAATTTAACAAATGTACAAAGTGGGGACTTTATATACATAGATAGTTTGACAACTGGGAAGATTAAACTAACAGTGTCTGAAGTTGGGGATGATTCTATCGAATGTAAAATTATAAGTGGAGGCATAATTGGTGCAAAAATGCCAGTTAGAATATCGAAAGTACCTCGTGAAATTGAGAGTTCTGATAAGAAAGGACGCGATCATACTGAATCGATTTCATGTGACTCATCACAACAACCATTTGAATATATGGAAGACCAAATAGCATGGGCAGTGGCAGCTGATATTGATGGAGTTTTAGTACCAAATGCACAAAATTATCAAGACGTTCGTCAGGTACGATATATCCTTTCTGAAAAAGGCAAGCATATACTCGTATTTGCATGTATAGACTCTGTATTAGGGCTTGACAATATAGACCAATTATTAATGGAAGCAGATGGAATTTATATTGATAGATGCGTTTTAAGTACTGACCTTCCTGTGGAGAAAATATTTATAGCAGAAAAAGTGATTTTAGCAAAATGTAATAACCATGGTAAACCTTGTATATGTAAAGCTGTGATAAATGAACAAATTCCCACGCTCTGCGTAACGGATATAGCTAATTTAGTTTTAGATGGTGCAGATGTACTTTCTTTAGAAATTCATTATGATTCTCCGTTAAAGAAATTTTCTCCATCATTTGATACTGTACGCATGGCTGAACATTGTATAGCAGCAGCTGCTGTAATTTGTAGACAGGCTGAACGCATAATATGGCAACCGAAAACATATGGGAATGTAGAGCTTATGCAAAATAAACTTGACGAGCCCTCGAAAGCGGTATGCGTAAGCGCAGTTGAATTAGCAATTCGATCTAGTGCTGCTGCTATTATTTGCTTAACTAATTCTGGACGCACGGCAAAAATACTTTCACATGCTCAACCAGGCTGTCCCATAATTGCAGTAACGAGATCTTGTTATGCTGCTCGACAGTTACGTTTCTGGAGAGGTGTCCGAGCAATGCACTATTTCGAAACACCAAAAAATATTTGGGCGCAAGAAGTTGAATCTCGAATAAACTCTGCTTTAGACTATTGTAAAGCAAAAAGAGTTATACGTGCCGGCGATGCATATGTCGTAGTTACAAGCCAACGCAAAGGTGTGGGCTATTGTGATACTGTTAGACTTTTATACGCAAGCGCTCGTGATACGATATTAGTTGAATAGTATGATATTTGTATTAAATTCATTAAAATAGTTGTTATTACTTGTGTTTATATTTTAAAACTTAGATAAATTGAAGAAAATCATCATGGAGAGATTAAAATTTTAACATTAAATTATTTGTAACTTATAACATGAAGAAATCTTCTGTAATTATATTAACTTAGCTAAATATTAGTAAGTATTATATAGGCATCTTGTATAGTTTTGTTTCACATAGTCCTCATTTCATTACGAATGCTCTACTCAAATTACATTATTTTAATGTAGTTACAAAAAATATGTGCATTAAAAGAATAAAAGATTTTTAATTTTCCATGAGGACATTGACGTTTCACGTTCATGTGCATAAATTTTTTAAGTTAATCTCGGGGTAAATTTAAATTAAGTTTACTTGCCGTATAAGCAACGTAATTTAATAAGTAACAATATGATGAAGTATGAAAGAACTGTAAAAGAGAAAATGCATACGCAACTAAATATTGAAAACTAGGTTTTATGGTATATGTGACAATAGGTAAGATATGTGAGTGTGATATAGAATGTTAATCTATGAACTTTTTTATTTCGCTAAAAGTATCTCAACAAGTTCTTCTTATTCTGTCACATGTCAATTGTTATTTGCTAGTTTGCTACCATTAACCATAGATAAGACATATATTTGGTATCAACAATGTATTTAGAATTGCTGTTACTATCCCATTTGGAATCAACATAGATTATGTCCTTTCTGTTATTATAGTATAACAAAATAAATGTTAATTCATAAATATTAGAAAGTAAAAACGGTTGTTTTCATTATTAATTTTAAAGTAAATTGAATGTAGTGAATGAACATATAAATCTGTTAGTTTTGAAATTCGCTATATAGTTTTTATTAAAATTTTCCGGTACGGAGTTATTGTTGTAATAAAACGATTTATTTTAATTTTAAAAGAAAAACCTAATCTCAGAACTCAAACTACTAAGGTTTTAATGTAATATCTAGTATTCCAAAGAATATAACATTATAATAAACATTATAATAGGGACCCACTTGGAATAATCAACTATTGATCTCCAAACAGAAACATTTCACTAGCAAAATGACAGAGGAATCAGTTAAAGAAGCATGTTCAGGATTGACATCTATACGAGCAAATGAAAGGAAGAAAAATGCAGAAATATTAAAAGATTTTCTCAGTAGAAATGCTGTGCCATCATTGCTTACAAAAAATACTTTGAAGAAATCGGGATATACTTGGAATCATGTGTTTGGTGATATAAATGATTATATAATGAAGGTTTTTTTAATTTTTATTTTTAAAGTAAATTTATATTATATATTATAATGTATGGCTACTTTACAGGGCAGGCAATTTTAAGTTTAAAATTTTATCTATAAATTCTATTTTTAAGTTATTTAAAAAAAAAATAAAAACTTTTATTTAATTGTGAATTGCTTAAAATTTATCTATTGAATCATTCGCTCTCTCTATAAAAACTTATTGCTTTAAATATATATAGCTCCAACTTCACTTGTTGATCTATTTACACCTGGTACAGATATATATATTTCAAATAAGCCTTTCTTCAATTTTAAGGAAACTGAAAAATATGAGACTGCTAAAACTTTCAAAAGTGTAACTGCACCACTTTGTACGAGTCTTTTGCATCTATGTGTGGCATGTGCAAATAAAGGTAATTCATATTTTACACCATAAAGTATATATTTATTTTTATGTTATATGCTGCAATGTAATGTTAAGCAATTAGCATAAGTATAGAAGCTTGGGATGAGATGAGAGATGTTGCAAGATAGGCATAAAAAAACAACTAAATCATAATATTCTCTACCAGCTTAAAGACTGGTTATATTAAATAATATAATATCTATTTACTAATATATATTCAAATTACATCCTTGTCTATGTGCCTTAATTTTTACTTTAAATTACATAGTAGTATTCACAATATATGGTTTTATTATATGTAAGAAACAATGGCTTATTACCTATGTAAAATACATTTAAGTTGGCAGAATATTAAAAATGTGATATTAAAAGAATTTTTCCAAAGTAAAAGTAGCTTAAGTAACTTCGTATTATGTCAGCGACATAAGAAACTCCTTAACAGTCCATGGATTCTGTGTGGGTGCCGGGCCCATTGCATTGCAGAGAGAGGAGTTTGGAGAGTGCCTGGGACTTACAACCTAAGTGAGATTTAAGTGGTCCCTTTAAAATGTGCATTAACATTCACCTCCACTGTCTGTGCTCCTCTCTCTACCTAACCAAATTTAAAAAGATCCTAATATTTTGGTATATGTACCAAATATATATTTATATGCATGTAGTAAAGACACTTCAATTTTCTTTTTATCCGTACATAATACTTGAATCTGAAAATAAGTTTAAGTGTAAATTTTACCATATCATATTTTACATCAACTGAATTTATGGAAAATGTTTTTTTTTTTATTTTTTTAGGTCATGCATATATTAAATGTGAAAAAGTAACAGATGCTTGTTTAAATATATTAAATGATATTCGCTTAACAAAGGCTATTGGAGATGCTTATTTAAATTTACTATACAAATATATTTTGCCAAATGACAATTACTTGGGTTACATAACACCAGCAACATGGGAGAGTAAGATAATGCTCTGTATAATATATAATACATATACATAAATAACATGATGTGTTGTTGTAACATCAACATATATCAACAAATTATTTTATTTAATATTCTTTCATAGCATTATGTGGAAATAAATATTCCATATATAAATTTTATCTTAAATATGTTAATATTATTGACATGGTATGACATTGAAATATGTTATATAATTGAGATAAATAATTATTTTTTTTTTTAATTTACACATGAAATATGTGTAAAATTCATTAAAATGTTATGTCATGAAATATTATTTAAAGGTTTACTGGATGTATCCCTGACTACATGTCTTACGGAATATTCATCATTAGATGAGTTAGTCAAAATAAGGCTCCTTTGGTTTATTGTAAAACATGCATGTAGTTACTGTCAATTTGCAATCTCACTCCGAGATGCCTTACCAAGAATTAAAACTTATTTTATAAAAGTACATATGGATAAAAAAATTCAAGAATTTATTATGGAGATTATAATATTATTAATTAATTCAGTAAGTATTTTGTAATAGTGTATGTATATAATAGAATATGAAAATAGTATTCACATATAAAAAAATATTTTTTCTTTTACGTTAAGTTACATGCTGAAAGTCATTTAACCATATGCAAGTTTTGTGAATCGCAGCTGCCAATAATATTTAAATTTTATGAAGCAAGTATGGGCTATAAAAAAAAGGTATATATTGTATTACATACATGTACATACATTAAATGTTGGGCAAAATAAATATTTTAATAGAATTAATTTTGAATTCTAGATCTTATTGTTTAAACTACTTAAAATGATGATTGTAGTACATAATCCTACAGATGCCATTAAAAATGTGGATGAGGCTTTAGCAATTAGCTTAGAAACCTGGAAACGTCATCTCTACAGTGTATTAGAAATTGCTTGCATGGAAATAAACAGCATACAAAGACAGCAGAAGCAAAAAGAGAACATGATAGAGTGTGAGGAATTTAATTATGTTGCTGCCTCTGCTTTTTATAGGGTATCTTTTAAATTTATATTTTTACAATAATTGTATATTTTCATATGTATGCACTTATAATAAATTTATCACAATGTTATTTTTTTTTCTCCTTTTTATAGACTTTCAATATGGAGGAAAGTGAAAACTGCGAAGTAGGTACTTCGGCTAAAAAACAAAAACTATCATTTAGCAAAAATAAATGTTTTTCTGATCTTCTGGACGAACTACGCGCTAATTATGATCCTTGGTAAGTTTCGTACCAAATTAATTCCTACCCGTTAAGTGAAAGACAAACTTTAAGTCAATTAAAAGTATTATAGTTTTTATGGAAAAAAATGCAAATTGCCAAAATTTTTTTATAATAATACATTAAAAATACAATAAAATATTGGGTATGGGAACAAGTTTCCGTCTTTTCTTAGCCAAAGTTAAGATTTTTTTAAACAATTAAATAAAACATGATATTATGTGAAGTATGTACCATTGGAAGCTACAACTTTACTCCATCTTTCAGAATACGAATTTCTCTGACGAAAAATTCGAGTTCTTTTGACTTGATCATTTCACTAAGCCATTTTCCGATACTCTCGTAAGAATTGAACCGCTCTCCAATAAGAGCTGACTGCATTGATCGGAACAGATGGTAATCCAAAGGTACAATCTCCGGGGAATACAGCGGGTGGGGCAAAATTTCCCAATTCAGCCCCTCTAAATAATTCTGGGCCAGATTGGCCCAGACAACGTGTGGCCTGGCGTTGTCACGCAGCAATATCAGTTTATCACGTCTACCGTCCATTTCGGCCGCTTTTCTTTGAGAGCTCGATTCAAACGCAGTAGCTGCAGTCAGTAACGATCGCCAGTAATGGTTTCAGATGATTTAAAGAGTTCATAACCTCCTGACCCCACCAGATGCATAACATAACTTTTTTTCGATATCGATGGACCCGTTTTATCTGGCAGGCCTCAACTTTTCCGACGCTTAGGGTTATTAATAGATTCATTTTTCATCGCCAGTGACGATGCGATGCAGAAAACCTTTTCTTTTCTGTCGTTCAAGAAGCATCTCGTGCGTCACCAAACGTCTCTCGGTATCCCTCTCCATCAACTGATGTGTCACCCAGTTACCTGCTTTCCGGATCATTCCTGTCGCGTATAAACGTTTAACGACGGTTGACCTGTCGACATCCAACTCTTTAGACATATCATCAAAGGTTTGACATGCGTTTTCATCCAATAATTGTTGTAGTTTAGATCTTCGAATTTTTTCGGTACCCCTTCGCGATCTTTCTCAATCACGTCGAAATTGCCACTTTGGAATCGTCCTTTGGATGGAGCATGAATACAGTAAATATTTCTCAATATATGATACGTTTTAACTGCACTTTTCTGTAAAAGGTAATAATGAAACATGACTTCCCGCAAATAGTGTTTTTTTCGGAACGAACGTAGATATTTTTGACGTCAGATAAAAAAGGACTTTTACGCTTGAAACGAATGTCAACTACTGCGATCGAGACCTCACACATATACCTTCAAATCACCAAAATATTACTACAGTGATCACATAAATAATATCAGCAGCGACACCTCTTTTACGAGGGCGGAAACTTATTCCCATACCCAATAATAAAATAAATATTACACTTATATACCTAAGGCCTAACCCACTTATGACTAAGTTACAGAAAATCTACAAATTAAGGTATGCTATTCTGTAACTATTAGCTTAATTTATATTATGTTAACGTAGAGTCAATAAAATGTTGTGTTAGCAAATAAAATGTTTTGTCGATATCCGTTCAGTTGATTTTCGTAAGAGAGAGACAAATATCCATTTATAATCCATCCTTATAAACTTTCGCATCTATAATATTAGTAGCAAAGAAATATTTTGACCGTTGAGATTTGAGTCTTACAGTTATAAATATAAACATTGCGTTTTCTCTACATCTATATGAAAATTGCGCGGACGGAGGAGCATAAAATTAACTACAAATCTTTTACTTCTCGCAAATCTTTTACTTCTCATTCATACCCATAGGTTGACTGGAAGAAATCTCTATCAGAGATAAGTCCATCTTTGCTAACAACTTTTTTTTTAATATGTGTATTTATTTTGTTACAAAGTGCAATAAAGAATATATATACAATTATAGTTTGCATAAAGCGGTATATAATTTTAATATTATATATTTTTAGAATAAAACAAAAAGTGTATTAAATTAATAAAATAAATATAACACACACTTTCATGTGTTTGACAATTTTAATCACGTTCACATAAAGTGATATACGTTGCTAAAAGCAACGCGTTATTAAATCGTCAGTGGGTTCTTCAGTACATATCTTTATACTTAGTATGGGTCATGCTTTTTTACTGTCCACTAAGTATTGCTTTTATATATTATGTACTACTATTTCCAATAATTTATGCAAGAAGATGACAATGAATATACAATAAATATAATACATTTAAATATAGGGTGTCCCAAAATTAACGCAAGATTTGAATTAAATAGAAAATGCCATTTTAGTCTTTTAATAGCGAATGAATAATGAATATAATAGCAAATGGCGGCAAAGTCAAATCTTGCGTTTATTTTGGGACACCCTTTACTACCTGAAACTACATTTGCGTGAAACATGAAAATCTTTCCTATACTCATTCTACTTATCCACCGTTTTTATCCAATATAGTATTTAATCAGTTTACCGCGTCGAGACCGAATTCATAACCAACGTCGCGTTAACTCTTAGACATTGGCAATAAAAGTGTTTATCACGGTTAATACATTACCTTTGAAAGGAACCATTGTGTTATTTTTTATAGACTAGCTGGACTGGCGCCATTTCTTCTTTCAATCTTGGCTTCTTTGACTTGCCGAGGCTTAAAAATTATACAACCAAAAAAAGCTATCATTCTGATGAGTGCCGTATTTTCGAAGACATTCCGTCAGAATATAGATTTTGGGCAAAGAGTGCAGAACAGAGTGTCTTCACGAAGGAAATTTATACGTATATAGCGTAGAACATAGTGTCTTTATGTTCTCTCTGCTAAAAGCAAAAAAGGTGTATTTATATAGGTATTATACCATATATTAATATAATGGACTGTCTATGTGTAATATGGGTCTAATATTGGGTCACCCCTACGTAAACATACGAATAACTAATGAACTATCTTCAGTAAGGACTTTGCCTACCCCGCTAGGAATAAAGGTTCAAAGGTGTAAGTCCGCCCTACATGGAACTACCACTTTACCCTAAGTTATAGTAAAATCTTTATTTGTAGGCTTGGTATTGTATATATGTACGTAAAACACTACGAATTCTCAATTTCATATGAAGAATATTTATTGATTTTGACTATCCTAGAAGCAATTATCTCAAGAAATAATTTAAATGTTAATTGGGATTGCATGAAGGACTTAGCTTGTCTCGTAATCGAAAAAATATCATCCCTTCCAGAAAACAATGACTGTTCTCACGTTTTTATTTCTTTTTGGAATGTGTGTGTCAGGTAAGGACTCAGCTGGCCTAACTTTTATAAATATACCCTTTGTATTCCTTGTATTATACTAAGTTAAAACAAGCTTTCATAGATATCATTTTATTTTTATATTTCAGAAATGCAACAGTAGCTAATTGTGCACACAGTACTATACATACCATAATACAAGTTATTTTAAATGTAATCCCCCTTAAGTATCAGATTGTGGAAACTCTGGTAACATCATACATCGAAAAGGCTTTGCCCTTAAACGATCATAGCTTAAAGACACTAAACTTAACATACAACAAATTTTACAGAAAATTGTGTTACATAAATATTAGACAAAAATGTTTTGCTTGGCTGACCCAGGGTAATATGTTTACGTTAGATTGCAATATCGTCGCAGAATTTTTAACTCGGCTTTTGTGCAATGAAAATTTTTCATCGAGAATCTCTATTAAAAATCCTCCAGAGGATAATAATATGTATCGTACCATATTTTTGTCATTGGACACAAGTATTATGTATAGTCAATTTGAATATGAAGTAAAGGGTTCCGAAGCTCCTAAAGAAGATTTTATGGTTAAATTATTTGAGATGAATCCTGAAATGAGTGACATAATATTGACTTACTTAGAGCAAAATTTGTCTAACAGTACCATGGATGTGATAAAAAATGACATGAAACTCATTGATTACGTAAAATATGTCCCTGTAGTTTTAGCATTATTAGAATCACTTCTAAATTATCACTTAAAAACAAATAATGAAGTTAAAGTTATGTCTTTGTATACAGTATGCCTTAGTGCAATGAAGAGAGTTTACAAATGCTTGCAAATCATTTTGAAATCTGATACGCAAATACGAGACAAAATAGCCGTCCTAAAGGCAGTACAGACTATTCTATTAAACGAATATCACGATTGCTTGAATACGGCAATAAGGCAAGACATAGACATGGAGTTGATTCATTGTATTTATAACATAATTATACAAGACTTTACACCTGAAGATGACGACTGCTATGAAGATGATATCGAATTTCATACAATCGGCCTAAAGCACAATTGTATTTATTTACTTGCAGCTTATTGTAGAAAACACAGCGAATATACTGATGAGCTTGTGAAGCGAGTTTTAGATATTGCCTTGTATAATTTCACCTTAAAGACTGAAGTGGAATGTGCTATTAAATGTATTACTTTATTGAATAGTGGAATGATGCAAAGATCAACATTAGGTATTTTATCAATTTATTTAATTTGTTAAATTTGTAAAATGTATGAATACTAAAGTTTTGTGTATGCTTTTTTCAGAATCTATATTTACTTTAATGCAGGGTATGTGCAGAGAATTGTTCAGAAATCCAAAAGCAACTCATAGTCTTCTTAAATTATTGTTGCAACTTATCGATGCAATTTTTTCGGAAAGTGACGATGTTATGCGACATAATTGTTTAATAATGATAAACAGTTACTTACGAAGATGTTCAAAAATGCCGCCAAATGTTGCCGCCTTAGTATATGAATGTTTGGCTAAAGTGATCAGACTGAATATAGAGAAGGATGCTGACTTAGTTAGAGATTATCACTTTAAAGCGATTCTAATGGATAATATTACGGAAAGTAATCACTGCTTACGTCTGTATTGCTGCTACTTATTAACTATAATTGGAGAAGAAATAAAAGAAGAGGATATTAAATATTTATCAGATCGTCTATCTAATATATTTATGGTAAATGTAAGTTTTGCCAAGTCGTTACTTTTTGACCAATTTAAATAATAGATTGCTCGTAGGATGGCTTAAGGCTTAAAATTCAGTTGATTTCAAATTATAAAAAAATATAGTTAAAATTATACTTGTAAAAGGTACAGGACAATAACAATATGTTATTTGAAATATTAATAAACAACCTTTTAACTTATTATGTTATTTTTTAATTACAAATTTATTAAAAGCAGATTAAAATATTAATGTTGGTTGAATGTTAAATACACGACATTTACGATATTGGTTTATTTGGAATTGCGCGTAAGTTCAAATTTGTTCTTCATCAGTTCAAAATATTTCATGGAAAGAATAAAATAATATACGTACAAGTACATACAAGTTATCTTAAAATTTGAGTTCACTATTATGCCATTTAGGCCATCATTATTCGTTATTTATCTTAACTCTGTTATCGTGAATTCAATTATTTCTTCGTCCGAAAATTGCTGAACGTATCGGGATAGGACTTGGACAATTCGAAGGGGAATAAATTCATTTTTTTTGTTTAAAGCCATTGCTGTATCTAAGCATAAAATTTAAGCTATTATAAATCAGTAAAAAAGTGTCTATATATTGAATTAATTACAAAAAAATAATTAAGGTAAAGGAAGAAAATGTAATAAAATATAAATTTTTTAAAAGCAACAAAGTTGCGGGAGCCAGCTAGTCTATTGTATAGCGTTTCGGCGTTGCTATTTTTCCTCTTATTATGGAATTCTCGCACCTTTAAAATTTACAGAAATATCCAACTCAATTCAACATATTAATTGGATCTCTCCACGAAATGTGTATTAATGTGAAGTTATTCATGATAGGTTTAATATTGATAGTACAATTTAATAATATGTTTCTTTTTTTTTTGCTGGAAATATCCTTCTAATATGTTTTTTAAATTAGCTAATTTAGAGGTTTTTTTTATTCGATAGTTAACTATGTAAATCGCACTTAAACACTTTCCTTAACCTTTTTATTGTTATATTTGGCTTCATCTTTTATTATGATTTGATATTATATTTTCCTTATAGATACCTAATCAAAAAGAAACAATTCTAAGAGATGAATCAATGAACAGAGCCCTTACAGTTCTACGTTGTTTTTATGTTTTGGGAATAACAAAAAAAAGTTATATTCATGATATCATATTAAAAGTGATACTGTTTGAAAATGAAAAAGCAATGAATAAACGAATTGTTAAAAAAGTGTTGAATATACTGACGCAAGCTGTTACTTCTACTACAATTAATGTTTACATGAATAATAACATGTTACGAATATTTTACTACTGGTTTGAAAAAGGAAAAACATTTGAAAATTTACCCATTTATTTATTTGGCTTCGAAAATCTGAACGATTTTGTTATGACGCGTATGAAACACCTTGCTTCTACAGATATTGTATGGAGGAGCAACGGCGTCGTAACTGATAGTGCCGTTCTGAAATATTTAAATACACATTCCATGTTATCTAATGAAGAAATCTTAGAGGTATATTTTAGTAACATTTTTTGTAAATCTATTAAACATAATGACTTCAATTAATATATTTATGTAAATAATCATGATTATGTTTTTTTTAGACTTGCTTTTGTAATTTAATATCTTTGTGCCTTCCGCACGTAGCAGCTGAGAAGTATAAATTGGAAAGTGAGCATTTAAAAATATCGGAAAATGCAAAGAAAATATTTCAAACCATAAGAGATATATTGAAAAATGAAAAATGGAGTCATTTATTTGTAGAAAATCTAGGAGAACTACTATATTTAACTGCAACACAGGTGGAAGATGTTCGAGAAACTTCTGAACTATTCAGTATTCGTCTCCAATGTGAATCGAACTCGTACACATATTCAAAACATATTTTTAATGCTATTCTAAAATATTTTGGCGTAAGTATTCTATTTACGCCGTGCCAAGTTAGACATTGCAGCTGCTAGTATGATTTTATTTAAGTATCTGATATAAACTATCTTTTTCAGGAGCTGATCGATGAAAATATAATGCCATATCTGTGCAAGAACCAACCAATATTAGTTCTCAGCATTCTTTTTAAGTTATGGGACAGGGTGTTGACTGAAGAAGTTTTCGACTTAAAAGTATGCATTCTGTTTGCGTACTTGACGTTTGTGGAAAATATACCGTTAGGATATTCGTCTGATGCATTATTTTGCAATTATTTATTTACTAGTTTCACATCTGCAATTAAAAATTCTAAGAGTAAAAAAGAAATTTACGTATTCGTCGAAAGCTTACGAAAAATTATACAAAACTCTCCGAAATGCTTAGAAAATGTACAGAAATTAAAAATTTCCAAAGTTATATCTGTTTTGAATGCAAAAATAGAAGAAGGATATGGTGATCAATGTTATCCTCTCTTGAAATATCTAACAAGAGATGTCAAAGTTGATATAGACGAAAGTGGCGACGTCGTTGACTGTATTAATTTGATGACAAATAATGAAGTAGAAACCAAAGTCACGAAATCTGTTTTTTTAAATAGACTTAAAGTGTTTGCCTTAAATTTAAACAATGGAAGGTGTGTATTATTAAAACCTTAACCTTACTATTTCTTATTAATTGAAATCTTTTTTTTTTTTTTATTGATAACGGACGGCAAACGAGCAGAAGGACCACCTGATGGTAAGTGGTTACCTTCGCCCATAGACATCTACAACACCAGAGATGTTGTAGATGCGTTGCCAACCTAGAGGGTACTGTTGGTAGGGGGGACAATGTAGTAGTCCGCTATCAGAACCACCACATTTTGAGAAAAGGATGGGTGGGAAAGGGGAAAATCTGGCTTACATGCCATCGAACCGGAACACATCATTGGATATTTGGCGGTTCGTCTTTGACATGATAGTGGTCGCGAGCCAGACGGAGGACGAACCTCCTACCACCTAACACTTATATACCTTACGCTTACGCTTATACGTTTTTATTAAATTGATGTAAGATAAAGTAAGTAAATAGGCTTATGTCTTGAGCAACTATTAGTGTGTGACATAAAAAAATTAACACAGCGTGACTCGAACCCGCGTCTCTTGGAAACCGTCCAAGCGCTTTAATCGCTAAGTCTTGCGTTATATAGGCTGTCCCAAAATTAACGCAAGATTTGAATTAAATAGAAAATGCCATTTTAGTCTTTTAATAGCGAATGAATAATGAATACAATAGCAAATAGCGGCAAAGTCAAATCTTGCGTTAATTTTGGGACACCTTTATATCTAGCTATGTCGAAATTTTTACACGCTTGTTACAACTTATTTTTGTTGCTAGCGTCTCTGCATAAAGATTTCTAGAAATTTCTGCTGCCCAAAGATTCGTAATGACAATCGTTTGTGAGAAACAAGGGAGAATGCTTCTTATTAAAATTTTATTCGTACCCTAAGTGTGTGATAAACATTTTAAATTATATTTAGCAATAACAAATATAATAATAAAAATAGACTACTTTCAGACTCGACGCAGTAGGAGGGTTCATATACCGTTTCACTAAAATCTTATATGTATGATTCAAAAGTTTTATCGATCGGGTTAGATATATAGCATTGCGAGCAATAAATAATTAGGCGGTCTCTAAATAAAGTTAAATTTTTACTTATTGCCTATATTTTTGTATGTTTTAGCTACAATACCGTGACTATAATGTGTCAATTCCTCAAAGAGAACAAATCATTCGTAAAAGAATTGTATGCAGACGTAAATAGTAAAGGATTTTCGGAAAATTGTAAAACAAGCTTAATACATAAAATTGTATTCAGTTTAACAAACATGCTAAAAAACAATACTGAGGAAAGGGTAATATTTATTATATGTAATTTTGAATGTTAAGTGACCGTCATTGGTACTTCTTTTGCTATTATTATTTTTAATTTTAGATTATAATAGAAGCATGCAACTGTTTAGCGGAAATTTGTACATATGATATGAAAACACTGGTAACAGTTCCACCCGCTGACACTAAGAGAGTTACAGATCTGAATCCAGAACATTATTTTGCTAATGTAGTCTTAGAATCCCTTCTTGAGAATATCTTCGATGAGGATCCGAACGTAAGCAAAAAAGTAACTAAAGCACTGAATGCTCTTTTAAAGTACAGAGATGGCCAAACAGCATTAGGTAAAAACCAACTTTTAGTATGTCTCTGTTTTATTTACAAATTACTACATAACCATAATTTCTACGCAGTTGGGAAGCATCCGACTGTAAACCTTATAGTTGTAAGTTTCGTTCATACTTAGAGAAATATAAGTCAGAGAACAAAGTGGAGTATACTCCACTACTAGTACTATAGTACTCCTTCGTCCATCAGTCTTAAATCGGAAAGAGAGTGGAAAGATGTGTGTTCGTGTTTGTCAGGTACCTAGTGGGTCCTAACAGAAATGAATGCTATTAACAATAGAGATTTTTCGAGTAATCATATCATCGTCCAAAGTTGTAAGGATAAGTTAGACAGAATAGATTTTCACTTTTATTAAATGAAAACGTTTTTTTTTTTCATTTCATATTGAAAAAATATATTTCATATAAAGGTAATAATTGGCTCCGACAATATATTACAACCGCCACTTAACACACAACATGTTTGACACTAGGTTTATTCTGGTTATGCGGGATAATGCGTGAAGTTGCTTTTAAACCCTACATGACAGGAACTTAATTTCTCATAAAATATTGAACTGGCTTAGATTGAAAACTGTCGTGCGTATCAAAACCAACTTCCTCATTGTGCTGCGATAACGTCTACTTTCATTATTTTTTGTTTCGAAAAACATTTCATTTGTATACTCTGTTATTTTATTAGAAACATACAATTAAAAAAATTAAAAAAGTACTGTAATTTTAGAAATGGCGGATATTGACAAAGCTCTATTGCAATCACTATCATCAAGGGACTGTGACATACGCGCCGAGTATAAAATTGATAATTCCACATTTGATAAGTACAATGTTGTTGATTTTTGGGTGCCTATTGACAGTGAAAGTTACTTTGAATGGATAACACGAATAATAACTTCTCTTTTAGACTTACTTGCGTCATGTAACAACTATTTGTACTGTCTTCGTTCAGTTTGCAACATAAAGGTAATGTAATCTACCTGTCTATATAAACTTAATCTATTATCAATATTGTAAAGGTTCATCAACTTATGCCAAACGTATAAAAATATCTTCGTAGCTGGATAAAAACGTATAGCTTAATTGATTGTATGGAATTTTAGAGACGCGGGTTCGAATCCTGTTGCCTTTAACTCGGTGACTCAATATT
Organism: Philaethria dido; assembly: GCA_033558755.1. NCBI lineage: Eukaryota > Metazoa > Arthropoda > Insecta > Lepidoptera > Nymphalidae > Philaethria > Philaethria dido. Next base: position 85,477 of record JAKGSA010000835.1, on the reverse strand, counting down.
AAATTATTGTAACATATATGTAGACAAATATTGATAATTATGCTAAAATTTCGATGTTATATAATTTCAGCCGATCTTTTGCGGTAAAGTTATGCCAGCAATAATGGGATTAATACTTTCCTGCTCAACTGATATACACGTAAATGTGTTCACGGAGCAAATTAAACAAGTTTTTACATACATATGTGAGAAAACTAAAAAAGATAACTTCGATTCCAGTGAAATTAGCAACAGTTCTAATAAATCATCCAAACTAAACACTAATGACAAAATGGTCGTGGAATGTATGTTGGACATTATTACTTTTGTTCGTATACAAGCTAGTCACTACATAACGCGGTAAGACTATCTTTATTGTATTTTTTTTGTTTACAGTAAAAATATTTGCTACTTTGATTTGATTAAATTTTTCCCTGAATTGGTTTACGTTCAAATTGAAATATATCGTTACAGGTCGCGTAAGCGCTCCCATCCGTGGCTGTATCTAAAGCTGCAGTACGAGCGCGTGTCGCGCGCGGCGGCGGCGGCCGACCAGCACTGGGCCGCGCTCTACTACGGCGAGCTGCACGCCGACCAGCACGGACCCGACGCCGTACGCGATGTATTCAGAATGGTATGCTGGCTTGTAATCTTAATAAGTTATATTTAATGTCAAAACAATTTTATAATGTAATAAGGAACAATACAATAATCGCATCTCTAGCGTAGCGCGCGTCGTAGGCGGTTAGAGTTATATTAAGTAAATACTTTTTAATAATATAAAACATATACATATATGTGCGGTCGAGGGTAGAGCTTCGTGGCGATCGGGGAGATGGACGCGGTGGACGGGTGCGGGGTGGCGCACCTCACCGGCGACGAGGAGAAGCGTAAGCATCTCATGAGCACGGAGCAGTACGCAGACGCGCTGCTGCTGCACGACATCGCGCTGTCCCGCTCGCACACGCCGCCCGGCCCGCGCGCGCCGTCCCGCTCGCACGCGCCGCGCGCCGCCGCCGCCGCCGCCGCCGCCTGCCTGCACCGCTCCGGCATGCATCACCTCGCGCTGCGCTACGTACAGTCCTACCCGGAGAGCGACGAGTTCGACGATATCAAGTATGATTGTCTGTCTTATCTTGGTAAGTTATACTTATTTCATTTCTCATTACCATTTTTATAATAATCAGGCACAATGTAAAGAAGTTGATCACACAAGATTTCCGCTGGCAATTTATTGCAGTTTCTTTAGGGCGGTGATAGCTAATTTACATGTATTAAGTTTTATAGTTTTAGGTAGAATAATCGAGTATTTAATAGTGTACATATTATTTTAGGAGATTGGAGCGAATTTGTTGACACTTCAGAATTAGAGGCGAGGACTAAAGTGGGGGTAATACCAAAATCCATTATAAAAGCTATGCGATACGTCTGTCTGAAAGACTGTATAAATATTCAACCATCAATTGAAGCCTGCGTTAGACTTGAAAAGCCTTTGAACAGTGCAAAGTTAACGACGGCGAAGCTCTGTCAGAACCTTAACATGGAGAATTGTCAAAGCGTATATAAAATTGTAGGATACCTACATCTGTTCCGTGACATTGAAAATTATTTCTCTGTAAGATGCGACAAGAAAACTGTGTCTCATCTTATTGATGACTGGAAAGTTGATAATCTACCTACATGTAATGATTTTAAACATCTCGAGCCATTGATATCTCAGAGGAGTCTAATTCTGGAACAAATTGCTGAATCACATTCAGAATATTCATCCAAAGCCAACGATTTACAACTACATTACGCGGGTAAGTGTTAAAATCTTTGAAGTAGTAATATTTAAATTATGCACTATAAGATTTGCTTTTGTAGAAATCTATATAAATTTCATATTATATTATATATTTATTTAATTACCAATTAAGTAAAGTTTTGTATGATGGTATTACCGTAAAATTATTTGCGGGCTTACTACTACTATATCTACTTTGAAAATTATACCAAAATAAAAAAAAAATACATATTTTGAAATTTTTAGAATTAGGACTCCAAAACAACAAAATAGAAATGGCTCAAAGATTAGTAGCGGCCGTTAAGAAAGAGGAATCATCCAAGAGAGTTGTCTTACTAGAAAGCCAGATATCCTGGGCCAAAGGCCATAAAGATATCGCTTTGTCATTGCTGCGCAGTGTAATTTCTCAGACGTGTGAAGATCCGAAATTAACAGCAATATGTTTAAGGTAACTTAAACTAATTAAATTTAAACAGCATGGTAGTAAAATCCGTTAGAAATGTATTGTCAAATTTTAAAATGTTATCTAAAATATTGAAGTCATTGTCCGAAAATCCCACGGCAACTAAGAAAGATAATATTTTTATAGAATATATATTCTAGAGATATAGACAACTTAGAGACATCTTTAAGCAGAAAGTACTAATATTATGGCAGGGTCATAATGCCCATGCACATAAAGTTGCAGGCAACTCAAATAATATATGGATTATAATAATATTATGAAATTTTGTCTTAAGGCAATACGGTCTATGGATGGCGGAATCGAGACGTGAGAACTCAAGTGAAATACACTCATATTTGAAAAAGAGTCTAGAAGCTTTAAATGGTCACGACGACATGGACACGCGTCGAAAAGTGTTTTATGATATCGCAAAATTTGCAGACGAAGAATATAAGCAGGTATTTTTTTCAGTCTATGTACAAACTACTTTCTTCTTGAATTGTATTGAACCAAACATAAATATAACTTAGTGTAAAATTATTAAAATAATTTTTAATTTGGTTAGCTGTAAGATTAGTAGAGATAAATATAGGTGTAGTAAAAAGAAATCCATCATTTTTGCATGAAATTAAAGGCTTTATGTAGTATAATTATAAGAATCCGATTTAGGTCAGATATGCACCATTTTGTTCTATAACTTGTTGCCATTTTGAAGGTAATTATATAATTATATACCTTCAAAATGGCTTTTTTATTCGCAAAAAACTGGGAGGCTCGGTTTTCGCAAACTTCTCTTAAGACGAAATTTTCGCCAGCAAAATCATTCGCCATAGATAAAAACCGGTGGTAATCACTTGGAGCCAGGTCCGGACTATAAGGTGGATACATAAGAATCTCCCAACCAAGTTCTCGGAGCTTCTAGCCGGTCGCTATCGAAGTGCGTGATCTGGCGTTGTCCTGATGGAACATAATTCCTTTTCTATTGGCCAAAGCTTCTGGGCGATTGCTTTCTTCAGACGGTCCAATTGTTGACAGTACAGAATTAAGAGTTTGCGTAGGAAAGTGGCTCATAATGAATTATTCCTTGCTAATCACACCAAGCATACAACAATACCTTCTTTGCCGTCAATCCTGGCTTGGCCACCGTTTGTGCCGGCTCACTACGGTTCGTCCACGATAATTTTCGCTTGACATTGTCATAAGTGACCCACTTTTCATCACCAGTCACCATTCGCTTAAGAAATGAATCGATTTTGTTGCGATTCAGCAGCGATTCGCAGATGGAAATTCGGTCCAAGAGGTATTTTTACGATAATTCGTGTGGGAGTGCCACATGAATTATCGAGATTTTTTTAATATTCAGCCTTATTCAAGTGATTCCAAACGGTTTTTTGTGCGATATTCAGCTTCTGGCCCATTGAAATAGTGCCTGCATGACGGTCTGACTTGACAATTTCCATTATTCTATCGACATGTTTGACAACTGGTCTTCCACAACGTGGTGAATCTTTGACATTGAAATTACCGAAACGGAATTAAAGAAACGAAAATGATTGGCTGTTACAGTATCAGGACCGTAAACATTATTCACATATTCAGCCGCCTGGCTTGCGATTTCGCCTTTATTATATTTTTTTTCTTTGTTGGTGTCCATGTTTCTAACGCCATCTAGCGTAAATCGGTCGCTCTTATACAAGGCGAGGTACCGATTAGTATCGCCATGTATTGAAACAATAATGGATTTATTTTTACTACATCTATATATCTTTTGATATTTTTCAAGCTTTGATGTATTATTCACACAAAAAATATTTAAAAAAAAGAACTGTCAGACGCTAAGCGGTCAGAGCGCTTCGACGGTTTCCAAGGGGCACGGGTTTGGATCCCGCTGCGTTCAAATTTCTATATGTTTTTTAAAAATATTTTTTGATGTTTTACGTTTGAATCAATATATATAAATTTCCTAGGTGGTAGCGTATATGGAATCATCTGTATTTGAAAATAAAGTGAAATGTGTTGAGAGCATGAAAGGTACGGCTGAATCTCTGAAGACCTCACAGCAAACTGTTACTAGGTATTTAATATTTTGGATTTATATTTTATTATTTTACGTTTATTTAAGTTATTCTTAAAATCTGAGTTATAGATAGAGACGTCAGTCAAGAGTGTTTCATGATAAATTTTGCAGGGATGAGGACAAAATGTTCCTGAGAGCGCGATTTAGGGTTAATACAGCCTTTGGTGAACTTGATGAAGCGGAAATTGCAAGTACTAGAGCTGAAAAAGAAAGTTACTTAAAATTAGCCATGAGGTAAATTGTTTCAATGAATTATATGCGGTTTAATGTGTTGATTGTTTTACTACCATATGTGTAAGCTAGAAAATGATTAAGGTTTACGTGAACAGCTCCCCTAGGAACATGAGCATGATTTAAATATTGTAATCCTTATATGACAATTTAATTTCTTATTACTTTTTCTTTTTTATGATGTACAACATATTTATATTGTTTTATTTTCTTACAATCCTTAATTAAGAACAGCTATTAGAAATATGTATCATAAATCTACTTTTTTTAATGCCATTTAAACCTTTACAATTTTTAGGTATTATCTTCTGTCACTGAAACAAAGCGATGAAAATGATTTATCGGTGTTCAGAGTGATATCTCTATGGTTGGACAACATTGGTTTTGATTTTGAAGATGATGAGTTTGATTTCGGGCAGCTCCTCGACGACATACCCTCGTGGAAGTTTGTAACAGTACTGCCGCAGTTGGCACCTCGACTCTCCGATGATAGCAGCGTCTTCTCTGACCACTTGCGGAGGATCATCAGTATGTTGTTTATTTTAATTGAAATATATATAAATGTTTATACACGTACTGCAATATATTTGTTAATTTTTAAAAAGTTTTTCTGTAATTGATATTACTAAACAAAATTAAAATAAAATAAAAAACAAGATTAAAAAGATCTCTTTATTACAAAAAATTAGAGAATTTTTAGGACACAATTGTTACGGTAGATAATATTTTGAGAGCTATGCTATTAATAATAAATACAAACTATCTGGTATATATCGTTAAACCACTTAGACATGGCTTCACTCTTAATAAACCGACAATTTTGTAATCATTATAAAAATAATCATCAGAACTAATATAGTAGTGACACGTTGCTTGTTCTCATTTCCTATCGGGCATCCCTCAGCGAGATGTGCAACGGAGCACCCGCACCACACGCTGCCCATATTGTTCAGCTTGAAGAACTCTGAGAAGGGCGAGACGCGTTCCCCGCTCCCCGCACACTCCTCGCGCTCCCCGCACTCCCCGCAGCGCGCGGGCAGCGCCGAGCCGCGCGTGGTGTCCGCCGCCGCGTTGCTAGCGCGCCTCGCCGACAACGCGCACCTCGCGCCCGCTCTGCGACACATGGAACTCATATGCGATGGTATTGCTTGCACTATTACTCTATTGTTATTATTTCGAGCTCTTTTCGAATCCCCTGTGTATGCGAAAAGTTATATAAATGTGTGGAGTGTTTGTTATTATATTTTTTACGAGACGATCGAAGGGCTGACGTCGCCTTATCGTGCTCAAAGACACTCGCAAATTATATGTCGATTATAGTGATGAAGTTAAAGTTAGTAAAATTTATGTTAATATATAGTGTTATTCTTTTTTCTTGTGATAATATAATTTTATATAAAAAAATAATTTTCAGCAACAATCAGTTTTGCATATTGTGTACCCGAGTCTAAAGATTTGAAGCCACAAGCCGTGCCTAAGAATGAAGCCATATCCAAGTTGCGCAATCTGGATGCGATCCCCATACCCACCGACACTGTACCTCTACGCAAAGACTGCGACTATTCCAATTTAAATAGTAAGTTATTTAAACAATAACTGTAATTCTTTGTTAATTATAAACTTTTTTCAGCTTCTCTTTTTTCCCCATTGTCCTAGTAAGATGGATACTAGGTTCTCTTTGACTAGGGTAGTCAGCCAAAGAACGGAGTATCAATCGATTCTTCATTTACTGTCAATAATCGAAACATTGTGTATATTTGTGGACGAACTTGTCATCGCACTTTGTGTACAAAAAAATATTTAAATATTTCGCTCAAGTGGGGACTGAACCCACAACCAATAGAGTTTAGCTTTTAACACTGTCCCACTGCGCCACGACGAAATATTTTTAGTTAATGTATTTTAGATCTTTGTTTTTTTAATTAACTGAAATAAATAAGAAGGAAGAACCCATGGATTACAAAATCTTATAACGTATTTCTTAATGTTAAAGTGACTGTTAAATAAATTTTTAGTATTATATAAACCTATACATTTCAGCACTGATATCTTTCGAAAAGAACTTCGAGCTAGTGGGAGGCATTAATTACCCAAAAAAAATATCTTGCTTGAGTTCCGACGGTAAAAAGAGAATTCTTTTAATAAAGGTACGTTCACTTGAAATGTTATTATATATTAAAATTAATATTTTCACTATATTATTACTTTCTTACTAGGGTAAAGATGATATGCGGCAAGATGCTGTGATGCAGCAAGTGTTCAATATAGTAAATACTTTGCTTGAGAAGAATCCTATTACAAACAGTAATAAAATTTTGATTCGGACGTATAAGGTACTATATTTATTATTTTTTTAATAGTAACATTTTGTTTTAAGACGAAGATTTGGAAGTTCTTTTTGTTTTGCTTTCAACTTATTTTTATTGCTTATTTAAAATTCTTGTGTTCAAATCAATGTATATATATACAGTTTTACAAGGGATTTAAACTAGCACCATTTATTGACAGAATTGAAAAACGTATATTATTCTGTCCAAGAATACTATAATGATGTCAATGTGTGGAATTAAATGCTGTTGACGCTCACCCGGGAGGCTCATCATAGTTGTATATTTATTGTAAAAATTTTATTTGAAAAGAACAACTGTTGAGTTTCTTGCTGGCTCTTCTCAGCGGAACTGCCTTCCGAGCCGGTGGTAGCTTCCGTTAGAACTGACACGACTGACACCTTTGTAAATTGACGATTCGAAAGTGCTTGTAATAGCCTACTTGAATAAAGAATATTTTGTTTTGATTTGATTTGAAGATTAGGGGATACGAAATACTTGTGTTAGTTCCCTTGTATAGATTTAAAAAAGAAGTCGTTGTCACTGCGTAATTCTTTTTCAGCTTTACGTTTTATTCCGCATTGCTGTGCGGGATAAAACGTAAAGGTAGAGTAGGCAGAGAGAATCTCGTGTTGAGACATTCTGTTCTCGAGTTTCGCCACAAAACACTGCGTGTTGAATGGCGGAACTCAACACCGTATTTTGCAGTACCGGAGGAAATTAAAATAATGTTAGATTCCTTCGAGTAGGAATCGAACTCGTGACCATAACGTTCAAAGTCAGATGCTGTCGCACTGCACCACGACGATATATTGTTTTCTTTATGTATTTAAGACGTTTTCAGGGATGTTATATTTAAGTATACAGAATATCATTGTTGCTGTGTGATGGGTTTATCAATAGCGACGTGTGTGTTGTTGCAGGTGGTGCCGATGTCGCGGCGGTCGGGCGTGCTGCAGTGGTGCGACGGCACCACGCCGCTCGGCGTGTACCTCCTCTCCGCGCACCCCAGATACAGACCTGACGTGTGTTATTTTTTTTATTTTAGCTTCATGCTATATCCCGCACATAGCAGGATAGGCATAGGGAACCAGAAAACCTAGTGTTTAGACACTCCGTTTTCTTTTAACATTTCCGTTCCCCACTTTCCGTCGAATTGAGGCATTGCGTGCTGTCATGGCCACTCATGACGGAATTCAACGCTACACTCTGCCTTATTACCAGAGCGAGGAAATAGAAATATTAAATATATTAAATATTATTTAAAAAATATGAAATACTATTTAAAATTTTCATTTTCTGGAGTGGAAATCGAATCCACAGCCTATCTCGTTTACAATCGAACATTAAATATTATTATTTACAATATTAGCAACATTTTAATTATAAAACGAGGGTAGATGAAAATAACCTAACAAAGGTGGGACCGCCGGAGCACTATAAAGCCACTTCTTTAGCTTTACAGTGACAGTTTATTATAATCAGTGTTCCGTGTTTTTATTATTCATTTGATGTTTTGACTAAATTAACAACTATATGAACGGTTGACGTGACTATCGGCTATTGCTGTCAACGCGGTGTTGTTCGTGACGCATAAAAAACAAAATATATTTAAGTAATTTCGTATCGATCACTTTGGATTGGTATACTACTTAAACTCTTGTAACTAACTTAATAAATTTCTTCGCGCTTATCCTGTGGTTTAGTATCAAATCTACTTAACTACGACTTTGAGCCATACACTATACCCGCACGAAATTATTGTAAATCAAGTCTATATTATTACATTTTGATATCGTTACTAAATCTGAAAATTAATTAATTTAAATGCAGAACTAATCGTAAAATTCTTTAATTACAGTTATGATATATTGTTTGTGAAACATTAACCTAAAAAATGCTATATATTTTTTAGGACATAAAACCGACAGCCGCACGTAACAAACTTAAAATCTGCCATGAAAATAAGAAATCGAACAAATATAAATTGGAAGTGTTCAAAGAAATACTGAAAGTGTTTAAGCCTGTGTTTCACTATTTCTTTTTGGAGCACTACCTGGACCCAGTCACGTGGTACGAGCGAAGACTTGCCTACACTAGAAGGTATAAAAGTCACTATGGTAGTTGTTAAAAAAACTAGTTTTTAGTTCTAATTATAAGTGCAATAAGAATTTTAAAAGAAGGACTGATATATTTAGAAAACGTATCAAATTTTGAATGCAGCGAGACTCGAACCCGTGCCTTTTGGAAACCGTCCAAGCGCTCTGACCGCTAAGCCATGCGTTCCGTATCAGTTCAGTCATCTGTCGAAATTTTTATACGCTTGTTGCAATTTATAGTTTTGTTAACATAAATAATCAAATCGAAGATGCGCGGGTTCGAGTCCCGCCGCGTTCAATTTTTTATACTTTTTATGAATATGTTCGTTTCCCAAGTGTGTGACATTAAAAATGTAAGATTGATTAAAATACTTTTTATAGCGTTGCAGCTTCTTCTATGGTTGGATATATTTTGGGCATCGGCGATAGACACGTTCAGAATATTTTAATTGATAAAACAACAGCTGAAGTAATACACATCGATTTTGGTAAATATTAATTGTTATCAGTTATAAATAAGTGAGAATGTCTAATTTAAATTTTTTAATATTTTGATTTTAAGTGTCCAGTATTACCTTTTTTGTTATAAAAGTAAATGTTTTGTAACCTTCTTACCATTTTAGGTATAGCTTTTGATCAAGGGAAAACATTGCCTACTCCGGAAACTATTCCATTCCGGCTTACTCAAGATATCATAGCAGGGTTTGGGTCCAGTGGCGTTGAAGGAAGTTTTAGAAGGTAACCTCTTTATATACCATATTTCAATTTTAAACATTGTAAATATATGTTTTTAAAATTTAAAGTAAAGTATTTGTTTGTGTGTTGTTCTTTATGCATGTTGACACCTTATATTATATAACTATCATACAATATATGCAATAAAAATAAATTGGTTCGTAAAAGAATAGCTTTGGATCCATTTTTAAGAAAATTTTCTAAATAAGTATGAAATTTGACATACTTCAACTTTATATACAAGACAAGTGATCATAGAAAGAAATGTTTTTTTATAGTAATGAAGTAAATTATTAAAATAAATATAACACATTACCTACAATGTATGCGGCAGATACACGTTTGTATAAAGTGACAAACATGTTGCTAAGGTCTCCCGTATTTTATGTGACAACGGGGCCAATGTTAAAATTAAATTCATGTTTTAATATTAGAATATACAATTACAAGGTAAATTCGTATTGTGTGACATATTTATACAATACAGTAAATAAGAGAATCTAAATAAATATTATTAAAATAGGTGCTGTGAAAAAACTTTACAATTGCTACGAGATAACCAAGAGACTTTGCTCACTATTTTAGAGGTACTTTTATGTGATCCTCTGTACCTGTGGACAGTATCTACCGGGACTAACGCAAATACTTCACGTGAGTAACTTCGTAAAACGTTTATTAAATTTTCAAGTTAGGATTTGTAAGTACATACTATTTGATAAAATAAATTTATATGCTATTTACACACAATAATTGTTCTTTTCAAATAATCGAGTTTAAGCATTTGTCATAGTTTCTCCTGTAGCGGGAAAAGAAAACAATATTAAAGAGCAATATTTTAATAAGAGATATATAAAAATATCAGTACGATAAAATAATTGCGGTTATTTCAATATAAAACGCCGAGGACACACATTTTATCGACGGGTCATACGTACACCGGTACAAGTGCAAAAATAACGTTACAGAAGAGTCATTTAAAAATTTCTAAGAAAATAAATCCTTTAAATAATGAATCTCTTGAATATACTCATCGCTGTACATGGGTGTGCAGGCGCGGGTGGCGGCGGTGCGGGCGGCGGTGCGGGCGGCGGCGGGCTGGCGGCGCGCGCGCTGCTGGCGGTGCGCAGCAAGCTGTGCGGCGCGGAGGGCGGCGCCGGCGCCGTCTGCGTGGAGGGGCACGTGGCGCAGCTGCTGCGCGCCGCCGCCGACCCCGCCAACCTCTGTCGCCTCTTCCCCGGCTGGCAGCCGTATATGTAATACTCCAAGTACTCCATTATAATTATAATAAAAATGTCCGTAAGGTATGCCCGCGAGTTACCAGGAGTGATCGTACGGTAGCGGAGCTATCGAAAGCTCCGTTAGATTCTTTGTGAATGAAAACTTTTTCTATTGAATTGTTTTATAGGTTATCTTTCGATTTATAATATTTGTGAGACATTTCGAAAATTTTATTTATACTTCCTTAATGAAACTATTTTAAATTTAATACATCTTTAATTATTTGTTATTCTAAGTTATATTATAAGAAATTAAGTGATAAAAATATTTTTAATTTAAAGGGTGAGTTTTATTTAAATGCCATATATCCAGAAATTCTTTATTCCCATCTTTGAAAACATTGTACATATCATAATTATAATAACGGAAACCTACCCAGAGCGGAATGTATATATTGTTAAATTACATTTATGTAGACCGAGAAAATTATTGTAATATCTTTTTTTTGTATACTTTATTGCTTATTTAGAGATTACGATCACTAATTCTTATTTATTACTTTAATTTCGCGCTTGTAATTTTACTCGAACAGGCATCCACCTACGCTATATGTTTTGTTAGTTACTACATAGAAAATAATAATTATTTCTATTTAGGATGGTCCTAAATGGTTGTGACGATATATCTCAAATTTGGGTGCAAAGCGGTGAATAGAGTGTTTCCACACAAGTCCTTGATACTTTTAATTTCGTGTATTCAGTCAAATACCTTATAGTATATTACTTAATCTTCTTTTTATTAGTAATAATATTAGAAGTCACGTCATTCATTACCAGACACTTAGTGCTGTTGCAACCCCCTGCCAGACACTGCACTAAGCGTCCGGCAAATTTGAGGTATTATATGATACACGTTTAGTATCTGTTACCTCCGGAAGTAACCACTGCCCAAATTTCATACTTGCTGATCGTTCTTACGGCTGTCAAATACACTCATAGAAAAAATTTCGGTTTTTATAGTGTAGGGTTTTCCCTAGCTTTTTAGATTTCTTATCAGGAATATTTAAAAAAAATAAAATAAATATGACAACACAAGATTATTATAAAGCGTTTATAAAGCGACGTTGCTAAGGCAACGCATATTTGTACGCATCAACTGATTTATTTGTCTATGCTGTTTGGCATATAAGTTACCATGGTTACTGACTTACAAACAAAGTTATACAATAAATACTGTCTAAAATAATCATGCATTTTATATTTTCTAATGGCAGAACTACATATTTTGGGTCAATTACGAAGTGCCTTTAATTTTAGCGAACCTTATTCTTTATTCTGCCGTTATTCATTTCAATCTGGTAAGTGTTTGACAGCCTTTAATGTGCCTTTGTGTATATAATGCCTGTTTGCGACAACGTTTTAATAAAAAAACCGTTTCGAGAAAAATAGCACCAAACGCGAGATTTTAATTAGCAACAGCTTTTGGCATTGTTCTTCAGAACATATTAAGCTGCTAATCTCAAAAGAAAATAATATACATAACTAGAGAAACACATCAATAAACAATTCGGAAAATCCCGATTTTTTGAACTCTTTTCGCGAACAGGCGATATAAAAAATATACATATTTATAAATTATCTATTATCTACGTTGGCTATAATAAAAATATGGAAATTATGTTTACAAGGCCCAAATTGGACTCTTATTGCTGGATATTCTGAAGGTCAAACGGTATCTGGCAAAGCCGACCATAATAGACTTATTGAGTGGTCTCATCCATTCGATTTACATTACCTTAGTAGAGGCATTCAAGGTGACTGCAATGTTTTTAACTACAAATTTTATTATTTTATTCTTGTACATACATTTATATATTTTTAAAGAATGAATATCTTTTCTCTTTGTTATTACAAGGGTGGCCAAAATTGATTTTACAAGTAAGTTGCCTGGACTCCATAGGACGCTCGTGGGTAGTAGGCTATGGTACATGTAATATACCATCTAGTCCTGGTCACCATATAGTGCAAGTCTCTTGTTGGTCTCCGGCTGCAACTACAGTGACTGACAAATTGAAGCAGACTTTTATTGGAGGCTCACATGAATTGACTCAAACTGATATTGTTAATTTAGGAAGCGACAGGTTTATTTTTAAAAATATTCTATTTTAGTATTTGATGATACTAGTTGTTATCAGTTAATTGAAACTTAATTTATTTACAGGTATAAGTTCATAACTCAGTCAAAAGGAGAAATAGAATTAAATATTTACATAATTCTAAGAAATTTCTTACAATTTGGTGTCGAATATAAGTAGAAAATGAAGCCTATAACATATTTGTGTTTCACATTACTTTCAATAGTTATCCAATTTTGTCTATTGGACTTTATAAATGGGAGAAGTCAGAATAACGAAACTGTCACTGATGTTAGTAAAAGTGTTGTTGGAAATCTCAGTTATATATTTAAAAATATAAAAGATAAGCCTCATGCTCTGTTTTACCGCACTGAGAGGAAAAGATCACAAGTAAACAGTAGAGAACCGCAACAATACAACAACATATCTTTACCAATAACTTATTTCGCTACTTCTACCGAATATGCAAGCACCCTATTTGATTTGCTGTATGAGGAGAACTCGTCGATCACTGACGATAATATATTGACGACTGAGACATATTACACGAGTTCTGAGTTGGATAATGTTACTGAGATTACTTTCTTTGATAAAAAGAGTACAACTATGAAGCCGACTGAAATGCCAAAGAAACATAAGAAAAAGAATTGTTACTGTGATATACTGGTAGGCAGCACTTAGATATTCATATGATAAGCATCAAAAAAGAATACTACGACAAAATTTAAGTTTGGCACCAATTTTCAAGCGGTTGAACTATATGAAAACTCGCTTTTAAATAATAATTTTAACATGCTTTTATTGCTCTGTTTTGTATTTTTTGGTCCTCAGTATAGAAGAAATAAAAAAAAATCTATTATAATTCACTTATGGATAGACATGCACATATTAAAATTTATATATTCAAGACATAGAATAAAAAACGTTAACGAGTTGTTTGTTCTATTGATTATTCGCTTATTGTAAGATTTAGTTATGAACAATTATTCATTACCTGCGAATGCAGTTTCCATATAAAATATATATTTATTTCCAGTATAAGCGTTGTGATATCGATTGTTGCTGCGACAGTGATTGCTCAGAGAAAGAGAATGACTTATTTAATGATTGTAAGCAGCCTAAATTGCGATGTTTTGGTCAAGAAAAGCCCCAATGTCTGCAATCTTCTTTACTGACATGTAATTCTAAAACAACTAGCGACATTTTTCACTATTTATTTTGTATTGACAAAATTAATCTGCCTGACAGAATAAAGCAAAATCGGAATAAGGTTTGAAAACAATTTTGTGTACTTTTTTGTATAATTAATTAAAAATCCACTAATATTATTATATTTTCTTATACCTAGTTTCATTCCATTGATATCAACAAATTCTTTAAATGGCACAGTGATAACAAAGATGGGCGTATTTACAATTTTAACAAAACTACGTATAAATCAGGCGACCCAGTTTGGTATTTAGAAAATGGATTTCTTAATATTATCAGTAAGTAATTATAGATAGTAATATAGAGGCCGTAGATGCGTAGTGTACGTCTGGGGAATGATTACAATTAAATTATTATTATTTCTCCTGCCCTGGTAAGGCCAAGTACGGCGTTGAGTTCCGCCATTTAACAGGCAGCGTTTCGAATTCGGGCGGAAAGCGGCGAACGGAGTGTCTTGACATTGGGTTCTGTATGACTACTATAAAGTTATTAAATTAAAAAATATTAATTACGTATAATAATAAACCAAAGGAGCAACACAAACAAGTTCGTTTGCATGTGCTTTGGTTACGTCATCTCTGTTCAACCACTGTTATTCATATACCTATATATTGCAAGGAAATTTATTTATATTTTATTTTATTGTATACTTTGTTTAGATATTCCTGCAACTTTCACCAACAAATACTGCAATGGACAAAAAGAAATAAAATTTCTACAAAGTGAACAAATGAAATGCTTTGTAAAGATAAATGAGCTTCATATGCTGCACCTTTTGAGATTCACTGTAAAATCAAATATAGTGAGCGTAACAGCAAAAACCAATAACAGCACAGAACAGGTAATTGTCTATAACTCATATTTTTAATGTAGTTAAAAAAAAATAAAAAAATCTATATTTTAAATCTCTTTAGGAATTTAATATTTATTACTCAGCTGTTTTGGAGTTTTTGATAAAAAAACTAAAACGGTATTTATATGGTAAATTTTGAGTTAGTTATTTTCCAAACTAAATTTGAGTTTCTATTAGAAAATAGTAATCATCAGGGGCAGTTATGTCTAATGAGAGTCATGGAAGTTTTTTAGAGTATTAAAATAATATATACATTAACCATTTAATTTTTTTTGCAATTATAACGGAGGGATATTTTTCATTCAATTCTAGAATTTACTAAATTTTAGTATTACGTGTAAAGTAAAAAGTTATATGTTATTTATTTGCAGAATTGTACCACTCTACACTGTATAAATTGGACTCTTCAGGTTTGCGACGAGAACGTCTGCAGTAACTATAACGAAACATTGCATCTACCAATATGCTCAGATAGTTATTGTAATAATATTGCCGCTAAAGTAGAATATATATTCTACAGTAATGGTTCTGTTATAACTGAAGCGTTCATTAAACTTCATGTTAAACAAGTTTCGACTGCCTACAAATATGTTGCGCAAGAAATTTTGGTTAACTTTTATATGGGGAATGATTCAAAGAATGAAATTGTAAAATACAGTGGAAATCCAGGTTACTTAAAAGGTTATCCCGTAATTGCTTCTTTCGTCGCAAATAATCACACAAATAGCTTTTACAATCGAACTCACGGCAAAAAGAGTTATTTATCGTTTCCTATCAACGCCAATGGAGCCTGCCTATTTACAAACCTCACTCGTAATATATATAAATTCACTCAAAATGAACAAATGAAATGCAGATTAACTTTCACACAAAAATATGTCACGCTTAATAAAACGGATGGATGTATAAAAATTCAAGAAAGAATAATCGAGTATTTGGAATTGAGTAGACCCATTTTTATATCACCAATGGGTAATCCGAACGAGCTGAAAGATGACGATTGGTTAACTCTCAAGAAATTTAATAAAACTAACATTTACGGACAATATCGTTCCAATGAGTTCAAATTAATTTGTCACAATATTATAACAAGATTCTCTTTTATAGTAGTATTTGCCGATGTGAGTGAGGACTCTACGGAGCAGTACAAAATCTTAAGCGCTACAGTGGAGGGTGCGGCGCGGAATGTTTCCTTCAGCGCTCAGTCGCTGTCGGCTGTCGTGACCGTAGATACTCGCTTCATAGACGCGAGCGTCTCCGCGTCGTCGTATGGAGGTGCGGCACACTCACCACACAATTTCTTTCCTTTAAAATCTACGGCCTGCAATAGTATTCTTCCAAAATCACTATCCTCTAATTTATTATTAACAGTATGTGTAATTGTGTTTTTAAGTAAATAAAATAATGATATGTAATAACTAATAATTTTTATTTCGAAATAATTTAAATACTTTTGATGCTATCACTTTAACTTGGCATTTTCATCCTTCAAAGACCGGAAACCATCATGCCCTGCAAACAAAACGCATTACACGCTGACGCCGTACCGGCGGAGCGGGGTCGCGAGCGTCGCAATGAAACAGTCGATATAAAAGAGAGTTTAATTTAACATAGCTACTCTAAGAAATCATGAGGAACACTTATATAGTACACATCGAAACGATCGGACTAAAACCACAAAATTTGTATATACAATATTTTTACAGCGATTACAATGATTCGATCTGGGTATACTCGTGTGTGTCGTCGGCGCGGGGGCGGTGTGTGGGGGGTGGTGGTGGTGGTGGTGGTGGTCGCACCTATGCCACGTAGGTGTAGACCTTGCGGTCGTCGGGCGTGCGCGCGAGGTACTCCCGCTCGATGAGCCCCTCGATGCGCTTCTTGATGACGACGGGCGACGGCAGGAAGCGCGCGCGCAGCTGCTCCGTCACCTCCGCCACCAGCAGCGTGTGCTGACAACACAACAAACACACACATTATATTACATACTAATATAACTTTAATTATACATAAGAACTAAGCGACTTTTGTGCGTACCTCGATATTATATTTATTGCCTTATATATGGGCCACCAAATCATAGTATTTTCAATGCTGTGATTTGGTGGCCTTTCGTAAATTTCATCTATCATAAAACATATTTAAGGGCTCAAAATAAACTATTCTTACCGCCATTTTCTTCCTAGCTTTCATGATGCGTACGATGGCGGCCTCTATCTCGTGTTTGCGGTCCTCGTCTACCTTATTCCGTGTCTCTCTCCGCTCCGGTTCAGATTCCCCTTTAGCTGCTACCGTTTGGATTTTAACCCTGATAAATTTTAAAATTAATTATTTAAAAAAAGAAAACTTATATTTGTAATGTGTTATATACGAGAAAAATAAATTTCTAATTCTAATAATAAATAGAGTAAATATACATAATAAATTAATCTATACAAATTTTAATTTTAGTGTAAAAATTAAAGCAAATAACAAACCTGTGTAACTTAGACGTGAAGGCATCATTAACGTAGAACTGATGGGAAGGCTCGATCTCCTTGGTCTTAGGGTGCTTTATGAGTACTCGCTGCGTGGGCTTGCCCATGGCCAGCGACTGCAGCGCGCGGACCAGGTCCTTCTCGGGGATGTCTGTTTCGTTCAATATTTCCTATAACATTAGAATTAAAAGTTAATAATACATTATATAATATAATTTGCGTCGTATCACAGCTTCAAATGTGACATCTCTATCGACGTATCATTTCACAAGTTAAATTTAATAATGTCATGAAGAAGGCGATTATGGTACCGAATCATATTCATATATGTGCATTGCATATAATTCATCGTCCGATGCTTAAAAAAAGTGAAAAACTGAAATTCAATTTTTGAGCCTCATCAGTGAGACATGAGAAGTTAAAAGAAACAATAAATATACATATATAGTAACAAAATAAGCAATATAACATACCTCGTAAGTGAGTCGTTCTCGCTTATTAAACAGCAGCAGCACGCACATCTGGAAGGTGGACACCTGTATGATGTGCCTGCGCGGCGCGGCGGCGGAGGCGGGCGCGGTCGCGGAGGCGGGCGCGGAGGCGGAGGCGGGCGCGGCGGCGGGCGGCGAGCGCGGCGGGCTGGCGGACGAGTGCGCGCGGAACGTGGCGTGCAGGTCCGCGCTGCCCAGCTGCGGCTGCAGCGACAGCTGGCGACCGGAGTGCTTGGCCAGGTAGAACCTGAGTTACAGTTATTACATCGACTATAATATTCATATATATTGCATATGTGTAACTATATATTAATATTAAACTATAGGATTGATGAAGTTAATATACATTTTTTTATTTTGTATTGCATTTATGCAATTGAAATTATAAATACTAACCCTTAAATAATAAATATTAGCAGGAAAATGGTCATATAATATTTGTTTTCGTAAATATAAATAAATTGCTAGAATTTAAAATTCATTTGATTTTAAGGAAAATAAGCTCAAAATGCAAACACACTCATTATTTACAGTCCACATATCCAAACCGTCAGTAGAATTGTTAAAAAATGTTTTTCTACACAATAATGAAAACTATTTAATATCAATACTTTAAACCTAATTTAAAAATTGTAGCAAAAATTTAAAGAATGTTACCGACAAAAAGTGATAAAATTAAACTTTACTGATCGACATTTTTGAATATTGTTGACACTGTAGGAAAGTCACATAAAAACATGAGTGTATGAATAATAACCCTTTTACGAGACGAAAAAAGTATGCAGGGACTGTTCAGTACCGATCGTTTTTTTCTGAAATTCCATTAGGAATATTTAAGATACTTACGATTTAAACACTTCGAAGGCGCTGCGGGGCGGCGCGGGGATATTGCACTTGGGCGTGGCGCTCTGCGTGGGCCAGAAGCCCGTCGTGAGCACGCGCACCGACAGGTCCACGCCGTGAAGGTTGCTCTGACACAACATCACATCATATTTATTATACTATATGTTATTTTATCCTTTCCTAAATTATACATTTGCTCAAAAAACTGAAATTATACTAAAAAGTTAGAATGCTTTTGCTTTTCCTTTCTGCTTACATTCATTGATTGTTGACTCTTACTTGTATATTTCATTAAATTAATGTTTTAGGTAGGAATAGATTATAAAAGAGACATATTTGATGTGAAATGAACTAACAACACTAAATATCTTAAATTCCCGTAGAGTTGTGACAAATATTCAGTAATGTGCAATAAAATTATATTATATATTATATATTATAAGTAATATGAAAAAAGTCACCCCAGATGAGAGCACATGCTCTTTGAACTCCTCCATGATGGTGTTAGAAACTGTCATATCTTTAAACATGCCTTCTAATTTTGATGTAAACTGGCAACCGCATTCAGTCTGAAAAAACAACAACATTATATATAATATAATGGATATAATTTAATAATTAGGTACTTACAAGCTAAAGAGTAACTTATCTATATAAATACAGTACTCCCAACAATAACACAGTAGATTGGTTCCATGTTATAAGGAAACGCATTGTAGGAGTATTATACATGATGTACAAATTTATTTAAAATATAAATTATTAAAAAAAATATATATACACCTTTACTACATACATGTATAACCAATATTCCTGTTGAAATGTATGATTTAAATTACTGAGACTATTTTGGTAACAACAACAATGTTATACATAAACCCTGCTTAAAGTCTTTAACAAGTTCTGCAAAATTCTTTACTTTTAGCCAAATGTTGATTAAAACAAAGACTTTAAGCAAGATTTTCGATTATAAAATTAGTCAACACTTACAATAAGATTTAGTGGTAAAGAATTTTGCAGATGTATAGGAATAGGAGGTGGAGAGGATTAATGCTTTTTATGTGTCACTCATAGTGTTTTCAATTTGCGAGACATCACCAATGATGCAATGAAAGTCTCGCGGCTCCACGTCTTTCAATAAGCCTTCTCTCTGGGGAAACGTTGTCTATGAATAAAACTCTATATATAAAACTAATTGATATATTATGGTGGTCATTTTTATTCTTTTTTACTGAATTTGTCAAAATGAACTTTGCTGTGTTGCATTGTTTCCAGTTCACCTTTCCAGAGAGGTTGTATAAGTTATTCCATAAATATGGTAGAAATTTCAATATTTATTAAGAAAAAGGAAGGAGGGAAGGAACACAAATTTCTTATTATTGCAAATTAATAACACAGAACATGTCAGATATAATTACATCTCAATAAATTAAAAGTAGGAAAATATAGATGTAAATAATTAACGTTTCCCACTCTTTTAAATATTATTCATTGATTTATGTTTACATATTGCTAAAAAAAGTTGAAAAAAACAACATTTGAACTTATATACATAACTCGTCATAGATTTATATAGATTACCTTAAGTTTTGAGATCATGTTCTTCTCACTGTCATCCGAGACAGATTTGTTGAGCAACAAACGTTTGGCGAGGTGCTGCTTGTAGTAGCGCTCGAACACGTCCTTCTCCTGTAGGAAGCGGAACAACACCATTGTCTTATCTAAGACTGCTTCTATTTCTTGCTCGCTCATCTGAAAATGTACCAAATTACATTTATTATCATTTAATAATGTGAGTATAGCTGGGTCGAGGGTAGAGGCCTGCCGTGGCGCTGAGACACGACCGTGTGATTGTAAATGCGACAGGTTGTGGGTTCGATTCCCACTCCAGGAAATTAAAATATTAAATAATATTTATTATTTTCATTTTCTCGCTCTAGTAACAAGGCAAGCGCGGCGCGCGTTTAGTTCCGCCAAAATGGGGAATGGAAATGTCAAAAGGGAATGGAGTATCTTAACAATAGGTTCTCTGGATCCCTCTGCATACCCTGTTATGTGTGGAATACAGCGCGAACCTATAAAAAAAATAAGCATAGCAGAGTAGGCAGAGAGAGTGAGTGTCAAGACACTTCGTTCTATATGTTCTCTACATCTGAATTCAAGACATTGTCTAATAGCATGCTCAATGGTATATATAACAATTATAATAAAATATTATTTATTGGTTATAATAATATAAAAAGCACTACAATTTTTCCAATTTTAAATTGAGTAGCCATATGTGTGTTGAGTCAATTTTAGATTAACTAAAATAAGTATTTTCCTGTACAAAATAAATATTTATTTATTTAGTACAGGAAAATACTAAATCAAACAAATAGTTTACATTATCTCGCTTGGGCTATAACCTACTTTAGCCGAACTCAAAACCGTTGTGTGTTAACTAGCAAAACCTAATGCCTTTTCCTTGACCGAAAAGCGAATCAGCAACCGTTATTTGCAATCAGACAGTGC
Organism: Philaethria dido; assembly: GCA_033558755.1. Lineage (NCBI taxonomy): Eukaryota > Metazoa > Arthropoda > Insecta > Lepidoptera > Nymphalidae > Philaethria > Philaethria dido. The sequence goes on along the minus strand of JAKGSA010000835.1, from coordinate 64,059 downwards.
TCCAAGTTGGTTGTAGTTGCAGTTAGCAGTGGCGAGGGGTAAAAATTAAAAAAAAACAATTTTCTGGCGATCTTATTTTTTTTAGGTCACAAACTTTTATTTTTCTTGTTTTGTGCTAACTCACTCCCAAATAAGTCGGTGGGAACCGTGTTATATGAACGCCTCGCCACTGATATCTAGTACTTATTTGCATATATATTATGAAATACAACTTACGCCTTTCTCTCCTTTCTTGAGTTTTCCATCAATGAACAGCGACAAGAACTCTGGTGACTTATTGTTAAGATTTAGGAAATATTCAAAGTCGGAGGCGATCATCTGCTTGAATATTTTATCATTATTGAAAGAGTTGTGGAGGAAGTGGTCAAATCTGTCTTTTAAGTCCAGCAGGTTCTGTAATAGAATAAATTAGTTGTCTTTTTGAGGGTGTAGGTCACGTTACACAATGGTATTTATATGTAAATTCATGTTAATTTGCATTTACAATTGTTGTTTGTTATATTCTAAATAAAAACTTTCTTAGAGGTCTTTCCTGGCAAGGTAAAGGTATAAGCGTGTGGCTGTAAATGCGAAAGGTAGTAGGTTCATTTCCCACACTAGGATTTTTAATAGTAAATAATATTATTTTAATTTTCTCGCAGTGGTAACAAGGCAAAACGCGGTGTCGAGTTCCGTCACTCGGTTCGCGATGCCTCAATTCAGCGGATAGCGGGGAACGGCAATGTTAAAAGAGAACGGAGTGTCTCAACACTAAGTTCCGTGGTTCCGTGCGCACCTGCACGTATGCGATGGCGTTGGTGTTGTGGTGCGTGTCGGTGACGAGCGCGCGTCCCTGCTGGCGCAGGTGCGCGGACACGGCGTCGGCGACGGTGCGCAGCCCGTCCGCCACGCGCGACAGCAGCTTGTACACGCACGCCAGCTCCGCCGTGCGAGTGTGCATCAGCATGTGCACCACGCCTGAGTTCTCCATCTACACATCAAACATTTTATATACTAACCAATATTATTCATTTTTATCGTCTTAGCATTATCATATATTAACCCTTTGCACTGGGACTCCGGAGTTAAGCCATTACAACATTTGTTTTCAAGCTGAAGGGTTCCGCTACTGAGGCGATGCAAATTTAAAATTGTCATTTCTAATGCAAAACCAAAAGCTTCTAAGACATATTTTCTTAAAGTATTAAATTATTAGTTTTTCAATGTTAATAAAGTCAAATTTAATTATGAAAGATAAATAAGAATTATTATTATTATGAAAGATAAGATAATAAAAGTATTTATAATAACATTAATGTTTTCTTATTAAACTTTAAGTAAAAATAATCTCTCTCCTTACTTTATTTCGCTTTTAATATACGATTACTTTAAAAGCGAAAAACAGGTAAAGGAAACAAAAGTAAAGAAAAAAAAGGTGTCCTGTTATATATAACAAACGAGTATCGTCCACGAGCGTGCGCGTACCTCAACAATGGTCTTCATGTGCCGCTCGATGAGCTCGTGCTCGAGCACGGCGACGACGCGCGGCTCGGTGCTCTCGTCGAGGTAGTGGCGCGCGCGCTCCGCCTCCTCGATGATGCGCGTCTCCACGCGCGCTATGTACACCGCCGCGCTGTTCTCCGCCAGGAACTTCTGCGACTCCATCTGTACACCACGTTACAAATCTTATATTATACTTGCTAAATATTTTGTATTTCTATGGTGAAATTGTTTATTTATCAATTAAATATATGTAGGTATTAATAGTTCAGAATGATGTTATGTAAATTATATTAAAAAGGTTATTCTTTGAGAGCGATGGATTCGTTAAAGCACTTACGGTTTCGGTTCAATAAAGTAAAAAAGTACATCCTTCTTCAAAAAAAAAATATTTGAAGTTAGACGAGCAAAATCAGCAGAACTACAAACGAAGCCTCATCGTATTAAAATAAAATTATAAACAATTTAAAAATCACAAATATAAAACAACTTACTTAACTTGTTTTATACTTGTGATTAAGAATAATCATTGTACTAGTGTAGACTAGCTTACTCTATAAAACTCGGCAGACTGATGCAGGAAAGGTTTTTCAAAGTCCTCCTCGTAGACGGCGCGGGAGTTGATGCCGAGCACCATGAGCATCTGGCACGCGTTGCGTATGGCGAGGCGGTCGACGACCTCGCCGCGCCGCTCGCGCGCCACCAGCTCCAGCAGCGTCTGCCGCAGGTGGTCGCGGATGCAGCCGTAGCGCACCACCTACACACCACCACAACCGACACGCAAATATACTAACTAAAAATGCTAATGGTATTAAAAGATTAAGGAGATGCAATTTTTTTTACATTTGACAACATCGACCCTGATGGCAAGCATTGTTAATGATCTATGATAACACACACTTGCCTAGAAGATAACCACCAAATGTCATTAACTCTTTTATAATATATTGTTAATCAATATATATCTTTTGTTAGATTAATAATAGATATTAAGCTATTATGACTCATAACATTACTTATAACAACTAACATATGAGAAGGTTAATCATTGGTTGTATAAATAATTTTTAATTTTAGTAAATTCCATATTTAATTTTACTTTCAAAATACTACACCCTATTTTATATAAAAATAGGTGACTTAAAAAAAAAGTGATATCACAATTATTAACAAAGCATTAATACATACATGTACATAGAGATATCTAAAAAAATTACAAATGTCTAAAAGAAATATAAAATATACCCATTTTCTAGTCAAAAAGGTCATGATCAGTGAAAAAACCAGGCCATGACTTGATAGCACAATTTTTATTGATATAATTGTCTGTACATTCAAAACAAGATTGTTATTGCAAAGTATAATATAAAGAAATAAAACAATTGAACAACTTATATGGGGATAACAGGCTTATAATAATTATTACTAATTTGTAGGAACATTTTTATAAAAGAGTATTGAGTTAACTATTTAATAAGTGTAAAAATCGCATATATCAAAGATAAACAACTAATGAATTCCATTTAAACTCTTTCATGAACACTAATATATATTGTTTTTTAAAAGCTATCATAACTATCATTATACTTAATTTATTCAATTATGTATAGTTGAATTAATAAAAATTTGGTTAACCACCTTTGTCTTTGTACAAACATAATTACACAAATAATATTTTTATGTAAATTCATTTAAATGGATAATAATATATAAACTCTGCAAAAAATATAAATAATTCATAACTTACTTGATCCCTGAATATAATGAGGCCCAAATTATATACGTTATCAACATCATTTTGTTGTACAAACACTCTGTCCATATACATGAGTATGTCACGAATCATAACCATACTTGTTTGGTGATCCGTCCAAGCATTATTTAAGGTTTGCAGGAAGCCATTGTGTAAAGAGTGGAGTACATCTTCACGGACCTATTAATGTATGTATTTAATAATAAGATATATTACAAATAAAGTATATTTTAATTATTATATAGAAAATCTTTAAATATTATAATAATTATTGCTGTAGTAAAGTATTTAGTATATACAAGTAACCATATATCATACTACAAAAAATACAGTAAAATCCACTTTAATATAATTTTGTAGGAACCCCCCGAAAAGCATTTCTAAAATTTATTGTTATATATATACCTTATTTTCGAGATGATGAGTCACTACTTCCTTCAAACCTGTATATAGTCTTTCCCCATGTTTATGAAGAACCATAGTATACGCATTACGGTAGAGCTCTTCAAATGACAGACCGGAATTATTTTTTTTTTGTATTTCTTGTATTGCATTTTTTAATAAACTCCATATACTCTCCACATATTTTTCATCCATAGTCATCTAAAAAAACATGATTATTTATAAATACTTATCAATGTATGAATACATTCTACATAATCTTCATAACAATATAACAAACCCATGTGTCAGGATACATTTCGTAATATGGTTCCGAGTAGTTCCATACTTGAAATTTTCTAGTCATTGTGTTATGTTTAAATTATATTATTTTTATTAAACATTTTAGTAAATAAAGTATAAATAAAAACAATGATTTGTATATTGTAAGCTTTGATTTTTTCTCAAATATGTCAAATAAAATAATAATTATGACATAATGAATAAAAAATGTTATCCTGATAATGAAGTACTATTCACTTCTAATTTTAAAATTACTGTCAACTATACTTGACATTTTATTATGTTTTGTGGCAGAGACACTTAAATCTATAAGGTCAAAATGTATATAAATTATAACATTAATGAAACCTTTTTTATTTAATATGTATAGAAATCAAATATCCTGATATATTAGTGCCTATATTTTTTGTAGCAAAAGCTGACATTTTGACATTATAAAATGAAATGAAATAAATTAATGAGCACCTAAATAGTTTGACTACTTATACTCTTCTACTAAGATTAAGAATACAAGTTAAGAATATTAAAAACTTACGGGGAAAGCTCTGATCCTCATCTTGCCTGGTTTATCTTTGGGCAATGTACTCTTCATGGTTGCAGTTACGAATGTGATAACTAGCGCACTAAATAAAGTTCTAAATGGTTTTACTATTTCATTTACAGTTATAAGAATACTTCATTGTTACTTTTCCATTTACATCTGAAATAAAAGTCATGATTTACAAACGGCAACAGAAAACGACATTGGATAAATAATGTAAACTTGTCTATGTACTGTCGATAACTATTTAATGATTTTTAAAGAGTTCTTTGAATACTTACAGAATATTAACCTATTATGCTAATCCCTAGTATCAAAATGCGAATGAACACAATTTTTTAAGACAAATAAAATAGTTGCATATCTCTTTCTCTCAGTTGTTGAATTCCTACAACAGCGCCACTTCACGATATGGCGTTCTCCAATTTTAAAATAAACCTGACAATTATGTATTGAACTTAACTTACATGGAGTATATTGCTCTATTTTGCACAATTAACTTTAAACTCTCTCTTTTATGCCATAAAAATTTCATGTATATATTTTGCTTATTGAATATCTCTATTGAGTTCTCAATAAAGATGCGCTATAGATGTAGGACATCGATACTATTAGGAATCGATTTCATGTTAAGTGAAATATCGATTTACGTACTACTCTATATCGTTTGTGTTATTAAAAGATATTTGAGCAATAACATTCAGTGCACTTTCAAAACCATACATTTTTAATTATATTGATTGTTTTATTAAGGTTTTAAGGTTTCTCTAATATTGATAAATATAATTATGATGGCATTAAATCATTTTAAATATTATATTACTTAATTTAAAAAACAATATCATAATTATACATTATCGTGTAATCTATAGTATGATAGCGATTCACAGGCTTCGTATATATTTTGGATCACTGTATTTTCATAATAGAGGTTAAAACTATCGACGAATATCAATGTTTTTTTCACAAATTTGTACGTTTGAATAAAAATATTGAAAGTGTATTAATTTTGATCTATATATACATAAAAAAAGAATATACGGATTTTAATACACGAATTGCAGAAAAATTGATATCGATATGTCGCTACAGCAAGTGATACTCGATAAAAAAAAGGAAAGGTTAGACATCTCTATTTCTACATTTCAATTGTTAGCTATTTTTTTTATGTTATAAGCACAGATAATTTATATACAAGAGATACAGACAACATAAATTACAGAAATTATGAAATTAGATTATGATATTTTGTTCAAAATTAAATTTTGTTTATTTAACAAATTCTTAATAATTTTTTTGATAAATATTTATGTGTAGCCCCTGTCAAATTTACAGTATTTTTTATTTTAGCAACTTATTTCAGTGCCGAAACATAAATAGTTTACGAAAAAGTTTTAACAAAAGCTATTATTGATAATTCAATTCTTTCCATTGCCAATGTTGTACTTTTTCGCGTATGAGTTACGAGTTTGGAGTTGTTATGTTTTTATGAATTGAATTTTATGAAAGCGTTAGTTAGTTAGCGTTACCTTTATTTAATTATAATTTTATAACGAATTTTAAGTTATTCTTACAAAAGTGAACAACATTTTATTAAAATAAATTTTGATCCATACTTATGGATCATCACAAAATTATCTAAATACTTGTTTAGATAATTTTGTAATGCAATTGAAAGTCAAAAAATATATTACAATTAATATCATATAGTGGTTAATATGTCAAGTAAAAACTTTAGATTCCTCTTGAAAACTATGCGGCCGGAAGAATACGAATTAGTATATATATAAGAAGTGTAAAAATTGCACAGGCAATTAAATATTTTTCACAATAATGCAAAAGAAATAAATTAAACTTGTAAAATAAATGCTACTCACACTAAAATATGGTTAATATTCACTTTTGTATAAAGTGACACGTTAAGGAACCGTGAACTTTACACGTTATAGGCTACTAGATCATTTTATTTGTGCAATATAAAGGTGTCCCAAAATTAACGCAAGATTTGACTTTGCCGCCATTTGCTATTATATTCATTATTCATTCGCTATAAAAGACTAAAAATGGCATTTTCTATTTAATTCAAATCTTGAGTTAATTTTGGGACACGCTATATAAACAAAATAGCTTCTATCCAACTAACTAACTACTTTTGTATCAAATAAATAGCGATGAAGGTGTCTAATAATTTTCCAAAAGCTGCAAAAATGTATATTCAAATTACAAGGCTGGTAATGTTTTCGATAATTCTCAATTTTTTATATTATAGTCATAAATGACATTTTAGTCTACTACAATTGATGGTACGTTAATGTTACAAACAACAACTCGTTTTATAAGCATCAGGAAATTATTTTAGAACCATAAAATATTGGCACATTATTTTTTCGAATTAAAGAAGAGTGACAGAGACGACGTTAAAAACTTTAACAAAAAGGCTTGAATAATGTTTATAATATATGTTGATGCAATGAAAGAGAAATTAACAATGAAAGCAAAATAATTTAATGATAATAATATAGTAGAATTTTACACTAATTCCATTTGTAAGTGCATTTGGGTTCCACTGACGCAACTTCAACCATCAGTGGCGTGCAAAGCGCAGCTGCTCGAAATCATATTGAATCCTCTTCACCGTTAAAAACCTATAAACATTTTCCAGAATACCCGGTTCCACAGACACATAGGCCACCATTAGTGGGATAAATAACAAAGGAGATTACGAAATTCATCACGAGATATACTAATGAACTGATAATTTTTACATATTTAAAAAACGTATAAAAAAATTGAACGCAGCGGGGACTCAAACCTGCGCCTCTTGGAAACCGCCCAAGCGCTCTGAGCACTAAGCAAGAGCCATTATACCTGTATGATAATTATTAAGTTATAATAATGTTTACAATCTCTGAAATACGTACATATATAAAATTAGTAGCCTAGCGTGGCTAGTAACCATTTTAATATTCAATATACAACTACAAAAAATAGTTTTTTAAAGTCTGTTTAAAATAATTTGGTGCGTCAGGAGGTCCTCATAATGTTTTAACATAAATGTGTTTTTGCGCTTGGCTGTTGGGTATTCAGTCTTATTCATGAGTTCGTCGATAGTTCTGTAGTACATATAGGTTTGTACTTTGTACATTGTAATTGTTAATACAGTTTTCAAGTTTAAATGAATACTATGTCACAAAATTAAATATTGACTTTAATTAAACATTCTGAATGTGTTTTCCACGACAACTCGGGCTAGAAATCATTTTGACGTCCACGTTTGCAATCCTTGCCTGCCCGCAACACACTAACGCACTTGCAACGTATAAATGCCATTCAAGCGTTTATGTAGGATTGAAGTTGTGGACGCTTGCCGAACCTTACCAAGCGTGTAAATGCGCCATTAATACATATATAGAGAATGCGGAATAAATTTGGTATATAAGACAATAAAATTATGAAAATAAATTATTATCTCATAGAGTCGTCATTGTTTTATTAATTATTTATAGGTAACATAAGTGAAATGCAATTGATGTGTTGTATGCTTTATTTCGTTAGACTGATCATTTCAATTGTCTAAACAGCTGATTTAGAGATTTTTCTAAGAGTAATTGACGCTTATTTTTGTTGTCTCATTCGGTATAGTGATAAATTTAACGGAAAATGGTCGCACAAAGTATAATGGCTGATCTCATTATTATAATCATTTGAAATGAGTTAAAAATATTATCATAAACAGTTGTAACACAAACATTTCTCTAAAATATATTTTTACATTTTTATACTCAGTTTTCTTAAAAAAGGGGTTTTGATTTTTTAAAGTACAATTGAATGGCGATTATACGTATGTATCCGAGTCGATTGTGTTCAATACAAAGGTATGTTAACAAAAAGAAAAATATAATTATAAAAAATAATTTATTTCTATCTATTTATAATACTTTACACAGGTAAACAGACAGAAAAATAGTGTAAATATTAAAAACATACATGTAATATTATTTTAAATTTTTGAAACACGTTTAATTTCATTTAGGCACATAAATCGTTACAATTTTATTTATTTAGGTCAAGACTCGAATCATCGCAATGTTATTTTATTGTAACAACGGGCTTAGTGGTTCGTAACAAAGGTTTGTTAATGGACGTTTTAGTAAACACGATTTGAAGAGAGGAAATTTTGAGATCACACTTTGAATGATTAGTAATGTTATCTTATTTTATTTGGTTCTAATTATTTCTTCAAGCACTTGATGATAAAATAATAAAGTGAAATTTAAGAGGATAGAGGGGATAGAAATTCAACACAATAAAATATATATACTTATTTCATAGAAAGATTAATAAATTACAAGCAACAGATGAAGGTAAGGGATAAGGGATAAGCTCATGATAAATCAAAACAAGTGGTAAAGCAAAAGAGGGATTAGAATTTAAATTATTTGTACTTATATGGAAAATTATTAATTAGTTTTCTTTTATAAAATGTCATTTATTTATGACTAAGTAATTTTAACTATTTTTCATTCGTAATAAGCTGGATGGGCGCGCAAAACCCATCGTAGAAGTAAAAGCACCAAACATAGCACTACAAAAAATGAAACCATCACACGTAGAGTCTTCTCCGATCTTTGGTCGCGCTCACTTATTCTAAGACGTTCGATGAGTCCATTCTGTGAAACAAAGTATTATTTTAGTAAATTCCACTTCCTTATTATAAAATTTATTACATTAGTGGAAAATACGCAGTCCCTAAAAACGGTTATAAGCTATTAGTTTAGTTTAAAATAGTTTTATCGGTATCCACATTAAAATAATTTAGTTCACGAATATTACTAGAACAGAATCAATGTTTATAGGCAAAACTTTGGTAATTTTGAATCGACGAATCCGTAAAATTTGAAATCATATTTATTGTGGATACAAAGAGCAAGGAGAATAATACAAGAAATATACCAATGACGATATGTGGTAAAAGGTTTTTGTATTTGTACAAAAGAAATTGCATATATCTACTGTAATTTCTTTTTTGTATAAACAAATTATTACTATAGTGATCATTCATCTCGTTATTCTTTGTAAAATATTGAGATTTATTTAGGCTTCTGTTCCTCTTATAACGTGTAACAATAAGATGCTATATAAGTATGCTTAGAAAGTAATTATTGTGTTTTTATAAAAAGGAACCCAAGGTTCTTCCTTCAGGTATTATTATAATCATCCCATACCCATCCTCCATGATTTGCAATCCAAGAGCCAGGTTCTTCATGTAAAACGTCTGCTATAGCAGCGGCTGGCGCTGCTACCAGTTCCAGAGCCGGCTCCCCATCGGCCGCTTCTGCTGCCTCTCGACTTAATGCACCGCATATGCAGTATACTGCTGCTATCTAGACATAAATAGTGTAAAAATAATTGAACTCGTCATACGTTTATTATATTTAAAAATATTTTACATTCTCAATCATGTACAATATTAATAACAAACTTATAAAATAAAAAAATTATAAAATGTCATTTACTTTAGACCAAGTAATATTTTCTCTAGTGATGCGACGTGCAAGGGCAAGGGTGAGTTCGGAGAGTGCAGTGTCTGATCTCAACATTGCAGATGGAGCGCGAGTAGCTTGCCTGGCTACATGTCTAAAGGCATCAGGTCTTTTCCTTTCTAAAGCAGCACATAAAGCACGTAAAGCCGCTAACACTCCAGTCTCTGTATTATTTAAAGCTTCCTCTCCACATTCTGTTTCTAGCATAGTTTGAAGACGTTTCATTACAATTTGCTGCAACCAAATAGTCATATAAGATTTTATTCTACATACATACTCGTACATCCATAGTTTCACGCTGTATCTCGCATATAGCAGGGTAGGCAGAGGGAACCTAGTGTTAAGACACTCCGTTCCCCACCTTTTATTATTTTATTCTATGTAAATATAAATATTTTATTTCGCAAAAAAAAATGACGGTTGATTTCAAATTCAATATGATGATGTAGGTACTAAATTAGCATACTATTAGATAAGTTAAACCGTCCAATATGAATAGGTTATTGACGATGCCAGATGAATTATAATTTCAAATGAGAGTTATTTTGTGTAAATAGAACAATAATACTGAGGTATATTGTATAATTTTCTTACTTTATTTGGGCAGGAAGGTGAACGTCGTATTTGTGTTTTTATATATTGTAAGCATAAGGCCCGACCCTGCCTGACAATCTGTGGTTTAACTTGAGTAGGAGTGGCAAGGCACCAACCGATGGTGGCAGATAAACGGCGAGATACCGCAGCAGCCGCAGCACTCGATACCATTGTACTGAATCGTCGCTTGGTACGGTCCAAAGGTGATAAGCAGCGAGTAGGTGACGAGCGTAGCAGATCTAATTAAAACATTAAACAGTTATAGTAAATTTGTAAAACTGCGATTGTAAATAATACCTAACAAAATAATATTAGAACATGTTTCATTAATTTTTAAAAATATACCTTGACTCCCAAATCCATCTGCTGAAACTGGGAGACCGCTAAGTGGTGTGCTAAATTTACGGCGGACGCGCAACGGCGGCACGAATCCGTCATCTTCTTCTCCATCTGGTGGAGTGACGTGTATTGCAATGTTGTTGTTTTCTTGACGTTTCTTTTCTCCACATTGCCATCTTAAATCTGTTATTGGCCCTATCTAAAATACAATATGTATTTGTTTATATGACGGTATTATAATAAATTAATTACAATGTATGCGATGTATAGTAAATTTTCCTCGCCACTGATAAGCTGTTTTGAAAATGACTACTTTTTACCAACTTTATATATGTACTTATTATTTCCTGTTATTGTTGTTATTATTTCATATTAACCATTTGTAGACAATTTCGCACCAACGAAATTGTCCTAAATGGAATGACCGTAATGTTACTGGCATATTATCTACTATCTTTCTTCACTACAACTAATATGTTCTTACCACACAGGGTATTAACCTAATCTCGTATTATCGTATGGAAAAAATAACAAAGTTGCGATGTCTTCATTAATTTTAATGTTAAGGAAACTTGTTAATGTATTTTTAATGAAAGGGTACGTTCAGTAGTTTGTAAATGGTTGATGATTTGTTTCTGAGTAATAAGATATAAATTATATTAAATCTGTACTTATATAATGTGTAAGTTTTAGTAAGCTTAGACGTATATACAATATTATTTGCTTTTTTCTTTGAGAAATTGATAGTCCGTGAAATTTGTCATAAATATTTTTTCCCTATAGCCAAACCAATAATCCCTGTCTTTATGTCTCTTGACAATGGTGTAGAGGGAAGTTTTAAAATGTTTATTGCTTCCTTGCGGGTACCGGATAGATTTTTATCAAATTTCGCAATATTTGGGTAGAGTTTGGCGATAAAAGAATACTGTCTATTTATGTTTCCAGGTATGAGCTGACGTTTGCTTTTGTCAAATCGTTGTACGAGGAGCTTGTTATTGTAAACACCACCAGATTACTACCATCATATCTAGGGAAAATAGCAAGTTTATCAAATCTGAATAAAGGTGCCAGTAAAATATCATAATTATTTTAGTTATGTTGTACACATTCAATATAATAATTATTGTTTCAAATTCGGGTAACCGTTGTGGGGAACGGAAATGTTGAAAGAGTCTTAACACTAGGTTCTCTGGTTCCCTCTGCCTACCCTGCTATATGCGGGATACAGCGTGAAGCTATGTATGTATGTATGTATGGGTAACCGTTTCATTCTTTATTGTTACTTAAGTACAAATATCAAATTATGCCTCTGTCTTCTAGCAAATTTCCTATTAAATATCTAATATACAATATTTAGATAAATTATGTGGCAAAATATCAAACTTTGTTGTATATAAATATGTAGTATGGAGCACTTTGCTATAAGGCAAGTTCGTTGGATACCAATAGATATGGCTACTTCAAACTTGTAGCAAGTTCCTTCGAACTAGCAAAAATAAACATTGACAACTTAGAGCATAAGTTTAGATTAAGTCCCAATTGAATTCCAGAATATTGCTTGGTGTTATTATGGAGGATGTGTAAAAGGATGTATATAATTAAATATACTTATACATATATTATTATTTATATGATATAGAAAATTTGATTTTAATCGTATTTATAAATTTGGTATGATTCCATAGAGTTAGAAAAAAGCTGCAGACATCTATATTAAATATATAAAAAAATATATTATTTTGACCTGTGATTGTAAAATTAATTTTACCTTTTTCCTGCATAGAAGGATAGTCAGAGAGAAGCTTTTACTCTAATTAAGACACTCCGGTCTCCACTATCCACCCCAATTCAAGAATATTACGTGTTGGTAGTGGTGGAAACTCAAAGCCATGCTTTCTTACCAAAGCCGAAAAATGGAAATAAATTAAATGCGACCATTCTTCCGAGAGAAAATCGAATCGACAACCAATCTCATTTACAGTAAGACGATGTCACTCTGGCCTCAAAATTCAATGAAAGACATAAAGCAGTCATTGACTATAATGTGGCAGAGAGAATTGCACTTCGACTTTGAAATATAACAATATTAATTGTAGGTATTAAAAAAGTACTATGTTAAACGATCTTAAGACCTTCGTGCTCTTAAATGAAAATGGTTACTTATTACTCAAGTCACGAATTTCTATTGTAAGTTGTACACACATTTGCTTTAAATGGGATACATCTTATTTGGCATCGGTTGAATCTAGGCTATCTTTTTATCATGCTAGAACAAATTACCTTTTATGTCCTCTAAATTAACTTGATATTTATTGTTTATTTAGGAATTGTTCTAAATAAAAATTTAGGCACATATAACCAAACCAAAACATAGGTGAAACTATATCAACGAAGAAAATGCATGTGATTCGACATGCGGTTTGTAGAACTAGAGTGTCTTCATACTGGTTTTTCCATTTCTACATTGCTATAAAAACAGTGAATGAAACTTTGTTCAACATAAAACAACGCCGAACGATGCGACGCTAGGTGGATTGTTAGTACAAAACTAAAGCTTATTTTTCGATTTTATATTCCAAATTAACAACAGAAAAGAAAAAACAGAGTGTAAGTAATGCTTACTTTGTAAACTATTCATCATTTTTAATTAAGGACAAAAGGAACTGGTGTGCTATAACTGCTTGAAAATGAAAGTCCTGTAAATTACAATCTATAACAACTGCAAGTATTTGCAACTCATATTTATCATAACGTGATTCATACTTTGCTTCTTTTACTTTCTTTAATGCGAATACCGTTTCGAAACTTTTTGCCATTGTTTTTATGATGTTTCTCTTCGCAATAAATCCAGAGAAAGGGAAGTAAAATCATAACCTCAAGTAATAAAAATAAACTATTTCATGTGTTATAACGAATATTATATTGAATGTTAAAGTATTCTGTTATACTAATCATTTTAAAGAATTATAAAGAATTTTAGTATTTAGTTTATTTTTTTTTTACTTCTTCCTTTATTTAGCTTGCTTACAGTAAAATAGAAAAATACAAATTTGTAGAAATTAAGCTTAGAAGCGAATGTATTCATCATTTTTGATGATATATGATTTTGATTACGTGATATAATGGATATCTAATAAATATCAAAGCAGAGAACCGATCCTATATTAAATTTGTGTAATCAAGGCAATGTACTACAAATTGATCACGATTTTGTGAATGTTACATGCAGCAGTTTATTTTCGTAGCCGAAAACATTACTTCAGTACCATTTGCAGTACTCTAAACTTGACAATACATGCTATGTCAGAACGATTTCCATTAGAATTTTTTTCGACGTATCTAAAAAGTTATTAGTTGCAAAGTTGAAGGCTGTGGAATTCCAGCTTCCAAATGGAGAAATGATTTTGAACAATTTTAATGGAATCGTTATATTTCCAATTATTAATCCACAGAATAAAGAAATCCTCCATGCAAATTATATATAATATAGGTATGTAACGCCTGCCGTGGCGCAGAGGCACAAGCGTGCAACTCTTAACACGACAGGTTGTGGGTTCGATTCCCACTCCAGGAAATGTTAGTATTTTCATTTTCTGCTTGGTAACAAGGCAAAGCGCGGCGTTGAGTTCCGCCACAGCACGCAATGCCTCAATTTGGTGGAAAGTGGGGAACGGAATTGTTGTACGAGAACGGAGTGTCTTAACACTAGGTTCTCGGGTTCCCTCTGCCTACCCTATACGCGGAATACAGTGTGAAGCTAAAAAAAAAATGTACAGGTACTGATTTACCTAATTTGAATAGATATTATATATAAAAGCTCGATAGTATGCTATATATAATATCTGAATTTATTACTGTGGCTTAAATTAATGTATCTTTTTTAAACAAAATTGTTCGTAATTCCTTGAAGTGATTACATTTTTGGTGATACTAATAGAAGAAAGGATAAATTAGGTTAGTTCAAAATGATGAGTAAGTCATCGTGAGTGCGCATTAGTGATGCTATCCGAGAGCGTGATCGTGTTCATGTGTAAGTCAATACTCGGTGAGGCCGTGGCCGTTGTCGCGTCGGTAATGTTAATTCAACATCTCAATGCTACTGATAACTATTGCGCTACCTGAATACCTAATTACTTGACAAAATGAGGAAATATTTTCTGCACTCTTTTCAAAAGTAGTGGCGTTAAAATTTAGAATAGAATAGAATAATCTTTATTGCACACAGAAAATATAAAAGAAGAGGAAACAATAATATGAACTCATGTGTCTGTATGCAAAGGCGGTCTTATTGCTTCAAGCAATCTCTTACACTCTTATTGATTCTTTTTAATTATATTAATATTGAAAATAGCTATCATATTACAGGTAGCTTTGAAAATTACTAGAATTAAAAGCTATTTACGGATCCCTATGAGTCATTTGAGCTTTTACAATCGACCCTCGTTAACCTTATCATTTTTATCAAGTATATACTTAGTCCATAAATGATACGCTATTTTGATGAATATTGATATCACTCAATGTGAAAGCTATTAGAATCTAACTACGCAATATGAGTATATCGCATATATTTATAGATTAATATATTATTGACGCAAATTACGTAAATATACATAGATACATAAATTCTTTTTATAAAATGAAATAGAAAATTAAGGTTGGCAGATTATATGTTTACAAACAGCCAGCCATATAACAAGTTACGTGTCTAGTTTCATACGCTGATTGCAGGTCAAATACTAATTGAAGGAACATTGGTATATACAATAATTGCCTATACTTATTATTTTTTTCAGCTTCACGCTTTATCCTGTACGTACAGGTAATGACAACGCTATCCTTGAAAATATATGTAACAACATAAAGATGTTATCCTTACCCGAAAACAAAAGACTGAAAGTCGTGACATAAACGTGCATTTGTAAAGTATTTGTGTCTAATGAACACTTGAGAAATGAGTGCCGTAATTGCACGTAATCTGTTCCCATTAAGATTGTATTAATTTTAAATTAAGGACTGATAGTAAAAATTTTAATATGTTATATTTGGAATAAAAATATAACGTTTTTATAAATAAGTTTTATTGGAGTGCCAAAAGGTCCTTGTTAATATACACTGTTGTAGGTTTTAGTAATAGAGGGAGGCTCAAAATTCGGGTATTTTATTGTGTGTTACCGCAATTTTTTTACCGGGTGAACAAATTGCGATAATTTTTAATACATTATACATTGCTTCTGGTGTGGTCCCAATTAAATTTAGTTAAGATAAGTTTTGATTTATAGTAATCATTTTATATAGAGGAACGACGAGTACCCCCGGACGGCGGGTAGCCCTGGACACCTCAATTTCTAAAAACACTAAATACATTGCTTAGACAAAGAGTTATTAAAGATGCCTTTTCTAGAGTAGAAACAAATATAGTTTGATCGCGGTGCGGACGCTGAGTAAATTAATCTTACTTACTTACTTAACTTCACGGGATAAACCCTAGCGGGGTAGTCAGAGAGAAAGGAGCGCCAAACACTACGGTCCCTGCAAACCTCTTTCGTCTCGTCCTCAGTCATTAACCTATTCATGCATGCCCTCCGAGGGGTCCTCATGCTTTTTACGTGTATCATTGATACTGTGTTCTCGAAGGTCAACCGAGGTCTCCCCTTACTTCTCTTACCCCTCACCTTTGCTTCATATATCTTTCTCACCATTCTTTCATCACTCATCCTCTCGACGTGCCCAAATCGTGAGAGAATATTTTAATTTCATTTAAAAAAAATCGTCGCTCATCTGTCAAATTTCTTCGGTGGCTATTAAGTACAATAAGTAAATTTTTATACTTGTCTTCTATGCAGGGTTTTAGTAATTTTTATATATTTCAAGATTGTTATACTGTTTATAACAATTCTTATACATTTAGAGTGCTGTGTTCAAAAATGTTGCATGATAGCGGGCGGGTAGCCCCGGACACTATGCTGTCGGGTACCCCCGGACTCGGTTCTTACTCTTCTTCAAACTGCAATTTAATGTAATTTTGCTTCTTTATTGAGAGTACTTCAATTGGTACCACAATATCCTAAATATGTTAAATATTTCTGCAACTATAGTAATAACATAGGTGGAGTACTTATGTTATTAATATCGTTGCAGAAATACTAAGATATAATGCCAAAAATCATGAGAAGAACCAGTGAAAGAGAAAATTAAGAGAAAAATCAAACGACAGAAATATTTACAAGCAAAATTAGTATGATTGAATGCAAGTTTTCAGCGGGACGAGTGACAGAGAGATATGATGTGTACTACCAAGCTTACATCACGATGGACGCAGCCGCGAAAGTTCAAGAAAGCGAGATTATAACATCTTCACCATATAAAAAAGTGAAGGAGAAACAGAAGAAAAAAAGCAATAAAAAAATCAAATAGAAATACAACAACATACCGCAGTTAAAAAAGATTTAAAAGTAAAGAAAAATATCCAATTTTTTTCTTAGAGAAATAAGACTCAATGTCGCGATGAAATATTTGATGAAACTCTTAATGCCTAGTCAGAAATACCAAGACCGTGCTTGTGAAGACTGTGTTCATCGAATACTTGTCTACTATGATGTTTGCAAGGCCAAAAAGCGGTTGGTCCAACATTGAATAAAGTGTCCGGGGCTACCAGCCATTTTTTGACAGCAAAAAACTAGACCTTATTATAAACAGTATATTTTATTGAAAAAATGTAATATAATAGTTCAAAGAATCATTAATATAAATAAAGAAATTCCTAATTTAATATTAAATTTGAAATAACACAGAAATATCCTGTATTTTTATTTGCGTTTCATTTAAGTGTCCGGGGCTGCCTCCCCTTCCCCTACTTATACTTTTTAGAGGAGTGTTATTTGAAATCGGTATTCTTTTTCTGTTAAAATTATAATTATTTTATAACTGTGTTGGTAACTTATATACTAACAATGTATATATCATATGAGTACGTTTTATTATTATTTGTATGTTTATATACTATAACATAATGATCGGCTATTTCAAGTTGATTATAGAATGTAGTGCTCTGGGATCAGTTAATGGGCTAAGGGCTCTGCCCCGTTACCCGTCGATGTGGCATTACCGCATCAGTATGATAACAGCGTCTACACTTACGACCGGTCTGTTATCTCTAACGAATAAATTTACCTATTCCAAATTGTTGTTTGTTTACTAAATTTTATGATGATTACTTTACAACGTACGTATTGGTACGTTGGTATGTATGTATCTGGAAGGTAAAAGATATAATGTTCATATAAAATAATATCCGGATTAAGTATCGTTGTATTAAAAAGTTAAAATATTCATGACAGATTATCAGTCAATGTTGATTTATGAGAAAGGTATTTCCACTTAAAACAATAAGGACAATACCACACTAAATTTAATACTAAGTTAAATTTTATACAACCAGTTTCATAAAGTATATATTTTTTTAAATATAACTATTTTTTAAAACATACTTAAACACAATTTGAATTATTACATCTAAATCTCCGTTATCTATTTGAATTTGACATAAAGTGTCTATATAAATTTTAATTAAAAAAGAAGATGTAAAATGTCAATGAATTTAAAATCACGTCTTTTTTATATAATTCAAGATATCTAAAAGAAATTAGGTTTTATAAGTAACTAAGAAATTACTTGAACTACTGAAGGACTTTGGAAGATCATTACACAAGGACTATAGAAAGGTCAAATACTATTCTAACAAAAGGTTATCCTATATAAGTTGATTTATATGTACCTTATCCCTAAAATACCATTAGGTATTATTATAAAAGTTAACAGATACAATGGAACGAAATCATCCAGAGATGGCACGAGTTTGTTCTTAAGCCCGACTAAACCGCGACCGTGTGGAACCGCGATAAGCGGTTAGAGGACTTGCAATAAAGCTAACAATGCAATCGAATATGACAGATAGAGTGTGGTGCAGTGCGGCAAGCCGTGCGACGCAGCTGTTGTCAACTTCAATGAAATCTGCATATTTTGATCGTTTGTCATCTTAGTTTATTTATCACTGTCATCGTTCTGGTCACGATCATTGAAACATTCGATTTTAAAATTTTTCACTATAAACTTTTACATGAATAAAAGTAATTTTCCAAATGACGTGATTTAGTAAATAAAAAATTACTTACCTAAAAGAATGCTTTTTTAATTTGAACTTATTATTAACTTGGTTGACGCTCTTCTAGTACAATAACAATAAACTTAAATGTATGCGATATTTATGACTTGAACATTGATTCAGAGAAATTAGGTAAAATTCCACATAAAAGGATTTAACTCAAATCGATTGCGTCCACAATATGATATGGTGTCATTTTACTGTTAAATGCTACATGTACTGCATCTATTTTGTAATTTAGATGTACTAATTTTATACTGGTATGGCTTTAACAAAATGTTGGTATTTCATTTCTAGTCCAGAATTCATATAATTTGGCTAACACTTTTTACAAGACATTTCTTTACTGGTAATCTTATACCTTTTATTAGTAAAGAATAATATTATGCAGATGGAGGAGTATGTAATTTGGTATAAAGTTTATATGGAGAACAGGAGTTCTGCACTTCTTCTCCGCCAATATTATTAAAAATGTTTTAAGAAGAAAGCAACAATATAAATGTGCTGACCATTGCCTTTGTATAAATAAGCGATGCCTTAGCAACGTGCATAAAACATACAAGTATGTGTAAAAATATAACATAAGTAATTACTTTTTTATAAACATAAATATTTTATCTATCGAAGAAAGGAATAAAATTCTCCCCAATAAAGACTTCTTAACGTTTTGTGATCTCGGAGTTGTCTTCGTAATTGGATAAATGACATGCCTTATGCGGGATAATGGAGGGTAATAACTTAAAGTTATGTAGTTAGTAGTAAAGGCATTTACATACATCTCTTCTGAGGTCAAATACAGGATGATTGTTGCGAATATGAATGCTCGTAAGTATAAATGATATCAGCATATTGCACGGAATAATGAAGCACAAGTTATATTTGAGGAAATGAAAGTTTGTGTATAATTGCAATATTTTGAAGTCAAACTCAAAGTCAAATAATTTTATTCAAAATAAGAAGTTACAAGCTTCATTTTTTGAACGTCAAATAATTTACCACCGGTTCACTAAATTTAATGCCTCAAACCTGAGAAGAACCGGCGCAAGAAACTCAGCGGGTTTCAGCGGGAAGATATACATAGTGTGGACTGACTGGTGAACTTGATGAATAAAGAAAATCATGTACCTGGCGTCTATGTCTAAATTTGCGTATAATGCGCATTTCGTCGTCACTGTCGCTGGATTCACTAGAATTATTTGTGTACATTCTTTTTACATGAAGCACTCGTGTTAATTACTTTAATTAAACAAATACCACAAAGAAGTTACAGGACTCCTAATATTATTAAGATAAAACAAATCCGGCTACCAGACACTATTCATAAACTGGAACTGAATTGTAATATTAATTTATATACAATATGTTTTAATTAGCTCATTAAAGTAACAAGTTTTTAAAGAAATTCTAGATTTCATTAGTAAAGTGTCGAGGTTCATTTCTTTAACGATTTACGAGGATCATTTGCGAAATCACTTTACTATATAATATTTATTGAAGTTATCAACTGAGTCAACTTATATAATACATT
>JAKGSA010000835.1:0-29548 GCA_033558755.1 Philaethria dido | reverse complement strand
TAATGTTAATATTTGTTTGTTTGTTATTTTTTACTTCTCAGTTTTTAGTTATCTGTATGTAAGCAAAGTTTTTTTTTTTTTTTTTTTTTATAATTTTACTAAAAAAAAATATGAAAAACAATAACGTGACCTCTAAATCCGCGAGGAAAATTTTCTAGGAATACATTATGTAGTACTAAAGTTTTACATACAAACTGAAGTACACTCTTTATTAATATTATGTAAGCACAATTCTACCTTGGTCAATTATTATTTATTGTGTCTGGAAGTTTTCGGCGTGTCGTCAAATAGTCCCAAACAAGCTCTCGACGGGCTCTGGCTATCTGTTTCCTTTATTTTATCTTCTCTAAAGGTGTAAACCGTTAGGATGGGTATTAACGTAATCAAAATAGGTCACAGCACGAGCGCTGGAACGCTCATATGACTTAATGGAGGCACGAGCGCCACGCACGGCACGCGGTTATCAACTAAACACATTAAAAATGCCGGTTGCTACAACCAATGTCTTTTCTTATGTTATCGTAAACATCAACACGTATTGTTTATTCGAGATACGCCTGCTGGGAGGCTCTTTTATATTTAGGTTAATGTCACCAAACACAAATTGGGCAGAATTTTCAATACGAGTATCCAAGATTTTGAAGCCATGATTTCTAGTGTTGTACACATTTACTCTCAAACAAACGATTATTTAATTATTTAGGCTGTAATGTTGCGATCTCCTGAGTATCCGTTAACGGCAAATAAGCGTAACTACATTAAATATTTAAAGTAAAGCTAATTAAAAGTTTAATTCATAAATTCAGCTACGTTTTCTATTAAAAGCTTGTTAAAATTCATTAAATAAAAAACATATTGAAAACTGTTGGTTACAAGTTATAACGTTGTTTATAGCTTATAATTAAAATTTAACAAACAAAGACAACAGACTTCAAACGCATTAAAAAAATCATTAAAACTACACGTCATATCTGACTAAATTTAAATGGGAACACGTCAGAATTATTACTTATCGCATAAAAAAAGGAATCATCGAAACTTATTCACGCAGTAAATAGTGATATCTCTAAAAAAAAATCGGATTGAGAAATTCCCCGTTTTTTGAAGTCGATTAATAAAAAATACTAAGGCAAGAAGTAAGAATTTATTTTTTATTTCTATAATAAAAGACTCCAGATTTCACTTCTAATAGTAAAATGTCGTAGTTAAACAACAGAAATCAAAGAATTCGTTTATAAACAATACAACTCCTTTATGTTCTCGCGATTGCGCAAGAATTGCTCGACCAATCATTTCTACACTTGTAGAATAAAAATGGTAAAAGTAAAAGCCAAATAGTAAAAGTTTTATAATTTTAAATACACATTTGATTACTTCCGGTCTCATCAAGTTTTAATTAGTCAAAGTTAACAATTATCTATATTATTAATATATGTGGTAACAATAATCAGTCTTTTAGGTAAACTCATTATGAAATAAATTATTTACCAAAATTACAATTATTTACCAAAATTACAATTATTTACATAAATAGTAATGTTAACTTCATCAGGAAACGTAATTCCGTGGTAAAATTCAAATGAACAATCAAACTGATTATCTTATTTCATTACTAGGTAAATTACTTAAACAAAGTTTATGATAGATTATTTTCGGAAACATTGTTCAATTTTGTGGTAAAATAACGAATCACAACATAATATTAAGTTTTGTAAAAAATACGGTAAATGTCTTGGTTGGTTCGTATAATCTTTTTATTTTTCCGTAGTAGGTGAAGAAAAAGGTAAAATTCATTTCATTACCGAACGTGCTAAGAACTTTAGAAACACAGTATAAATCTTGCTCACTTAATGGATTGCGGACCTTGTCTCAGACACCTGTGAGGAGT
The DNA here is from genome assembly GCA_033558755.1 of Philaethria dido. Taxonomy (NCBI): domain Eukaryota; kingdom Metazoa; phylum Arthropoda; class Insecta; order Lepidoptera; family Nymphalidae; genus Philaethria; species Philaethria dido. The sequence continues at coordinate 27,660 of JAKGSA010000835.1, read as the reverse complement.
TTACAATTTTAAGTAAAAATAGATAAGATTTCTTGATTTTTTAAAAATATAACTCTTATAAAATTGTTTCCAGGAAATGTAGTATTTTCATTTCCTGGGTCTGGTAACAAGGCAAAGCGCGGCGTTGAGTTTCGCCACTCAGCACGCAATGCCTCGATCCGGCGGAAAGTGGGGAGCGGAATTGTTGAAACAGAACGGGGTGTTTTAACACTAGGTTCTCAGGTTTCCTCTGCCTACCTTACTGTATGCGGGATACAGCGTGAAGTTAAAAAATAATAAAAAAATAGTTAAGCAATTTAACAGTAATGAGTAAAAACAACTTTAACCATCTTTGAACTTTGAACTTGACGCCATCGTATCGCAGAGGGTCTGGCATCTGGTTGCCACAAGGTCGCGACAAGTTGTGGATTCGATTCCCATTTGGTGGTGTGATTATATTAAAATCAATTTAATTTCTCTTTCTCTGGTGAAATAAGCGCGGCGTCGAGTTCCGCTATTCAACACGCAGTATTTTGAATTTGGGCGGAATGGAGTTCTCGACACTAGTTTCTTTCCAATACTAAAAATTATCATTCCGTATGGATTTGACATTGGCGAAGTGAAGTTTGAATTGTTTGTGTAGTGGTGGTGGTGGTGGTGTTACAATAAATAATGTAAATAACAATACAAGATTCAAAAAAGAATTTCATATTTCACCTAATCATTTAGATTACACAAATTACAATCATTATAAAAAAAAGTGTTACCTAGATCGCTTAAAAGATGGCGCCACTAACAGGATGGTAATTATTATTTTTTCTTTCACGCTGTGTTTCGCATATTGTTATATGCGGGTAGGCAGAGAGAACTTAAAAACCTAGTGTTTAGACACTCCACTTTTCGCCAAATTGAGGCATTGCGTGCTGAATGGCGGAATTCAACGCCGCGCTTTGCCTTTTTACCGAACCCACAAAATGAAAATATTAAACTTTTACTTTTACTTTTCCTGGAATGGGAATAGATCCCACAGCCTCTGCGGCACGACAGGCGTTTTATATTATTTAATGATTAAAACAGAATAATAACATATATTAATTTTAATTAATTTTGAATTTTAAACTTTGAATATTTAATAATTAAATATTCTAAATTGACAATATTATAAATTGACAGTTTGGCTTAAAAATAATGATTTTTGACCGTCTTAAAACGAAAAATATGAAAATGCAACTTGACATTTAAAATGATCTTTAGTGGATAAAAGATTTATGAATTTCTGTTACAGCCTCATTTATAATTGAAAGTTTTCAAATAAATACTTATTATTAACCCATATTATAAACTATCCAATTCTAATTAGTTAATAATGTATCCAACATTTTCAACGGACGACTATTTTTCAATTTTGTAAATATAATAAAAATGTCATGTTTAAAATAATTCAAGAAAGCGGGAAACTATGAATATCCTTTAATGATATACAAGTATAAAAATGTATAATAATATATCTATACAAAGTTTAATATACGAACAAAAGAATTAATTAAGTGGGGGTGAATACTCAGTCTATTCGATAAAATGCAAAAATGTGCAGCAAAAAATTTCAAAAATTATCAGCAATATTTTAAGATTTTACTTAGGACAAATTATTTATTAATAAACTTGCTAACAATTGTTTCAAATTCTATCTATATTAAATTTCAGAAGGTTTTTGTGTGTTTAAGTATACCGAAAAATATGAATCATACTACTATATTGTTACAATTATTTGAATACAGCTAAAAATTCATACTAATGCTCCGAACATCATGAATGATACGTGAAAAATCCCCTTCGATTACTTATCAGAAGTAAGCTTATTCACGTTAAGGTTCGCAAGTCACGGATGTTTTCATAATTTTCAGTCAAACGGTGAGTTTTATAATAAAAGTAGGTCGAAAAATAATACGTGTCATGCAGTTATTAAATTTTGCTTAATACTTTTCTCATAAAATTAAAACAAGAAGAAAACGAAGCAGACCAAAAAATCATTATGAATAAGATGAATAATTTTCCCTTTTTTCATTTTAGAAATCAAAACTTAATTATTGCCTCTATATGTATATATGTTTATATTTTTTAATAAATAGAATTGATTTAGAGCAACACCACTCAAAGATAATACTCGTGGATATATACGCAGTCATGGTCGGGCCAGTATTAGTGCACACACACGAATATATATTTATTTGCCAGTTTAAATGACTTTTAGGGAAATATTTATATTACAAACATAAGTATAAGTTATTCTAGTTTGGTTAAATTAAATGCTGCAATGGATTCCGCCATACGGCAACTATTATATTTTGTGAAAATATACATTTTTTTGGTGGTAGGAGGTTCGTCCTCCGTCTGGCTCGCGACCACTATCATGTCAAAGACGAACCGCCAAATATCTTATGATGTGTTCCGGTTCGATGGCATGTAAGCCAGGTTTTACCATTCCCACCCATCCTTTCCCCAAAATGTAGTGGTTCCGAGAACGGAATACTACATTGTCCTCCTCTTCCATCTGTATCCTCTAGGTTGGCAACGCATCTACAACATCTCTGGTGTTGTAGATGTTCATGGGCGAAGGTATCCACTTACCATCAGGTGGTCCTTCTGCTCGTTTGCCATCCGTTATCCATAAAAAAAAAAAAAGAAATATTGAAATAAAATTTTATTTGCCTATCCGAACCCGAATGTGTAAATGGAAAAAAAACGTGCGATAAAGTAATAACTTTCCAAGATTTAATTTAATTAAATTTTTCATGTTAGTAATTATAAATTATTAATATTGCCCAATACAAAATATGGATTGTGATATGAAATATGGATTTTGAAAACATGTCATATAATAGTTTAAAGTTTGATTAATATAAATAAAGGAATTCCCAATTTAATATTAAATATGAAACAACACAGAAATATTCTGTATTTTTATTTTTATTTGCGTTTCATTTAAGTGTCCGGGGATACCTCCCCTAACATACATATACATATTACATAACAAAATATATATTATTTTATTATGTCCGTATATATTGAAATAAGTAAAATAATCAATATTTATGAATTTGCGTTAAGTCTATAAAAATTGCTTTTGCCAGAATCTACTGAATGTTGTAAATATTTTTTTTATAAAGTGATAAATGTGTAAAACTCATTAAAGCTGCTAACAATTCACATGATATTTTTCTATATTTATATATTTCCCGCATTTCACTATTATACGCTAATAACAATTACAAAAAAAAATGCCCATTGTTTTCTTAGTTGTCGAATTCCAACGGCGGCGGCTGCGTACTTCAATCTACTTTCAAATTAGATAATGTAAATTAAATGTTTTAATTATAATTATTTTCACGAATTTGGGCTTAATACAGAGAAAATATTTATTTGCCAATTCCAAATAGTTTATTTTTGATGTCCAGTGCTCCCTAAGCGCTACTGACCACAATTTCGAGCTGATTTCTTTCTTTACGGTAAAAAATCTATATATAAATACGAGAAGCAAAAACTGTGGATCCCTTTTTACGAAAATCACGCGTACGAAGGAGCATGAAATTTGGCACACTTATAGTTTATATGTATGCAGATTTATATCTCTTAAAATAATGCATAAAAAGTATATTAAATTAACAAAATAAATGTTACCCACACTACTATTGTTTGACATCCATGTTTATATAAAGTGATACGTCACTACGCAATGCGATATTAACGCATATACGGGGACACTAGTATATCTTATTTCGTGAGTCGCGAAATATGTCTCGTATGATTGGTAAACACCTTCAAATACACTTTACATATAAGGCCTTAACAAATAAATAATTATAATTCCTTTATTTACTTTATTAATGAAACAAAGAAATGATTAAGTAAAACTTTGTTTTATTATGTAACATACAATCATTTTTTTTTATTTATCTTTTACCATCATTCATTAAATCAAGTTGAATTAAAACCTGCCAAATTATCCGTAATATATCTGAAAATTACCATTGCAACAATCTTAATACTAGCATCTTATTAAATTACATAAAAAAACATTTAGCTTTATATTTTCACATTAAAAATACTCAACGAACAATTAATACTTAAGCACAATCGTAAAGCTAAGAATATAATCCATACAAATCCAAAAAAAATATATTGTAATGAGTATTATATCGCTAACAAATAATCTTCCAATAATTTATAAGGTAAAATAATGATAAAATAATTGAGTAAAATGGCCTTCTTATGGACCCGTTCCTTACAAGGCCAAAATATTCTTAAGGAGAAACTCTCAAGGAGGAAGACTCAAACCGGACAAAATCTCTTCTTTTATTAGTATACTCGTATGTATTAGGCATGAACTGCTAACGTCCATTTATGATATCGATTGTCTGTGCAATATTTTAACTAATTTGTATCTGTTCCTAATTCAAGTTAGGCTATGTACCTTGCAAGACCAAGGGTCAACTTCTTGACTGTAATTTTTTACCCTTACAAGGAACTATTGGCCTTCCTTCTTAGGAAGAATTTAACAAACATAAAGTATTGTTTGTTTACTGTGTTACATTAGAAAAACATGATACTTAATTTTTGAAATTTAAAAATTACCAAGATTATATGTTTATTTGCTCGAACTGACGCTTTGTTGTGTTGAAAAAAACGAAGGACCTCACTGACAGAGTATTGTTACGAGGGACTGCGTATATGACGCGGCGGCAAGTCAGGCAAGTCTTTGAATATGAGAGATCTAAAGGTAAATAGTAGGAATATGCACTGTTTTTAATTGTATACCTGAAACTGTACGAATAAACGCTCTAAAATTACTTGGTGGTTAAGCCATGAAGGCATCGTGCGACAGTGTCTGACTGTAATCTCGATTGGTTATGGGTTCGATTCCCACTCGGTGGAATTATATTTAAATTATTTTCATATCTCCGCTCTGATAAGCCAAAGCGCGGCGTTGAGTTCCGCCACTCAATAAGGAATCGAATTTGGGCGAATACAACGAAGACCTGCGTCCCCCCATACTAAGACGGTCATGGTTATTCTGATAGTCTGACCAATAAGGTTCTTGAACCTGTGACCCTTTTTTAAAGAAAGACCGGGTCTGGCTCGAAGGACCATTCAATAACATATAGCAAACTATACGTTTAGTTGGAAACAAATTTCTAACTAACATACTATTAGATTAAGAGTTATAGATTTATTGATACGTATATTATATAATGATTACAAATATATTAGTATCCGAACTGATTTCACTATTTAAATCAGTAAAAATGTTTTTCAAAATGCGGAGTTGCAATGTACGGTTGTACCTTGCAAAATCATTATTCTTTCTTTATACTCAACATAATTTATATTATTTTCTTACAACATGAAGCCTGGATTAAAAATATCGCAATGGGGCACAAGGACCAGCACAAATAATTTTGATATATGTATGTTAAGTTGTAACGTTGTTATTAAATTTATGTTATCGACCCTTACCTTTGGTAATGGAAGCCCTTATCTTGAATTTAAGATGTAATAAATTTGTGTTTAAAATATTTGGTAATCTTTTTTTATGGAAAAAAATCTACCTGACATTAATACATATGAGAAGTTATTTATGTTTGAAATGAAGTATTATCGTTTTGAAATACGAATATGGTTTATGAAATATTCTTGAACTATTCTTAGACACTAAAGACTAGTGAACGAACGTATTATATGTGAAACATACGTATAATTGGTGAATTAATATTTCATATGAAGCGGGCATCGTGGCACAGCGGCACAGCGTCTGACTGTAAACACGAGTGATTGTGGGTACGATTCCCACTCGGGGGAATGATTATATCTAAATTATTTTAATTTCCCCGCTCAGAAAAGACAAAGCGAATCCTTGAGTTCCGCCACCCAAGACACAATATCTCGAATTCGGACAGAAGAGATGAACGGAGAGTCTTAACACTAATCTTTTAATCAACTCTGCTATACGGGATAGAGCGCAAAACTGAAAATATAATATAATATATAAGTTATGTTCTATAATTATTAACTTATAAAGAATAGTGTACGTAGTGTGTCCTTTTATTGTGGATATAACTTGGAAAATAAGATTGTTTATTTTTTTCTGCATCTATTTTACATTAAAAAAGACAATAACGTCCGGTGAACCATCCTACGTGTACAATTTAAAAAATATATATTTTTTGATGTTTGTTTAAATAAAGAAAAATTTTAAATCAGGACAAAGTAATACTATACTATGAAATCGGCCCATTAATTCATGACCTAACACATGTTATCTGCCATAGACGTACAACGTTATCTGCCAGTTATGGTAAAATAGACACTTGCGGTAATTTACAAAATAGGTGAGTATTCGTACAGAGCAAGTATAAAAACGTTATGTTGGAATCTTATGAAGCATTTACAGTATTTGCTGAATGGTAACAATCGAACACTCATTGCTACGACATTCACAGAATTTTCCCGCAGAACTAAGTCTCTCAAGAGCACCCAACTCCGTGGATACTGAGCAAATAACAGTTCAATGATTTTCTTCGTTTAATTCAATCAAGAGGTCGGACGAGCAGAAGTCCAATCGATACTAAGCAATCTTACCCAAAGGCTAAAGTTTCAAATGAGCAAGTTATACTACATGCTTACTTACCGTGATATAAACTTTAATTTAACTCTTCTAGTCTTAGTGGTTAGTGTAACAAGCCATCTATTTCGAAATTTTTTGTAAAAATTCAGACATTTTTTTCAATTTTTTCTTGAATTTATTTACTATTAAACATCTTGATAGAGCAAATGATCGGTCAAAACCAAATAGTTGTCATACTCATACCAACCATTTGTCAGAGAACTATTTGAAATGAGTGTTTGTGCGTTTTAAAGTGTTGGAAATATTTGTAATAAATTTGAGATGTACATTTTTATAAATGTTATTTATTTCACTATAGTATATTTGAATAGATATAATTCCAATAAAATATGTTAAATCATTTATAGGATATGTAAAATTTTAAATAATATATTTATTTCGTTGTGAATATTTCCTTTCTGTATATTTTCCTTAGCAAAGAAACGGAATCAAATAGCAATCGGAGTTAAAAGTCACTCAATCGATGATGAAACAAATAGACTATGTAATTGTTGTGATAAACTACAACAAATACAAGAAAATGATTCTCATAATTTTAATATCAGACTGATTTGTCTTTGTGTTGATTTCTTAAGCAAGCGCGTATGGCCAATCGTTGAGGCCGAATCGTAGTACCTTGCATTACCTGCTCTGTTTTTTTCTAACTGAAACTGTGGAGTATTCATATTCACAACAAGACAAAAATGGTGTAAATTAGAAAAATTGCTTGACTCAAGAGACTAAAGCTAAATAAATTATAAAGGAAATAATTGTTTTGACTTCTATTATAAGTTAACTCTGATTAAAATGGAAATTAAAAAAAAAATACTATAACTAAACTGCTCATTGCTTGTTTTTTTTTGTGATCCTTGGGATAGAAGGCCGAAAAACGCGAATTTTCCAGAATTTTTTTTGAGAAACCTTTTAAATTTATTGTTCTAAATATTTGAACATATATTATGATAACTTTTAACAATATTTTCAATGTTGGAATGTATGGAAATGTTCACGCGCTGCTCATCTTCTTTTTCAGCATATGAATGCGCATTGGGTCCAAGTCTAATTCCTATTGCCTTCATGTAATATAATAGTGATGCCATTCCTTCATTAAAATATGCCGGCAGCTATGTATGCAGCGATTTCCACAGTTGTCGAACCAGCCGGAACAATTTTGGGAGAGATTTTCCAAATTAGTTGATTGTAGCTCTTATTGTTGTATTGGTTAATTCCACCTACTCATCTTTCTGATAAATTCTTACTACTGAGATCTGTGAAAATCGGAAATATAGCTACAGCAACATCTTCTGGTAATGGCTGATAATGATGTTCGAAAGTGGATAATTCATCGGAAGCTGCAGCCCTCTGCCAGCTGCACCATGAGTCTGGTCGGTCCGGGCACTTATCGTGTTGAGGTTTTTCGTCAGTTGAACAAAATGATAATATGTGGCCCATATATCATTATATATTTTTTCAACAGAATCAGAATTTCTCCTTATTGCTGCTTGGCTTAGCTGCTTATACTGACTACCACTCCTAAATATTTTCCAGTTTAGGGAGAATAAAATTAAATTTAACCTTTCAGGTATAAAAAAAAGACAATAACACACACACATGATACTTTATCCATCTATATACATTAGAAGGGAAAATTTATAATAGGCAGGTGCACAAAAGGTACATGTCTTATTGCGGCCTTATGCTTCCAACCGCTCTGAATTTGCGTGTAACTTCTAAAATATTCACCGCAACGATATGAGATTTTTTGTGTGTATTCTTAAATATATGTACATTAAGAAAATAAAATTGAGAAAATCGATTTTTTGAAAATTCTAACTGTATATAACCCCTTAATTCAAATCATTCTATTTTTTTTAATTTTATACTTTTCCAAGTATAAATAATGCTTAATATTATTAAAGATGCTCAAAATAATAATGTTAGTAAAATGGTATGGACACAATAGCTATAATTATAATAAACAATACCTTCAGGCTGTAAAAAAAAATAATTTATAGTTCATTAAGGTCAATGTATACATTATAGGAATAAACACAGCTAACTCTCTATATATAACAAATCTAAAGAAATCTTTAGATATTCGCGTACCATTCGCAGATCTTGTAAGGGACGATTTTATTAAATTAAAGGCTATTTATAAACGTTTTAGCCTTATCTGCGTCACTAACGAAGTCACTGAAAAACGTAACTCCATTACTACAGCTCTTTTATCAGTTCGTCCGTACAAAATAAAAGTATTAAGCTGATTGATCCACGAATCGGGATATGCATGCACAACGAGCTTTATCTGTCAGAAAAGCATAGAGAAAATAAAAACGAAGGTTACATGGTTTATGTGGCGTTCACTGTTCCGACAGTTTTAAACTGTGTTCATTCGGAAATTGGTATTTATTTTGTTATTTTGAAAATTACATTTATGTTGATTATAGCAAACAGTCACTGTGTCATTAGACACTGACAAACTTCGAGAAGAACAATTAGATTACCACAATCTAACTTTAATTACACCGTTATCAGCTTATATATTTTCAACTGCACTGCTAACTTGTCGCTTTTACATTATAGCAACTTACAAAATGCTTCATTAACATTCTTCTAAGTATAATAATGAAGCTTTATATAAAATATTGTATACCAGCTCTCCGCCCGCGGCTTCGCCCGCGTGTAATTCGGTTATATCGCGCGATATGATAAGGAGTATCCTATAGTCTTTCCCAAGGTCTAGACTATTTTTCAAAATTGGTTGAGTGGTGTTATGTGTCAAAGTTGCAAACAGTTAAACAATCTTACATGATTTTATGTTTGACAATAAGGTACTTCCATACAAACTTTCATCCCCTATTTCAACCCCCTCTATCATTTTTTTCGCAATAAAAAGTATCCTATGTCCTTTCCCAAGTTCAGTTCTATCTTTATACCGAATTTCATCAAAATCGGTTCAGTGGATTAGGCGTGAAAGCGTAACAGACAGACAGACAGACAGACAGACAGACAGACAGACAGACAGAGTTACTTTCGAATTTATAATATTAGTAAGGATGATAATAGTACTTAAATAATATATGTTCTATAAGTTTATAATAGAAACATAGTGGTGACAAAGATATTTGCCTGATAAAGGCACCATGTTTAATATACGCATTACGTAGAGCCATTCACAAGACTACAAAACTACAATGAATCGTGCTGTTCATGTTGCCTTGAGGCATAAGTCAATTATACTGTTTTCTTGTATAAAAGAGTGATACTACTTGACTTGAATGTGAAAATATTAACTTATATAAATTATTGATTTGTTATACAGTAATTCTAAAGATGTCAAGAAATATTTGTGCTATAATTATCAACTATGGCTTTATTAATCAATGAATATATATTTAATAAGTATTAGTAATAAGTCCAAAAGGCAGCTTGGAGCGAGCTGTTAGGGAGTGGCGACCCTACCGCTGTGAAACCTCCAGAGGAATAATGATATTTTCCGTCCATCTCTGGTTTGTCTTCATAGGTCAATCAGAGAGAAGCGTAACACGCTCACGAACTGGTGAAATTTATATGGTGAGCATTAATTCTTAACACGACATCGGAATTACGCCAAACAACGTGTGTCAACTAGTTTTTTAAAAAGCGGTAGTCTTATAAATCCCGGGTAATGCGTCACAATAAAAGACATCGTTATCTAAGACACCTCTACGTGTTGTAACTATGTACCAACGTAACCCTTACCTTTGTAAGGGAGACCTTACCTTTACCTTACCTTTGTAGATTTTTAAAGATAAATAACAATGGCCATACTGAAAGGACGTTATAGTGGAGTGATATTGTGACAGACATGCACAGCTTAGCGTGAAGAATTAAGACACAAATTCAATTACTGGACTGGTATAATTGTTTGATATAATCATGAGAAACAAAGACTTATATAGACTACTAAATAGTAAGTAAATATGATGAACAATGTCCATCATTTATTCTATACGATATAAGTATATATCATATATAGATTTGTCCTACTTTACACTCAATAAAAGTCAGCTAAATCCCTAATTGAGTAACGCATGTATATATAAATTTTCTCCTTCCTGGCTTAATAAAATAATGTATGCAAACCTGCATTACTAAAGTTTTATTCCAAATAAATATATTTCTAATTTTTAGGATATTCATGTTTAAATGACGACAAAAACAGGAAAATAAAACGTTACATATAAAAAGCTAAAGACTGTGCTAGCTAAAGCTATATAACTTAATATGTCCGTAATATTGCCCACTTCTAACAGTGCGTCATCTGCTATAGATTGAACAGGCCTTATCAGGCAGTCTATTGTGAAATTAATTAACTTATCGAATGTGGAGTCATTTACTGGCGCTATGACTCATGACCACTATAATTTTATTCACTCACATTTACACTGATATTTAATTACATAACGCTAAATGTTTTATTAAGATATTTAGTAGAATAAAGGAGTATCTTTTTATACGAAATTCTAATCAATGTCATCATAGCGCAGTTGGAATATTTCTGTGTATATAGAGGTATATAAATAGGATTAAAACTCCATAAAAGAAAATTTATGACTAACTTATTAATTTATTATTATAATAACCAACTAATTTATGAATTTATTTGTAATACTTAAAACTGGATAGCAGGACCTTGAAGTGTGCTTATCGACCTGTCGCTTGCATCTTCGCAACCCTATAACACGTAAATTGAACGCTAAGCAATTATATAAAAATGTTAGGTGATTAAAATTAGGATTCATATAGGTGGGACTTATTAAAATACCACTACCATCGAACACTTCGACTTTTTTACTTATCCGCTTCAAGTGACATCCCATGTGTATATACAAAGCTATATGATATTTAAAATAAAAGTAATACTTTGATAAATGAAATGAAAATAGTGATGTAACTAAATTTTATTACTTAAAATACACACTATTCTATAATAGAGATGATAAATAGTGCTAATAATAAATATTTAATATTTCCAGGGTGTTGCACATTATAAGCAAAATATCATTCTAATAGTATTTAACTTTAGGGCGACTGAACACGATATGATCAGTAGAGCCCTCACCCTAACCATATTCCGAAAAAGAGCTTTTTCATTTTTAGCTTAAATGTTCCATATTTTCAAAGGCATTAAACATTCATGACATAAGAACGTTGAATTATAATATTTATTTATTCTTTATTGCACACAATATTTTATATAAATCCACAAAAGGCGGACTTAACGCTAAAAAGCATTCTCTACCAGCCAACCTTGTCATGTGGGAAATAATTGAACAGTTGAACAAAATAATAGATACATATATCCTTACTTATAAAGGTGTCCCAAAATTAACGCAAGATTTGACTTTGCCGCCATTTGCTATTATATTCATTATTCATTCGTTATTAAAAGTAACATGGCATTTTCTATTTAATTCAAATCTTGCGGTAATTTTGGGACACCCTATATTATAAATGCGAAAGTAACTCTGCCTGTCTGTCTGTTACGCTTTCACGCCTAAACCACTGAAGAGATTTTGATGAAATTCGGTATGAAGGTAGAACTAAAGTTAGGAAAGGACATAGGATATTTTTTATTGCGAAAAATTTTTTATAAAAAATATATTTTTATTTCTTATAATTTTTTTTTTGACAAATAGTCTAGACCTTGGGAAAAACTATAGGCTACTCCTTACACGTCGCGCGATATAACCGAATTCCACGCAGGCGAAGCCGCGGGCGGAAAGCTATTGTAAATATATTTTAAATAAAATTAATAGCAAAAATACAAATAATAAATATACAATATAATACAATACTACATAAATAAAATACAATTCATATTATTAGTTTTCAATTGCCACATTTTAAAATTCTAAAGAAATAATTACTGTGTAATATAATTATTTTAATAGCTTGCTGTACATATTTATTAAAGTAAACTTTATTGTTAACTCGTGCTCTCAAATTGGTTTCGTAATCACTTAAAAGTTTTGTTGTAATTTCGTCGTCGTATACAGAAAACAAAGAAGCTTAAAACGCATAATTAAAACATTCTATTAAAAATATAATGTTAAAACATATAATGTTAAAACATTATATGTTAAAACATTATATTTTTAATTTTTAACATTCTATTAAAAATATAATGTTTTAGGTGGTAGGAGGTTCGTCCTCCGACTGGCTCGCGACCACTATCATGTCAAAGACGAACCGCCAAATATCTAATGATGTGTTCCGGTTCGATGGCATGTAAGCCAGATTTTCCCCTTTCCCACCCATCCTTTCCCCAAAATGTGGTGGTTCTGATAGTGGACTACTACATTGTCCCCCCTTCCATCAGTATCCTCTAGGTTGGCAACGCATCTACAACATCTCTGGTGTTGTAGATATCTATGGGCGAAGGTAACCACTTACCATCAGGTGGTCCTTTTGCTCGTTTGCCGTCCGTTATCAATAAAAAAAAAAAAAAAAAGCTAAAATTTAAAAGTGTTCGGATAATAATAAGCTAATTTATTCACGAACACTGATATCAAGTTATTTCGTTTTGTAATATCAAATATTCATTATATTTTAAAAGATTTGTTCTCGAGTGTATAAGAGAATAGAGATCCAATAAATTTAATAAGCAAAATATTTAACGAATATTGTTATTTTTGCCATTGTATAATTTTATACCTTTTTCATTAAGAGATAGCTTTCTCTTATACCTCAAATTGTGAGGCAAATTAAGCTTAAAACTTGGTGAAAAGTTCCTCCGTTTCTCCCATTTAAAGAAAAAGAAAGTTCACTTCATACCATCATACTGAAAATGTTATGTTTTTTCATTTTCTGCACTTTGAAAAGAAAGTAAGGAAACTGTAATTTTGCAATCAGCTCATTTTAGAAGCATGTTGTGTCTGTGAATTCAGTGTAGTAAAGTTTTTAACAAATTTGGTTATATTTATAATAAACTAGTTATATATTTTTTTAGCTTTATGCTATATCCCGCATATAGCCGGGTAAGCAGAGGAACTTGAGAACCTAGTGCACAACAACACTCCGTTCCCCACTTTGCATTGCGTGCTGAGTGGCGGAATTCAACGCCACGCTTTGCCTTGTCACCAAACCCAGGAAATGAATATACTAAAGTTTTACATTTCCTGGAGTGGGAATCGAACCCACAACTTGTTGCGTTTACAGTCGCACGCTTGTGCCTCTACGCCACGAAAGGCGTTAATATAGTACTTTTATGAAAACAAAAAAAGTAAAATAACTGAAATAAAAATGAAACTTAAAACTTACAATATACTAACTAAAAGTAATATTGTGTCTTTAAATTTTACTTCACTGTATGAAAAAAATAATAATATATCTAAATTGTCAACCATTTTTATCTTGCTAATAATCATGAAGCGTGAAACCCTTTTGTTATATTTTCATGTATGTACGTTGTACGTATAACGAAAATAAAGTACAGTATGTGAAAATGCGATTAGGGCTCCCCGGATATTGTCACACATTTTCGGGAAAGAAATTGTAATAAACAAAGGTCCGATGGATTTTGCATGCAAATACCTTTGTTAAAGTAACGACTTACTCTTCTCGTAATGCTTTGTTTGAATATTAATACGTTCTCTGCCAAGCTTTTATCAAAGTAAATATTTTTTACGTTGTTTCGAGTGAATAAATAAATTAGTGGCTTTTATGATTACTACATACCATAATATTTAAAACGGTCATTTGCTCAGTTATGAAAAATAAACTTCAATATTTAATGCTAGCAGCATTTGTCAAATAATTATTATGCAAAATTTTAATATTCTTAGCCTTAGCAATTGATTAGTTAATAACACTTTATTTCCAATATAAAAAAATACATTTTATAAAAAAAAATTAGCATTCACTCAAACCGAAAGTGTTAAGTGGCTCAAAATAATACCGCACTTTGTCTTACTGATGCAAGGTATTAGGTAGTAAACATAAATTAAACGTAATCATTCCGTAGAATAGGGATCGAATTATTCATAATCGGAAAACAGAGTCATTGCGTTAACAACCAACAATATTCCAATGTGCCGTATAAGTACGGCGGATTTGGTATTATTTATTTAGTTGCTCCTATGTTTTTGCAATCAATACGTACTCGTATTTATTCAAAACTAGTGTTACACGGAAGGACGGAGTCACCGTTGGCGTTGTACACAGCATTATCGACTTATTTTCATTTAACTGCCTTATTTGATTTTGGCAACTAAATTTTCACCACACCTTATCAAATCTTTCAGATTAAAGTCGATCAATTTACAGTTATTAAATTAAAATCTAAATAGTTCTTATGATTATATTAAACATTGGTAAGCCACGGTGCCTTTATAACAGAGTCTGTGATATGTTCTTAATTTATGGTTTTCTTAAATATCTAAGAGATACTAAATACTGTAGGAACTGCTCTTATGAAATAATTATTATAGGCAGTTTCACTATTCCGCAGGTTAGCAGTGGCGAGGCGTCCATACAACTCACTCCTTCTGGCTTGCCCTAACTTTTGAAAGTACAAGTATCAGTTCAATTGACTTTGCAAAACAACAAGATCAAGAAAGGTGGAGAGCAAAAAAAATTTTGGGCATAACATTGCAAAAAAACAAGCCCTAACATCTTAAAGACCTAACAAAAGGTCATCGATAGTGAAATTACTATTATTGATACCTTCACATCCTATACCAGCTTCCCTAATTATACCGGCTTCTCTAAAAATGATCGGCTTCCCTAAATATATATCGGCTTCTCTAAATTTACTTGGTTGCCTAACCAAAATTTTCACCTCTCGCCACTATAGGTTAGTCAGAGAACCTAGTGTCAAGATACTCCGTTCACCGCTTACAGCCCAAATTTCTTAAATTTTATTGGGTAGGAAATATAAGGAACTCAAAGCCGCGCTTTGTCTTATCAGAACGAAGAAATGATGATTATTTAAATATAATCATTGTCCCTCATCATTGTCAAGGGCATGCATGAAGAGATTAATGACTGTGGACGAGGCGAAAGAGGTATGCAGGGACCGTAGCGTTTGGCGCTCCGTTCTCTCTGACTACCCCGCTAGGGATAAAGCGTGAAGTTAAGTAAGTAAGAAAGTATTATTGTTTTAATTGAGTAGGAATTGTCGTCGTCGTCGTCAGCCAGAAGACGTCCACTGCTGGACATAGGCCTCCCCCATAGATCGCCATGTAGCACGACTGGATGCCTCCTGCATCCAGCGCTTTCCCGCAATTTGGACTAGGTCGTCGGTCCATCTAGTAGGGGGCCGTCCCACGCTACGCCTTCCGGTTCGTGGTCGCCACTCGAGAACCTTTCTTCCCCATCGGTTGTCGGTTGTTGTCGTTTACAGTCTGCGCCACAATGGCCTCAAATCAAAGTTTATTATTCATTTATTATCATTATAATTTAATGTGAAATTTAATATAATTAAAACAGATCTTCCAGTTCAACCATATATTTCTTAATATATTTACAATTTAACACCTGCTAATTAATAATCAATAAAAGGAGTCTACTGTTGTTAACTGTTAATAATAAATCAGTATCGGGCGGAAGTTGTTGGATGCAGGAAATGCAGGACCAATCGTCGTGAAAATCCTCTGGGGAGACCTATGAATATTTATTTCCTTCTATGGAGAAATATATATTTCTATCCAATAGTTATTGGCATATAAAGTATTTTGTCGGTTTTCCAATAGGAAAAATTGAAAACCGAAAAAATACTTTATATCTCATCAAAGATAGCAGGATAAAAACCACCATATATGCATTCCACATTACGATGCCAAAATTCATTATTTTTATCCAGTAGGTTTTACATGATTAACGCACAGAGAAAAAGCCAAAAAGCAAAAATTGTACTAATTCTATTACCGATGTATTAACGTACCCAATTGATTTTCCTCAAACCAAAGTTTACTTAATTCAATAGATTCAATTGTGTATTACATATATAATTACATATATAATCATCTCTTATTATTAATAGGGGAAAGATGCAGAAAAAGCTGGAAAGAAGCACGTTGACGATAGTAATATTTCATTCAGCTGTTAAAACATAAGAAAATCATAAAATAGATCGCTGTTTATTAATTTTAAAAGTGTAATTTTTATTTTAGCACATTATTTATGTCTTATATAATTTCTCTGCTGCATCCCATAAATAATTATTATAATTTTAAAAATAGTTAATAACTGTCAGCATAAACCTTAAACGGTTAATTCCTAAAATTTAAACAATCCAAACAATTTATTTTTCTCACTGTGAACTACTGTAGGATCAACATAAACCGCTTAACTAGTGGTTATTAGGATAGCATCGTATTTTTATAATATTTTATATAAACATGGAAATTTCAAAATATTACCCTATTCTTCCGGAAATTCTAAGTGAGGTCGCTGTTTATACGCTCACACTGCTTACTACGCGCAAAAACTATTTTTCAATCAAATTTGCATACTTTTCGTTTGTACCTAAAGACCTTTCGCGTGTATATCTTTTTTAGTAAAATCCCTTTACCCTAATAATACTTCTAAGGGTAGAGTTCTTCTATGTTTCTTTCCTGTTAAATATGCTGAGTCAATTGTATTTGGGATTTATTTTGATTTATCGAACACTTTTATATTGCAGTAAGGATTAGTCCTTTCTTCTAGTTTCTAGATTTTACAGCAGATTCTTAAACTGAGGAAATCAAATTTATTCGCCTATTTATTTTATACTTTTGAGTCTTTATTTAGTAGCAGTGTATAAGAAATTATTAAAGTTAGTTAATGATTTATGTCGGACCATAACCTCGAATAACTTTTAAATAAACAAAAATATTACAATTGATTTTCACTAGACATTTATTAGTTCGAGTGCATTAAAAATCCTAACGAAAACAATTCTTATGTTATTAAAATGTGACATCAAAAATCACAATGAGTCACTCTTAAAATTAAGGGCTCAAACGTCTTTCGGCATCTCAGACGATATTTCCATACTAACTAAACAAGGCGCTTAAAAGTATGTATAATTTCAATGTATTACGTAGATTTATAAATTATTATAATAAATATTGTTCCTCCTTTATGCAGCGAAAATAATGTATACTACTGGCCTAAAGTTCAAAATCATAAAAAAATGTTATTTATTCGTATAAATAAAAATGTGTTACTTAGCGGAACATTCGAGGAGGGCTGGATCAATTTCGCATATTTTTTTGATTTATATTTTTGTTAAAAAGGTTGAACAACAACTACAGAACAGCTGACCTATAACAAATAAAGAAAGGCATCTTAACTAAAGTTTTTTGTTATCTTAAACTTCTGTAGAAGAATTATAATAGTGCAATTAATCTATAACATGTAAGAAAATAAAATTGTTCAGTATGATTGGCAATTTTCAAAGATATGTAAAATTTAAGATCTGGAACATCAGATGAAGAATCATAATAGCACTACGCTAAATTACAAGAAATAAACACCTATATCTGAGTTTATTTTGATACGGCCCGTAAGCAAAATAGTGATGTAGATAATAGATATCACTAAATTTAGATATGCTAAATTATAAAATATTTTAAGTCCAAAGCATAAATATGATTATAATATTCTAATTATAAAATATTACTAAATTTTGTAAAGAATATTTAATTTTCTGTGGGCGATTTTTTATTAATTTGAAATTTTCTATTAACTTTGAACTTTCGCTTATAAAATCAACAGCAACAGCCTTATTTTGCTTTGCAAGTTCTCAGAAACTTGCGAGCATTGTAAAAGTGGAGTATCGGGAAGTAAAAGTTACGAGGAATATTTAGAAAGTTGAAAGTATCCTCGTTATTATATCTTTTGACAAAAAGGATACCACTTTGACAGCCCAAAGGGCGTTCTAATAAAGTGTCATTGAGCTTTATTTCTGTAAATAATTTGTTATTCATGTAATAACTTGTCGTATGCGGCATCACAATCGACATAATTCATGTCGTTTGTCGACATGAATTTTTCCACAGGCACAATGGGTAAATAAAAAATGATCATACCTTTAAAGTACCTTCTATTAACAAAATATATATTTTGTAAGATCTTAAACAAAGAGTAAGTGCTGTTGTTTCCGTTTTCAGTTGGAAGTTTAAAATGAGATAAATATTAATATTTCAGTTTAACAAGTCTTAAAAGCATTATGTTAATACAAAGATTATTCTTACTGTACTGTTTATGTTAATATTGAGGTACTTCATATTTAATATAATATATTTTTATTCTTATTAAATCTATTATTTTGTTTGGTGGTAGGAGGTTCGTCCTCCGTCTGGCTCGCGACCACTATCATGTCAAAGACGAACCGCCAAATATCTTATGATGTGTTCCGGTTCGATGGCATGTAAGCCAGGTTTTCCCCTTGCCTACTCATCCTTTCCCCAAAATGTGGTGGTTCCAATAGCGGACTACTACATTATCCTCCCTTTCCATCTGAATCCTCTAGGTTGGCAACGCATCTAGTACTCACTCGCTCTCTTGTGTTGTAGATGTTCATGGGCAAAGGTAACCACTTACCATCAGGCGGTCCTTCTGCTCGTTTGCTATCCGGTATCCATAAAAAAAAATAAAAAATATTATTTTCATTTCTTTGCACTGGTAAGCGGCGTTGGCGTTGTGCCACTTAACATGTAATATCAGTTTAGTTCTTTAATTATGACGCTTTGAACGTGCCAGTTGAGCACAAATCACTTCGCCAGTATCACGATGTATGGAGAACAACAAAGGAAGATTAACGGAAAGTGGAGTGTTTTGACACCGGTTCTCTATACCTACCCTGCTATGTGTGGAAAAGCGTAAACTCATTTTTTTTTATTTGTAATTTTTTATAATATTTACCTATACCATACTTGTAAAGAAATATTCAACAATACTCGATACCAGATGTTTCTGCTCACTTTCACATATTTTGAATACTTTAATAGCGTGCTGTCTCCTTATTTTATTTCATCAATAGTGAAACAAACATATTTCGAACACCATTTCACAAAGAGACTTTATTGAGGTAAAGCTGCGTTTGACTGCAAGCAGGATTGTTATGGGTTCCAACCAGTTGGAATTACGGTATTAACATTACTTTTATTTCTCCGGTCTGGTAACACAAAGCGTGAAGTTGGCTTTCGCTTCTTAACACCTAAAGTCTTGAGTTCGATCGGAAAGCTAGAGAACGTAGTGTCTTGACATTAGCTTCTGTTTTTTTTATCACGAAGAATATTTATTATTTTTTAACTAATCATGCGTGTTTTGTTTTCCACCTCTTGTTGTCTATAATATACTTAAATATATTTTACTTAGACTAAAAAACTAAAATCTCTGAATCTGCTACCATCGCGTTCCTTGGAGGGTATCCATTGGTCCTAATTTAATGCTACGAGCTTCAGGAAACATTAAACTTGCAAATGGAGCAGAATGTAACTTAACACCTTTCATATAAACTTCCTTCAAAGGAAAGATTTTGTAGGTAATTGACGTTTTATTCTCAAGTGAAATATATTCTTTTTGTGCTTTCTCCGCATGAATGCACTCTCACATGTTTGCATGAATTGCATTTTTTGCCTTTTTATATACACAGTTGTCTCATTTAGATTTGACATGTGAATATTTACACTGGGATCATTTATAGAATTGCCTAGTATAATAGTAGTAAAATATTTTAATTGGCGACAGATACAAACATTCTTTAATAATAATAATAAGCTATTTTTAAACACATGCAGAATTGTTAGAAATTTTTAAGCATTTCCACAAATTTAAATATGATTCTTTATTATGGCTCTCACTCTGACCTAGGTCCGTGATAAGGCTAGTCCATTTTTGTAATCGGTATTGTATGCCGAGAAGAATATATACATATAAATAAAAATACACACACACAAGCCTATCTATCTATCTATCTATCGGATAGCCCTATTTTAGTTTTCCATATGTTCCATAGTTTTACGCATTGATTGGTGACCATCTCTGAGCAATTGCCTATGGTTACCAGAGATGGATCCCGGTCAATGCGTCAGATTAAAAATATTGTTGTGTCTCAAAGGGGCCTCACGTGTTGGACCCTGTGTCCCCACGCAAGCTCTTCCAAAGGAACGGGGTTCCTTGAACCTCGAGAATTCTTATAATGAGATACACATAATAATAATACATAAGAAACAGGTTAACATTTTATGCAATGGCGGCCTTATCACTGTAGGAAGAGCTCTTGCCAGGCAACTCGGAAAACTCGATACAAAAATTATTGTTAGAAATAGCAGTAAGGCGCAAAAAGTATTAATTCTAAATAGATAAAAATATCATATTAAAGTATCTTTAGTATAAATTATCTAAAAAAGTAAGTTTCTCTGTGAGCTAAGTGTCTTCATTTTCCAACTTCTCACCAATATAAGTCAGTAGTTGCTGCGAAGTATTTGAGACAAAAAAAAGTGTAAAATGTGAATCACCTATCGTAAAGAATCTTCATTTCAAATCCAAAAGGAAAATCAATTTTTTATTTTATTGAAAATTGTTTTGAGCAGTTGTCGAGTTGAAAGCAGTCGGAGTGCCTGCTCTCCCATATATATAAGAATGAAACAGAAAACTTTATTAAAAAGCTTCCTTTTGCAATGAAACAAGAACATAACTTAATTTCTATATTTGATGAGGTTTTAAAGAATTTGTTATTACTTTTACATTCAAATTTGTATCAAAAGTACGTTGTAAAGGTATGTGTTGAGTTTATTGCTCATTATTATGAGATAAATAAATCGAATAACTTAGTAAGGTCGAAATTAAGTAGAATGTTTTATCTGTAATTACTCATTATTTTTTATATCCTTTCAACCCGTCAAAAAACGTTCTCTCTCTTGCTAACATTAATGCGGACCATTTGTTAAAAATGCTTCGGCGAAAACAGATATAAAATGGAAATGCTATTGAAAATGATATTCCAATATTATATAACGAAATCTATGTAATGTTACAATTTAGATTTTTTAATTGCGAAGAATTTATAATTACGTTTGTTATGCTAGTCGCTTGTTAGACCGTTTTGCTGAAAAAATACAGCGTTTAAAAATCAAGTGAAGCGCAAATGGTAATAATAAAATTATGCAGTAATGTTTTTTCATATATTAAGTCTTATTACTAATTAATTATGTAACCCTTATGTAACCCTATTATATACATAAACGCTATATGTCCATGAACTAGATATTTATGTGAACAAGCAGCCCTTCGTATACGTAAAATATGATTTGTTATACTCGTATTATGATATGTTTGCTTATAAATGATTTTGTGTATAAAATTCAAATCATTTTATAACTCCGTCCACATATTTTTTGTACGGAGGAGGAAAAAAGGAGTCTAAAGTTTATTTTTTACGAATTATAATATAATGAGAAACTTCAACTTATGAAAAGTCACAATTAAAAGTAAAACACAATTTTAAAAACAAGCTATTTAAATAAGGTAAATACTCTAAAAAGAATAAAATAACTTTACCTTTTGCTTTAAAGCTTTAACTATCAAGATGTTATAAAGTCATTATACGATTTATACGATACTAGCTGTATCCCACGACATTATTTGCGTGGACTATAAAATATAAAATTGTATTTTTCTTTGTTTTTGTAGAAAATTTGAGAAATCCTGCCTTAGTTGTCTCCTACACTCCCCAAGGATTTGTCAAATTTCTGCTGTCTACATAGCTTCGCCTGTACATTGTCGGTCAGTCACTTAGTATCGCAAACATTTTATATACAGACAAAGGCTTTTCGTGAAAGTAATACTTATTGAATTTTTTTACATCGTATTTATTTCATTTATCGACTCTGTAGTATGCTGTTGTTGGCCCTATTGGCCCCTCGACAGCGTCTGGGTTTTTATTGGGGCCGAGCTTGAAGGCTCTGACCTGGCTTGGCCTCCTCGGGAGGAGGACCATCAGCTTAGAACACGGTGTCCACCCAGGGGCGCCTCCTGCGAGGGGGGCCGAGACCTCGGCTTGCGGGACACTGCTTGTGAGTGGGGGGACTTTGCTTTCGCTCGGCCCGAGAGCAAGCCTACCACCACTGGGTAGAGGCGTTTGATGCCCTGTTAGTTTAGTGGCTAGACCCGGTCGCTACCGAGGCGTGATCGAGCCGTAAAATTTAAAAAAAAATAAAAATAAATAAAGAACAATTTAATTGTTTCAAATTTTAATTCTTTATATTTAATTATATTTTTGGTTCTATTTTTGATAAAAGAATTTAATTCTATAACTGCTTCACAAGTGATAACATATGTTATGTAATTAGAAGCGTATATTAGTTTAAGAACTTACCATTTGAGTGGAGGTATATTTTGCATGTAATTACGCTTTCCAATTTACTATTTAATTAATCGTGTTGGAAACGTAACACTTTGTATTTCAGTACTGTTTACTGTATATACAAACGAGGTTTATTTGTCGGTTAGTTATGATGACACTAAGGAGGCTTGGGAAAGTAGCCCACGGTTCAAAATATAGTGTTTCCATGGGAATTTCATAAAATTATATCTCTCTATTTTTGTTGTAAAGATCCGAAAATGTATTTTTATGTAAAGGTAGAGAAGGAACATGAAGGAGCCACCTTAACAAATAAACAATTATGTATCTTTTATTTATTTCATAAACAAGTGATTATGTAAGACTTCGTTTTTTTATTTAACACATAAACCATTTTTTTATTTTTAACTTATCCATTATTTAGAGGTACCGCCGCGTATATGTCTTTACTTTTTTTTTTTTTTTTTTATGGATAACGGATCAACCTGCCAAACGAGAGCAGAAGGACCGCACCTGATGGTAAAGTGGATACGCTAGCCCATGAACACATCTGGCTTACCAAGAGATGTTGTAGATGCGTTACTCTTTCTAAGAGGACACAGGTGGAAGAGAGGAGGAGAGGGAGGAGTATTCCGTTCTCGGAACCACCACATTTTGGGAAAGGATGGTCAGAATGGGGAAAACCACGGCTTACACATGCCGCATCCCGAACCGGAACACATCATAAGATATTTGGCGGTTCGTCTTTGACATGATAATTGGTCATGAGCCAGACGGAGGGGACGAGAACCTCCCTACCACCAAAAAAAAAAATATTCTAAGAATCTTTGAATATGAAGGAAAGATCTAAATGTAAAATAGAGAATAATACAACTGTATGACAATGATTATGGCTTAAAAATGTGTGCCTTCAGAGCAGGCCGTGCTCCCTTTAACAAATGGTGCATCCCATCAAATGGCAAATAGTTTTATTAAAAACTTCTCGGTAATATGCTTATCCTATATATAGCACATCCTAGAATTTGCTTTCTTTTCTGTTCTAAACAAACGCGTTAATATTTTTATATTTCTTATAAAGCATTGTTGATATGCAAGAACCCGAGAGCGCACATGATGCCATATATATAGTATGGTGTAACATATCCTAGATATTAAAAAAAATAAGTACATAAGTAATTTATATCCTGATGTACACACTGTGTATAATATCTGACACATGGAATTTACGGTTTTTCAATTTGTCATGAAGATATTTTTGAGGAATACTGAATATATGTCATTCTTGTTATAAATTAAGCTTATCTATTTATTTATTATACAAGCATAAATATAAAAGCAGCTTCACCCTTATTCACATAGCAGGATAGTAAGAGTTAATTTAGAGTCAAGAGCTTAGAGTCTTAGAGTCACAAAAGCACTAACTCAAATTCGAGACATTGCATTAGCCAAAAAGCAGGACTTTCAAGTTTACCTGCAACGCAGGAGCCGCAATATTTCATAAATCAAATCAGATTCCCTTTGGTGGCAGTCGGAGCCCTACAACCAGTTACGTTTATAGACCGCTGTCTCACTGCGCCACACAAGCTAAAGCGTCACGTAAATATACCAATAAATAATTTATGATTTAGATAGACACCTGCTTTGTATTTAGAGGTAATAGTTATTTTTGGCAAAAATTTTTAAACCAAGCGAGTTATTAACGCGTAGGATAGTGATTTTGTGTGGTGTATAAAATTTAATAACATCATGTCTAATGGACAGCTTTATAATTGCAGTTTTTTAAGTTTTATATTGAAATATTAGACCTTTTATTTGGCCCAGTATAAGATACATCCTTTTTATTATTCTCCACGTTTAGCACGAGGTCAAAATAATTTAATTTGTATGAAGGAAACCAATAAGTAACCAAATTTGTTATCAATTTCGTTGGGCGGCGTTCGACTGATCAAAATTTAGTTAGGCAAATATTATATGAGGAAAAAAAATCATATTTACACCATGACTATGATTAGATAAATATTTTCCTTTATACAAAATATCTGAAGTTTCTTTTTATATCTTAAAGGGAATAACTTGCAATTATAACAAACATCTTTTTTCCTTTTTTTTGAGTCACAGTATATACAAAGAACCCTTCTGGGACGGAATTTCAATTTTTCACTTACTGTAGTACATGTATGTTACTTATATTTAAGAGTATTATGGTTTAGTAAAATAATTTGTAATTTTAAGTACAGCGTGATGAATAGAGGGTGTAGCCTTCCAGGCATAATATATTATCCTGGATGTTGTACGATATATCGTAAGACTTTTTTTTGTAATAAAGAAGTAGTACAGACTTTTTGACTTAAGCAGTACGATTCTCTCATAAAAGTTTTCCTCTAAAATATTCTACAAAAAATGATAATTGTTTTTCTTAAATAATAAAAATGTTAGTCATGTGGGTATTTAGTATACCTACATGGAATATGTTCAATGTCATATTTACTCTTTTAACATAGTATCTTAAAATTTATATTTTGATTAAACAAATTTATTTTACAAAATTAAAATTTTTTGTTAGGATAGTTTTTTTTTTTTTTTTTTTTTTATTGATAACGGACAGAAACGAGCAGAAGGACCTGATGGTAAGTGGATACCTTCGCCCATGAACATCTACAACACCAGAGATGTTGTGGGCCGTTGCGCTTAACTCTAGAGAGGATTACAGATGGAAGAGAGAGGAGGACAATGTAGTATTCCGTTCTCGGAACCACCACATTTTGAGGAAAGGATGGGTGGGAATAGAGGGGAAAAACCACAGCTTACATGCCATCCAGACCGGAACACATCATAAGATATTTGGCGGTTCGTCTTTTGACATACATGATAGTGGTCGCCTTGAGCCAGACGGAGGACGAACCTCCTACCACACCAAAAAACTAAGAAAAGCAGATAAGCAGAAGTATTAATGTAAATAGATAAAGTATAATATTAAAGTATTAACTTCACGCTGTATCCCGCATATAGCAGGGTAGGCAGAGGGACCTAAAAACCTAGTGTTAAGACACTCCGTTCTCTTACAACAATTCCGTTCCCCACTTTCCGCCAAATTGAGGCATTGCGTGTTGAGTGGCGGAACTCAATGCCGCGCTTTACATATTAAAGTATCTTTAGTATAAATTATCTAAAAAGGTAAGTTTCTTAACTTAAGCACAAAGTAGAGAATTAAACGACTTATGACTACGATTTATTTGCCTGCAGTTAGAGATTCGTAAATATTAAAACGGATCTCTACATCAAAAGGTACGTAATTACTATTTTGTATTGAATGATATATCATACCTAAATTATTTGTATAATAACGTATTATTAACCTAGCAAAGATTATCGTAGTGGAGAATAAAGGAGATTATTTATTTTTATATTTAATATAAAAATAATGAAATTATCATGCCTTTATTAATTAATTGCCACGTTATGTTTTATGTTAACAACTCATTTCGGCAAAGGAGAACAATATATAAATTGTATTAACTTTACTCTTTTAATGGGATTTAGTGAAAAGTACCAGGAAGCTGCGCCGATAAACCGATTACAGAACAAAGCTTGTTCGTAACTACTTTTAATAAAAGTCTGTTCATCCAGAAGCTCATTAATACAGCTTACCTTCGTAGCTCTGGAAAAATAAAAGACGTAGACAATATAAGCATTCGTTATAAATACTTTAATGACGCAAACAAACCTATGAGCCAAACAAACTTACAGATATACTTTTTCAAGTTTTTAAACGAACGAAGAGATAAAGTCTTATATTTTTACAATTTTTCGACAATTCATTGTAATTTACTGTAACTTTTGTATCATATTATACTTTTAATAGTATGAATAAGCCAGTTAACATATTTATAAATGATTAACGTAACTTAATGTGTGAAATCATAACGTGTACCTGACTTGGAAAATGTTATCGCACAGGGAACGTAGAGTTACGAATGATGTTTTTAAAACCTCACATTCCTCTCGACTTTTACGGTACCTAATTTATATTCAGCGGATACAGTTTCTAACAATTATTATTGCTTACATTTTTTAATATTTCTAGGGAACCATAACAATAATGACGTGAAATAAAATGTAATATTTCATTATAAGTACGACACTAATATGTTAACGTGTTGTATATTACATATACATGATCTTTCTCAGTCAATGAAGTAACTAAGATATTCTGAAAGGATTTAACTAATTTCTTTCAATGACATTAACAGAAAACTGATACGTTTTACGCCTAAAGATTCCCAATTAATATAATTGAGGTCGGGTAAACAATATAAATAGGCTTGAAAATAATTTTACGTTTAACACTTTTTCCCGCATAACAGAGTGGTCAGAGAAAATCTTGTGTCTAGACAATCAGTAGGACAACCACGACATTTTGCGACAATTTGCGACAAAGTATTCGTATCGTTATAGAATTTTGTATGGGAAAACTTTAGTTCCTCTTACGCACGGTAAGCTTTTTAATTCCCAGCCAAATTCTTTCGACGACGATACGAATGTTTTGTCGCAAGGTTTCTTGCTTGTCCTACTGTTGTCCGATGTTCGCCAGAAATTGAGATACTGCTTATTGAGAAGCGAAATGAAAATATTTTCAAATATTATCCCACTATCGATAATGATCGAAACTACCACCACTACGTTT
>JAKGSA010000834.1:106206-237634 GCA_033558755.1 Philaethria dido | reverse complement strand
TACCAACATAACAAAATAAAAAAATCGATAATCGAAAGTACGTTGCTCGCCAAATTTGAAAAGTCACCTTACTTTTTGAACACACCTCGTATACATTTTTGACCAAAAACTTTACATTCTAAAAGGAATTTGTATTAATTTTATGTTTTAAAATTTCATGACAAACCAAACTTCATTTAACAGCAAGAAACTATCTGTTTATGAGAGATTAAATGAGTACATCTCATTTCACAAAATCTTATTTAGTTCTAAATATTGCATATGTACTGATTTTGTTACAGATTATGGCTACTTTTGTTGTTCATAGTTTGTTCAGTATTGAAATTTATGAGGAGATCACTATGTTATTTTACATAATAAAATAGTCAATCTTACTACAAATTAAAATCTACATATACACTATATTTACAATCAACATACCAAGTACATAACTGACTTTGATGTATTGTTTTTATATAATTTACATATGAATTTCTTATATTTTACTGAGTTATATATTTCTTTAATTTTCACATTTCATCCCTAGAAGGGCAGTGAGAGAGATAGTTAGTTATTTAAATGAAAAATTATAACATGAAACTTACACACTTATTGTACAATTGAAATCATTATTATCGTAAATGCTACTTTGTAGCTTAATAAATGACAAAAAAAGTAGCAAATATATTAATTAAAACATAATTAAGTGAAAAAATGGTGTATGAGAAATTTCTTTGGCTGACAAAATCCACCCAATCATATAATTAATTTAAGTTTTTGTAATATTTTGAGTATTAATTAATACTTAATTAATATATCTATTTGATATGATTAGATTGGTAAGAAAAATATTATTATAACATTAATGTCAAATAAAATAAGAAATAATATAGTACCGCAAGGTATAAGTATTTTATATATATGTGTGTGTGTGTGTGTATTCTCTTCTATCACTGCAAAATGCAGATTGTTATGTTAAAGAGGAACTAAAATATTTAGAAGTGTAAAAGGGAATATTAAAAAAAATCTTTTTTTGAATTCTGACATTGATAATGTGTTATTTAGATTTCGAAAATTAAGACTAAATAAATGTTTACTAAGTTCATTTGTGCATTAATCTGTACTATAGAATATATTTTAAATCTTTTTAAAACCAAGGAACTTATTGTTTTCAAAAAAAAATTTGAGGGAAACACTGCATTTGTTACTTTATTATGTATATTGGCTAAATATTCAATTTTTTTACTAGAATAACAAAGCAAAAAACAATAAAGTACATAAATTTAATTTTATATTATACGCCGAATATGTATTGATATTATTATATCCTTGCTTATGGTGTTTCAGGTAAAGTTGAACATAACCCTACTATAACTGACTGAAATGACAGATGACATTAATATAATAATATAATAATATCTTTATTGGACCAAAAGAAAGTTATACAGTAACCAGATACATAATATCTTCTCGCTTTTTTTTTTTTTTTTGACACTGATATTTATAAACTCTGGTACCCATTATAAGATTTAACTTGTGTTATGGGTTCCAGCGCTCTTACAATTTTAAGAACCTGTCGGTACACTTGTGCCTTGATATATATATTATATAAAATTTAAATGCAAAGAAATAAAAAAAGAAAAATTAAGACAAAAAAAAAAAAAATAATCCGAGTTATAAAATAGCCATTTTAATAAAACTCTCTGTTTCCTCGTAAACCTGTGCTTGTAGGAACATAACCACTTGTGCCTTGCATAGATACCTAGACAGAGGGAATATGTTGCAAATTTTATTAATTTTATTATAAAGATGACTTCCGATAGAACGATAATGTCTTTGGGCAGTAGCAGTTTTGCATTTGTATGTGGGACAAACATTATAAAAGCGACGAGACTTAGCATTACTTTCTTGGTATTTTATTTCTTTATGTACTCGAAGTATAGCTTGCAGAACAAAGAGTTGCCTCACTGTCAAAACCTTGCAGTCAATGTATAACTGAGAAGTTGAATATCTGAAGTGTTTATAGATCATGACCTTGAGGACAGCCCTCTGTGCCCGTTCCAGCGAAAGAAAATGAGTCTTTGGAGCTCCACCCCAAACAGAAATACAATATGTAAGAAGAGACTGACATAGAGCATGGTAGACTGTTTTTAGGACAGAATAATCTGCAGACTGTCTCAATTTTTTAAAAATAAAGATGATTTTACGTATCCTTGACGTTAAGCTATCAATGTGGGGCTTCCAATTTAGGGACACGTCAATTAATATTCCAAGATATTTTACGGTGGTTGCTTTCTTCAAAACTGGACAGTTGCATTTTGAGACAACAGAGTTCACAGAGCAGTTATTGGAATGTACTTTAAGAACTAGAGAGTCAGGTGAGTATAAGGTACTGGATTTCAATGAAAATTGCATATACACTGTTTTATCGAGATTAATAGTCAGTAAATTATCAACAAGCCAGCTCATCACCGGACTAAGTGCATTTTCTGCATGGATAAGCGTCTCTAACCAGTTATTACCATATATGAGTAATGCCGTATCATCTGCATAGGTAAAAATAGAGCAATTTTTAAGCGACATCTTACATAAGTTATTTATATAAATAAGAAACAAAGTAGATCCCAAAATTGAGCCCTGGGGTACACCAAAGGTTACTTTTTGGTTGTTACTCAAGAAATTGTTTATTTTAACACGTTGTGTACGATCAGTAAGATAGTCCTCAAAGAATTTAAAAGGAAGACGGATTCCAATATCATTTAGCTTAGACAAAAGGCGGGGAATAAAAACAGTGTCAAATGCTTTAGAGAGGTCGATAAACACGCCTAAGCACTTGACACCTTTGTCCAACTTTGAGACTACGCTATCAACAAAAGAGGCAACAGCATCTTCAGTGGATTTGCCACGCCTGAAGCCGTACTGATTGGATGCAAGGATATTATGCGCCTCAAGGAAATGCATCAAGCGCTTGTTGACAATTTTTTCCAATACTTTAGAAATGACTGGCAAAATAGAAATAGGCCTATAATTAGTAACATTCCATTTGTCCCCACACTTGTAGATCGGATGAACGACTGCTTTTTTAAAAGATTTCGGAAAACATCCAGAGGATATAGAAAGATTGCAAATATGCGTAATAACAGGAACAAGTGTTGGCAGACAAGATCTTAAAAGCTTAGCTGATATGTTATCCCAACCCGTAGCTGCATCCATTCGCAATCCCAATATAGTGCTCTTGACCTCGATTTCATCTGTAGGTAATAAGACAAATGAATGTGAAGGTTCAACATTCGACGTACTAATCGAGTCTGCTCCTGGTAACCTATATGTTGGTGTAAATGCTTCAGCCATTCTCCTGCCCACATTTGCAAAGAAATCATTAACACTATTTATCGAACATACTCTATCAGAAGTAATATTCAGAAGTTCTAGTGGTTGGGAAACATTCTGATGTGTAGATGTTATTTTCTTTATAACTTTCCATGTAGCCTTAGGATTGTTTTGAGCATTACGTAACTCCATTTTCTCGTAGTCCCTCTTTATATTTTTTAGCAATTTATTGCAAAAGTTCCTGTATCTTAAATACGTAACTTTAAGTATATAGTTCTCAGGTTGCGCCTTAGTTTTACGAAATAAATTATTTCTGTTACGTATACAGCGTAGGAGACCACTTGTTATCCATGGCTTAATTATTCTGCATTGAGAAGTTATTTTAACAGTTCTAGAATGTTTTTCAATAATAGAACCAATTGTGGAAATTAGGGATTCTGCAGCGGAATTGATTTTCATGACTACTCCAAAGTCGACAGCCGAGATTTCAGTAATAATAGCCGGAAGGTTACCAGTTGTACGGTACGATTTGGTTATTGGAGATAGTTTATTTCATGCAATGTTGACGATTGTGGGTTTGTGATCTGTGATATCAGCGTTAATAACCAGAGTTGATGTTTTTTCGTCAGATTTTACAATCACATGATCTAAGCATGAACTTTTACGTGTAGGAAGTGAATGTGATGGAATAAAGCCATGCACATTCCCTCCAGCAAATTGAGATATTCGTGGGCTTGCTGATTGAGATTATTGGGAGCAATATCAATATTAATATCTCCTATAATGACAGCATTTTTGTCGATATAGAGACTAGGATGCTTTCTAATTCGTATATAAGGATTATCTTGCTTGTATAGAGGGTGAGCGGTAAATTACCACCACAATAAGTCATATCTATTTAAAGTAGCATACTAGGTAGCTTGCGTCTTGCTTTTAGGGTTCTACCACGCTATGTAGTAGGTCTGACTGACGTACATAATGACTCCCATCGCATTCTGGTTTTTGGCCTACTGGTGAAATACGAGACATAGCCCTCAATTGCAGGGACTGCTACAGTATCTTTAACTAGCATTCCGATAGAGCAATAAACTAAACTACATTTCCTGGAATTGGGAATCGAACCCACAACCTTGCGTGTTTGGAAGTCGCACGCTTGTGCCTCTGCGCCACGACATGCGTCAACCAATGTAAGATATAGCGTGCAACTGAAAAAAATATATTGCACAGTTAACAAGAAATTCTTCTCAGCTAAAATATTCATGTTAAACGTAAACAAAGTATATTTCTTAAACAATTAGATGGACGCTTCATCAGAAAACAAAACAGACGATGCAAAGGGTGCTCCAGAAAACTTTCTATTTATAAGCGCTCAGTTATTTTAACGTGGTATCGATAAAAACCTCATTTCATTTTTCATGGCTTTTTATTAAAAATATTATTTAAAAGTAAATTAATGCTTGCTTAGATGCACTCTTGTATGGTAGAGTTATATATTTAATATGAGAGACCGATTTCAAAAACGAACAAGGTTTTCATTTTATCCGTATTTTTGTATGTGTGTTACATTTTTTTTTTTTTTTATGGATAACGGATGGCAAACGAGCAGGACCTACCTGATGGTAAGTGGATACAACCGCCCATGAACATCTACAACTCCAGGAGGTATTGTAAAAGATGCTTTATAACCTAGAGGATACAGATGGAAGGAGGGACAATTTAGCAGTATTTCGTTCTCCGGAACCACACCACATTTTGGGGAAAGGATGGAGTGGGAATGGGAAAACCTGGCTTACATGCCATCAGACCGGAACACATCATAAGATATTTGGCAGTTCGTCTTTGACATGATAGTGGTCGCGAGCCCGGGGCCGGAGGACAGGCCTCCTACCGCAAAAAATACAAAGATTAAAACTTACTGGGTGAACTAATTTTTAACACGATTTTTCTTTTTGTGATAGCTAGTTGTTCTGAAGTGGTCATATGAATTTAAATACTTAAGATGTAATGAGTAGTTTTTGAGTTATTCGTAACAATTTGTACTTTTAACAACATTTTTATTTGAAGTCAATTTTTTTTTGCCAAAATTTTTAATTTGAAATAGCATTGTGCTATGTATTTATTGAGAAAGTTTTTCCTTTTTTAATTTCCCTTGTCTTGGGAAATACACATAGATAATTTAATATTTTTACAATGTTATATGAATAAAATTTTATTATAAATAGTTTTCCACCCACGAAGATTATTTCTAATTATATTATTGATGCCTGTCGTGGCGCAGAGACACAAGCGTGTGACTGTAAGCGCGACGGGTTGTGGAATTCGATTCCACGCCAGGAAATATAAAAGTTTAATAATTTCATTTCTAGGATTTGGTAACAAGGCAAAGCGCAGCGTTAGTTTCGCCACTCAGCACGCAATGCCTCAATTCGGCGGAAAGTAGGGAACGGGTGTCTTAACACTAGGTTCCACTCAGGTTTTTTTTTCCACCCTCTACCTACCCTGCTATATGTATAGAAAATGCCATTTGGTCTTTTAATAGCGAATAGACAGGCGAGATATAATAATAGCAAATGGCGCTTAAGAAAGTCAAAAAAAATCTTGCGTTAATTTTGGGACACCCTATATATATATATGCCCTATATATATATATATATATATATATATATATATATATATATATATATATATATATATATATATACTCTTATATATATATATATATACGTTTTTAATTGAGATCTTAATTATATTATAAAATCAATTTCAACAGAATTCATTATAAAAACGTCTTTACTATAAAATTAATACGATATACCGTTCAGTTACATTGTAGTATTTTGTAGCGATCCAGTACACACTCGCTGTTATCACGAACTTCATTTAATGAATCCGCCGACTCTAATGAGGCATACAATACACCTCGTTATTTCGACAATAGAAATGCTATCAAGTATATTTAAATTTGGAGTAATGAAAAGGAATCTGTACAAATGTAGAGCTTTTTCAATGAAATATTTGTGTAATTTAATGGGGTTATTGTGGAAAGCGCATATAATGGTTGCAGGTTTGAATCTCGCTTGGGGTTAAGTCTAGGGGGAAGTTTTTTATAGTTTTTTAAAATAGATATTATGTTTTGGAAAGAAAATAATGGTCCTATCGCGGCATTGAAAAGTGTAGCCGTGCATATGTCATAGATTTTGATACCACTAGAAAGATTATTATTTAAAATATTAGAATTCCTTATTAGATAGATAACGTCTATCGTGGTGCAAAGACGCAAGCATGCGACTGTAAACGACAGATTGTGGGTTCGATTCTCACTCCAGGAAATGTAAAAGTTTAGTCTTTTCATTTCCTGGGTTTGGTAACAAGGCAAAGCTCGGGGTTGAGTTCCGCCATTTACCACACAATGCCTCAATTCGGCGGAAAATGGGGAACGAGTGTACGAGTATCTTAACACTAGGTCCTCAGGTTCCCTCTGCCTATCCTGCTATATACGAGACATAGCGTGAAACTAAAAAGAAATATAATTATCTTGTCCTTCCCATAAAAAAAACTTTCCGCTGAGTAAGAATCGAATACACAACCAATGGCTTTTACAGTTAGACTCTCTCCCACTGTACCACGATAGCCTCTAAAAAATATTAGTATGTCTAATTAATTAACTAAACAAAAAATTAAAAGAAGAAATTTCTGAGAATCTTTAATAGGTCCTTTGAAAATATTATTTTTTATTCTATACTTCACTATAGATTATATTTAGGGCTTCTTTGAAGCAATAAATTAAAGTTTATGTTGTACCTGTATTTTGTTATATGACATCGTGGTGTATGGCGGTAAACGTGACGGTAGTAGGTTCGATTTCCACTCAGGGCAATTAAAACAAATTGTTTTTTAAAAGTAAAGCTAAAGTAGTTAGAAAAATACAATAAGTAAATTTTTGGAATGTATTTTTTTTCATTTATTAAAGAGGCCGTGGATTCGATTTCCTTTTTGGGACATAATTATATTTGAATTATTTCATTTCTCCGCTCTAGTAAGAAAGTGTGGCTTTTAATTCCGCCACTTAAAACGTAAATGTACAATTTGTGTGGAATGTGGCAAACGGACTATCTTGACATGTCATTTACTTTGACTAACCTGCTACGCGGGATAATATTTTTTTTTATCTTCACGCTGTATCCCGCATATAGCGGGGTAGGCAAAGGGAACCTGAAAACCTAGTGTTAAGACACTCCGTTCTCTTATAATAATTCCGTTCCCCACTTTCCGCCGAATGGAGGCATTGCGTGCTGAGTGGCGGAACTCAACGCCGCACTTTGCCTTTTTACGAAACTAAGAAAATGAAAATACCAACATTTCCTGGAGTGGGAATCGAACCCACAACCTGTCGCGTTTACAGTCGCACGCTTGTGATTCTGCGCCACGACAGGCGTTAATGCGTGATTTTTTAATAGAGATTTAATGACAAACAAGGAATTACGCGTTCCACATTCATTATCATTTAACAATCTACTTAGATTTTTACATATTTCCATTAATGATAGTGAGGAACGTATGGCTTAACGTGCAAAAGCAGGGTAAGCGGTCTCCAGTTCGAATCCTGCTACGTTCATATTTTTACAAGCTTTCTAAAAGTGTTGTTCTTATTTTAAGTGTGTGAATAACACTTTGAAATTTCTTCAATGTTTTTCGATTTCCCAAGACAAGGAAAATTAAAACGAAATCTAATAACCACATAACAGAATATATTAAAGTAATTAAAATTTTAACAAAAAAAAGGTGACTGGTTTCAAATTTAACGAACTAAAACGTAACATTATCACGAATAACCAAACACAACTCACCAAATCTTAACTAAATTTAAATGGGACTACATCAAAAGCGCTAGCTATCACACAAAAAAATATTATCAAAATAGGTCAAGCAAATCAGCAAAAAGTTGACAGACATAAAGAAACACAGTCGAATTGAGAATATACCCTTTTTTTTGAAATCGGTTAAAATACTAAATATATAACTCTATCATACCACAAGAGTGCATCTAAGCAAGCATTAATTTACTTTAAATAATATTTTTTAATAAAAAACCATGAAAAAATGAAATGAGGTTTTTATCGATACCACGTTAAAATAACTGAGCGCTTATAAATTGAAAGTTTTCTGAGCACTTTGCATCGTCTGTTTTGTTTTCTGATGAAGCGTCCATCGGAAATTGTTTAAGAAATATACTTTGTTTACGTTTAACATGAATATTTTAGTTGAGTAGAAATTTCCAAAGACCTGCATATAAAATATTTTTTGGAACGAAGTCCCTTAGACGGAAAAAATTAAGACCAAAAGTTGTAACGACGCTGCACTAGCGGTGTAGGCAGAGGGAACCAAAGAACCTAGTGTTAAGACACTCCGTTCTCCTTTAGCATTTACGTTCCCCACTTTATAAAATTAAACAAAGAATATAAGCTTTACAAAATTCGAACCCACAACTAGAAGTATCTATTTAAATTTATTCTACAAGATTTCAGCCAAATAGTATGCAATGTAGTCCTTATTGCCTAATATATACCCCTAACCACGTACTGTGACGAGCGTCGTATATCAGCCAGAGCAATTTCTTGACCGAAAAATTTATAACGGTCTCAGATCTACCTGATTTATTAGTAAAGCTATGTTCATATATTGTAAAATAAAAAGAAATATATTTTTGAAGTTTTTTCTTTTGGCGCGTTAGGAAAAAATGATGAGAGTTTAGTTTTAGGAAACGGAAATGTCGAAAGAGAACGGAGTGTCTTAACACTAGGTTATCTGGTTACTGCCTACCCTGCTATGTAAGGGATACAGCGTAAAGGTAATTTTTATAGTGTCACGAAAAATCGACACTATTAAATTGGTTAGTCAATATTTTAGTTTTTTTTAAGATATATTTTTTTAACTAGATAATGTGTTATAATAAAACTTTCTTTCAATGTACAAAATTCATACATTTCTATTATTAATGTCGTTTTCTCTAACACTTTTAGAAAAATTTTTATGTTGTTACGCCAAACAAATAAAACTTCTTACATGCGTACATAACGACACAAGTATTTTGTATACAAGTAGTATGTTTCCGCCGAATTGAGGCACTTTGCCTTGTTAGCAGAGCGAGGAAATGAAATCGGGGAACCGAAATCTTAAGAGAACGGAGTGTTTTAACACATCTCCGCATAGACTGCTATACAGTTTGAAGCTAAGGCATGACATGGAAACTTCAGTCCACATAGTCCATATGTCCAGGCTCTCCGTTCTTCACGTTTTTATGTAAAGAAATATTTTTTTATTTTTCTATTTTCAAAACTTCTTTATTAATATAAATATAAGTTACAATACAAATGTTTGCACGATAGGTATTGTTAAGATCTAACGTGACATAAATTTTACTTATTTAGGCTAGTTTCGCCTATGTAAGCTAATAGGATACAGTTTAACAAATATCTTATCACAATTTATCATAAAAAAATATGTAAAGGAATGAAAGATTTATGGGAAGAATAATAAAAAATATTATAGACATATGTGAAATAGCCTTTACAATCACGTGGCTATTTCGCTAAGTGAAAAAGGTTTGCGCATCGTCCGTATTGAGATTTTCAATATTTCTTCTAAATTGTGATAATTTGTTTGAAAGGTCCATGTTGCGGTGCTGATGTTATACTTTTGACCGACTTTGAATAGAGATAGTTTTAGATAAAACTATTTTACTATTATTTATTTATAAACGTGATGCCTGTCGTGGCGCAGAGGCACAAGCGCGCGACTGTAAGCGCGACAGGTTGTGGGTTCGATTCCCACTCCAGGAAATGGAATTTTTCATTTCCTGGGTTTGGTAACAAAGGCAAAGCGCGACGTTGAGTTTCGCCACTCAGCACGCAATGCCTCAATTCGGCGGAAAGTGGGGATCAGAGTGTCTTAACACTAGGTTCCCTCTGCCTACCCTGCTATATGCAGGATACAGCGTGAATCTATGTCTGTATGTGTGTATATTTACAAGAGAAGCAGAAACTTTGGATCACTTTTTGAACTATTAGGTGTACATGGAGAAGAAGTGTGGAAAATCAATATTTTTAAAATAATGTATCAGAAATAGATAATTTTCTTTAGCTACGAAATCCAGATCATCACATCTTAGTCTGAGTGGTTCTATGAGGTCAGTTGCGCAGTGGAACAGTGTAGAATTATGTAATACATTAGGCATATCATCTATGGCATAAAACAAAGGTATGATTATAAAAAAAATATTTAAAATTTTAATTGAAAAAACTGAAGAGACTTCCAATAGACCTAAAATTATTGCTAATAACTCAAAAACTACTAATCAGATATAAAGTTTCAAATAGGAACACATCAAAAGCACTAGCTATCATATAAATACAAAATCATCAAAATTGGCTCACCAAGTAAAAAGTTATGCGGTAATAACACATATAAAATGCAATAAAATTCTTCCTCCTCTTTGGAAGTCGGTTAATAAATATAAAGTTGTTTAAGCTAGTAACTCTAGATTATCGCATCTTAGACGGCGCTTTGCTCACGGCGCGGACGTGCAAACACTTGCCGTGAGAGCTCGCCTGTGTGATAAGAGGTTACTATCACACTGTTAACTGCCTTAGTCATGTAGTTTAATTAAATAAAAAAACTGCTTCATACATTTTCTCGCATAGAAACAGTAGTAAACCTAGTATTAAGACACACCTTTAACCGCTCTCATACCAAATTAAAAATATTGCGTGTTAAGAGGCGGAATTCAACGTCTCGATTTTTTTCACGCTGTATGCCGCATAAAGGAGGGTAGGCAGAGTGAACCTAGTGTTAAGACACTCCGTTCTCTTTCAACATTTTCGTTCCCCACTTATATTACTAAAGCTTACTTACTTACTTACTTAACTTCACGCTTTATCCCTAGCGGGGTAGTCAGAGAGAAAGGAGCGCCAAACGCTACGGTCCCTGCATACCTCTTTCGCCTCGTCCACAGTCATTCACCTCTTCATGCATGCCCTCCGGGGGGTCCTCATGCTTTTTACGTGAACTTCCTCCAGTATCATTGATACTGTGTTCTCGAAGGTCAACCGAGGTCTCCCCTTACCTCTCTTGCCGCTCACCTTTGCTTCTTATATTTTTCTCACCATTCTTTCATCATTCATCCTTTCGACGTGCCCAAACCACCTGAGCACATTCTTCTTCATTCTTACAATAACATCGTTGCTTATACCTGTCTTTGTAACTATCTCTTCGTTGCGGATTCGGTCAGCCAAACTGACTCCGCATATTCTCCGAAGAGATCGCATATCTTCAGCCTTCATCTTTCTTTCGTTCTTCTTTTGACAAACCAACGTGGGTTCTTACTAAAGCAATATTACTAAAGCGATGAAATGACAATTGTTTAAATATTATCGTTCACCCAAAGTGGAAACAAAACAACAACCAGTCGGGCTTAAAGTCAGATACTGCACCATGAGGTCTTTGTCCTTTTCTCAAAAACTTATTTTAGTACTCATAATCATCAATTAACTTTTAACTGACATTAAATAGACATTTTAATATAATAATGGATTTATACACAGGTGTTGTCAATAAATCTATAGTTGGTACCTTGATAGAGGTTCTGTCAAACATTTTGAACAGCAAATTAAGATATTAAATCAGAAATTTAAATGGGATTAAATCCGCATTAGGAAACGTCAATTAATATTTAAGTGACATTAAAATAGCTTAAATAAAGTTGTTAATATATATATATTTTTTAACTTCACGCTGTATCCCGGATATAGCAGGATAGGCAGAAGGAACCAAAGAACAGTGTTAAGACACTTCATTCTCTATCAACAATTCCGTTCCCCACTTTCCGCTGAATTGAGGCATTGCGTGTTGAGTGGCGGAACTCAACGTCGCGCTTTGCCTTGTTACGAAACCCAAGAAATGAAAATACTAAATTTTAAATTTCCTGGAGTGGGAATCGAACCCACAACCTGTCGCGTTTACAGTCGCGCGCTTGTGTCTCTACGCCACGACAGGCGTTATTAATAATATTATTAATAATATTATTAACCAAATTCGTGTTACGCATAACTTTTTACTGGCCAAACTATATTTATGATTCTTTTTTTATATGAGAGCTAGCAATTTTGCGGCACTATTTGAACTTACTTGGGATACGATAAGTATAGTAGTTTTTGAATAATAATTGGATTGAGTTCTGCCACTGTACTAATGTTTCAATTTCAGGAAAACTGTAAAACGGAGTTAACAGGGCTCTTCTATAACTCAAAAGGATAAAATAATTTAAATATCAACACCTGTCGTGGCGCAGAGGTACAAGCGTGCGATTGTAAACGCAACAGGTTGTGGGTTCGATTCCCACTCCAGGAAATGTAAATGTTGATTTTCCTGGGTTTGGTAACAAGGCAAAGAGCGGCGTTCAGTTCCGCCATTCAGCACGCAATGCCTCAATTCGGCGGAAAGTGGGGAACGGAGTGTCTTAACACTGAATTACCCTGCTATATGCGGGATACTGCGTGAAGGTAAAAAAAATAATTAAATATCACAATTTTCTTGGGAATTGAACCCGCAATCAATCATATTTATAGCCAGACGCAGTCACTGAGCCATAATTGACTCCAAAAAAATAATATTTATCATGACGGTGTAACTGTCATCCACAATCAAAGAGTCAGTGTTCACGCCAGTTTCTTTCAGCTTACAGTACTGTGAGGACAGCTGTTAATTGGATGCGAAGTTTTTCAGCGTGAAACTTTAAAAATGACATTTTAATATTAATAACTTTTGAATTTACACTTATGGTGTTTTATTTGAAATATGTAGTAATTACGTAGTTTAACGCCTGTCGTGGCGCAGAGGCACAAGCGTGCGACTGTACACACGACAGGTTGTGGAATCGATTCCCACTTCAGGAAATGGAATTTTTTATTTTCTGGGTTTGGTAACAAAGCAAAGCGCGACGTTGAGTTTCGCCACTCAAAACGCAAAAGTGGGAACGGAGTGTCCTAACACTAGGTTCCCTCTGCCTACCCTGCTATATGCGGGATACAGCGTGAAGCTATTTATGTATGTATGTATGTAGTTTTAGAATAATTCTTCAAGATTTCACCCTTATCTGATTCATATGGCCCAAAAAATTTTGACACATTCGGCATAATAGAACGTGTTCCTATGTAAGTAGATGTACCACAAAACATGTTTGAAATCCTTATCTCAAATATGTATATTTTTGGTATATTTATTAGAGGCCATATGAATCAGATGAAGAATGAAATTCTTCAAATTGCGCTTTACACAAAGCTTCAGACTTTGTCCTGCGTAGAGTAATCAGTACTAAAATATCCTAGTGCTAAAATACTTTGTTTGTTTCTTTTCTTTCCACTTCATTCATTGCATGCTAAGTGGCGGATTTCAACTTCTTACTAGAGTACGGAGAAAATTGTTGAAATATAATTATTTCTCCGAGTGAGAATCGAACCCATACACTCCGCTGCTACGGATTCTTATTGTGTAAGTCAATATATTTTAATCATACACGATGTATAGTTCAAAATTGTAATTGATATGTTCAGTTATTGAAAGCCGCTTCAATTTCAGCGTGAACTGCTTTTACCGGCCGCATGATGGTAAGTTGGTGTTTCTATAAATATATACTTTTTTCATTTTGAAATTTTTAACGTCAGTCAGTCAGTCAGTCGTCGTTTGAGTGTAAACGTAGCTTGTCGTGGGTTCGATTTCCACTCGGAATTATCATATTTAAATTATTTTTATTCCCCGCTTTGGTGAAACAAAACGCGTTGTTGAGTTACACTATTTAGCACGCAATGTCTCGAGTTCGGGCGGAAATCGGCGAACTGTGGCAGTGACTCTAGGATCTTGGCTCTAGGATCTCTCTGACTACCCTGTTACACTGGATAAATAAATAATAGATAAGATATGCGTGAAGCTGCTTATAACGTCCATTTCACGATTTTTTCCCGCAGAACAGAAAAACTAGAAAAAACCTAGCCTGTAGACACTTCGTTCTCTACTGTTAACCCGAAAGCAAGACATTGCGTGTTGAGTGACAGTACACAAAGTCATACTTAGTGTAATCAGGAATATGCATATATATAATAATTCCTAGTGGGAATCGAACCCATACTTAAATTAAATACACTAAAAAGTAATATTATTACATACAAACTCAAAAACTACTCATCTCATTTAAGCTAAACTATTCGTTGGCGAGTATACTAACTAAATTAAAAAAGCATGACATCATCAGTAGCTATCATATAAAAAAGAATCATCAAAATTAGTTCAGTACAGTAAAAAGTTAAGCGGTAATACATAAAAATAAATGCAGTCGAATTGAAGACCTCTAACTTTTTTAAAGTCTGCTAATAATAAAATATTAACCAGAAACGCAAGCTTTTGCTAACTGTCAAAAAGCGTAAAGTTTCGTATT
This sequence comes from Philaethria dido, assembly GCA_033558755.1. Classification (NCBI taxonomy): domain Eukaryota; kingdom Metazoa; phylum Arthropoda; class Insecta; order Lepidoptera; family Nymphalidae; genus Philaethria; species Philaethria dido. The sequence goes on along the minus strand of JAKGSA010000834.1, from coordinate 222,840 downwards.
TAGGGCACGTCTTTAGACATGACCGATACGAACTGTTACAACTGATAATGATGGGAAAAGTTGCTGGAAGAAGAAGAATCGGCCGCAGAAAAAAGTCATGGCTTAGGAACATCCGCGAATGGACGGGAATCAAAAGCGCTGTAGAGCTATTCCATGCTGCCAGGAATAGGACTGAATATGCGAAGCTGACTGCCAACCTTCACTAGTTGGAAAGGCACTAAAAGAAGAAGAAGAATAATAAAATATACCATTCAAGTTCTCAGAAAAATACTAATATTGAAAAAGTTACATTATTAAAAAGAAATTGCAAAAAAATATAAGGATAAATAACACAAAATTGGTAAAAAATTGTATTCGAGTCCAATACGTTTAATCATACCTTACATGAAGGGTCTTAAAACTTCTGACCTCAGACTTGAGACGGTCAAGTGGCACTCGATGGTGCTTTGTAAAGAGATTAGGGACGATTTTAATTTATCTTTTTTCTGAAGGTAAGAATTTGAATTAATATATGTATTTACATATATATTTTAAGAGCTTTTTAATATTTTTAAGTCTTATTTATATATCTAGCAGAAGAAAAATAATTAATTGTGTACCAGGATTCAAATCCGCATTTTTTGAACTAAGAGGATGTTGGAGAGATTCAAAAAGTTTTTTTTTTTAACTTCACGCTGTATGGAACCTGAGAACCTAGTGTTAAGATACTCCGTTCTCTTTCAACAAATTCGTTCCCCACTTTCCGCCGCATTGAGGCACCATTGCGTGCTGAGTGGCGGAACTCAATCAAACCCAGGAAATGAAAAATTCCATTTCCTGGAGTGGGAATCGAACCCACAACCTGTCGCGTTTACAGTCGCACACTAGTGCCTCTGCGCCACGACAGGCGTTATTTCATTTTTCAAATTATTTTTATCACTATAAGATTCGGTCTCAAAAAAGAAAATATAATTGAAGTGCGTCAGTATACACACATGCAAAAGCGAAATTATCAGAGAATATTACCGATCCCCGTGATGGAAAACTGACTGACTGATTCTGATGCTAACGATTTCATGATTTAACTCCAGTGGGGTAGCTAGAGTGAACGGAACGCCAAATGCTACGGTCCCTGCATACTTCTTTCGCCTTATCCACAGTCCTTAACCTTTTCGTATCCTCCTGGTCCTTATGCTTTTTTCTTGACCTTCCCCCAGTATCATTGATTCTGTGTTCTCGAACGCCTACCGAAGTTTTCCTATTTTTCTTGCCGCTAGATACTATATTTGATATCAAAATAATATTCTTGCCAGATACATACCAAAGTGCACCCAGACACGAAGCAGCCATCGAAAGTTTAATTAAAGCGAAACGAATAAGGTATAATACTTCTCACCCGCGGTACCGTACATTACATTGTGAGAATAAAATATTTTAACGTTATTTATAACGGTTATTAAATTTTAATATCTAATTAAAGAAGAAAATTTTATTATTTTATATTACAGTGTTATGGGTAAATAGAGGATTTTGAATATATAGAGGAGGTGGTCGTGGTGGGTTCGATACCATTTCAGGAGAATGACTATATTCAAACTAATTCTTTATTCATACATATGTACATAGCGTCACGCTGTATCCCGCATATAGTAGGGTAGGCAGAGGGAACGTAGTGTTAAGACACTCCGTTCCCCACTTTTCGCCGAATTGAGGCATTGCATTCTTAGTGGCGGAACTCAACGCTGCGCTTTGCCTTGTTACCATACCCAGGAAATGAAAAATTCCATTGCCTGAAGTGGGAATCGAACCCACAACCTGTCGCGTCTACAGTCGCACACTTGTGCCATCGTCATGAGAGGCGTTTATTATGTATTATTTATTGAACAAATTGTATGTTTATTTCTTTATTCTCTTTGGTAAAACGAAAGATGGCGTTGAGTTCCACCTCTAAAAGAACTGTGTTTGCTTCATTATAATAAACTCATTTCACATGGAGTGATTAAACATTTTTTTAGCGTTTATTAGAGCTATGATGCCTGTCATGACGCAGAGGCGTGCGATTGTAAATGTGACAGGTCGTGAGTTCGATTCCCACTCCAGGAAATGGAATTTTAAATTTCCTGGGTTTGGTAACAAGGCAAAGCGCGGCGTTGAGTTCCGCCACTCAGCACGCAATGCCTCAATTCGATGGAAAATGGGGAACGGAGTGTCTTAACACTAGATTCCCTCTGCCTACCCTGCTATACGCGGGATACAGCGTAAAGCTATGTATGTATGTATGTATGATGCTATCGAAAATATTTTGATATTTTTCCTACATCCAATGAGAACCTAATGTTAAAACACTTCGTTTTTCGCTTATAGTTCGAATTCAAAACGTATTGTATCCTCAGTTCTATCTCACAAGAAGTAGAGAAAAGAGAAGAACTTTACCCAAGGGGAAATCAAACCCACAACAATTACATCCCCAAAAAGATATTACTATATATATAATAAGTACATATATTTAGTTATATCACAATATTTTTATGAGTCCCCATCTCTGTACTTCCCTTGCAAAATTTGAATTTCAAATTAACAAATCTCGTACAACGGTTATTTAAATTTATGTTCGGTGGAGGAACTGACGCGGAGATATGAGAACGATTTTTCGCACACCACTTCTAATAATTTAAGAGCGATTTTGCAATTAGTCCATTTAAAACTAATTTATATATAGTGATTACAATTATTGATGGATAAGATATGACAGTGAGGAACGGAAATGTCAAAAGAGAACGGAGTGTTTAACATTAGGTTCTCTGGTTCCCTCTGCCTACCCTGCTATGTGCGGGATACGGCGTGATAAAAAAAAGATGAAAACAAAGCGCGGCGTTGTGCCTCTACGCCACGACAGGCGTTATATATGGATGACAATATAGAATGTAAAGTTTTTTTTAGCTATTTCACTATCGATTTTTTTTCATATTTCATATTTTTGTGTCAAGGCGCCTCACGCACAAATAACGCCTGTCGTGGCGCAGAGGCACAACCGTGCGACTGTAAACGTGACAGGTTGTGGGTTCGATCCCACTCCAGGAAATGGAATTTTTCATTTCCTGGGTTTGGTAACAAGGTAAAGTGCAGCGTTGAGTTCCGCCACTCAACACGCAATGCCTCAACTCGGCGGAACGTGTGGAATGGAGTGTCTTAACCAGTGTTAAGACACTCCACCCAGTGGTTCCCTCTGCCTACCCTGCTATATGCCAGACACAGCGTGAAGCTGTATATGTATATATATGTATACAGTAATTCTGACTTACCAAGCTGTTTATCGAATTTCTACATCATTTCCTTTTACGAGTATGTAAAACATGACGGTGTCTTATTTATGCAAATAGCATCAAGCGATTTACTGAGTTTATGACGCGATGCATGAAACTTGTGATATGGAGATGATTATTTTTTAGCTTCACGCTGTATCCCGCTTAGCAGGGCACTAGAGAACCTAACATTATGTTCGCCGCTTTCTATCTATATTTTTAAACTTTTAATGAGTTCTTATAAATATTGAACTACTCCGCCATTCAGCACGCAATGCCTCAATTCGGTTGAAAGTGGGAAACGAAATCGTAAGAGAACGGAGTGTCTTAATACTAGATTCTCTGGTTCCCTCTGCCTAGTCTCCTAAGTACGGGATACAGCGTGAAGCTAAAAAAAACTCAGCAAAAAGTACATCAAAAATTACCTTGAAAACTGTAAAATTTAATTTGATATTACCTCAATTCGACGGAAAGTGGGAAACGGAGTGTCTTAACACTAGGTTCCCTCTGTCTACCCTGCTATATGTGGGATACAGCGTGAAGCTATGTATGTATGTATGTATTATATTTTGTTCTCAATCAATATCCTATTCATAATTACAAAACAAAATACAATCCAAACTGATATTAGTATTAATATTTTCAGAAATTTGTAAAATCATTATAATATTTATAGAAAGTGAAGTGTTTCCAGAATTGCCTTTTAATTTGAATTACCAAACATTTTCATTTCTCTTTATGCGTATTATGGAGTGTTTATTTGATAGCAAGATAGTCAGAAAGAACGTAGTGTCGGGACACACTATTTTACACTTTTCGCCTGCAACAAAAATATTGCTTGCTAAGTAATGGAACTCAACGCCGCGGTTTGTCGTAGGTGTCACACCAAAGGAGCTGGGAATGCGTTGTCGGCCTAAAGTGTACGGATGGAAGGGGACAGAAACAATGTATTGGCCATGAAAGTCCGCCATCAAAACTACCACATTCTGGGGAAAGGACGAACGGGAACAGAGAAAACCTGGCTTACATGTCATCAAACTGGAATACATCACTAGATATTGATAGTGGTCGCGAGTCAGTGGGAGGACGAACCTCCTACCACCTAATTACTGAGTTATCCGCTTCTTACGGGACGCTGGGCCGTGATTGCCTCATAACCATTATAATATTTCTAGTATGTAAAAACAACGTAGCGTTCCCAGAATTATCTTTTTATTTAAACGTGAAAATTCACGAATTATCCATTTTCACTTCTCTTTAAGCGTATTTTGACGTGTTTAAAATAAAATTACTGTATTTGCGACCACGCTCTGCTGGTCCGACTACAGCCGACATCTGCACTGTTACGAATATCTTAATGTAGAAACAGGTTAAGGTCTAAATCCAGTGGATTTAGCTTGATATTTTTTTTCTGTAGAATGAACCTAATTTTAAGACACTTTATTTTCTACTTTCAGTTCGAAGTCGAGATTTTGCATATTGCATTAGCGCCGCGTCTTATTAGAGAGAATGAAGGTATTTTTTCTTCTCCTGAGTGGGAAACAATAAAGATTTTTTTTTTTCAACTTCATGCTGTATCCCGTATGTAGCGGGGTAGGCAGAGGGAACCAGAGAACCTAGTGTTAAGACACTCCGTTCTCTTTCAACAATTCCGTTCCCCACTTTCCCGCCAGATTGAGGCATTGCGTGCTGAGTGGCGGAACTCAACGCCGCGCTTTGCCTTGTTACCAAACCCAGAAAATGAAAATACTTCATTTCCTAGAGTGGGAATCGAACCTACAACCTGTCGAGTTTACAGTCGCACGCTTCTGCCTCTGCGCCACGACAGGCGTTCCAATAAAGATAATAATAATAATAAAATAATAAAAATACTAAAATAATAATAATAACAACTCATTTATAGCCATAAACATACAATATGCTAGTATAATTCATATTAAAAAAATTAACACTATAGCAAAAGGCGTAACTCAGCTAATGATACTTAAGACTATACAACTATAACACTCATCGCTGGCTTTCAGTTACTCCTGAAAAGTTTCCCTGAGATGTTATTAGATACACTGAACTTTCCATAAGACAAATCTGGTCAAACATGACGTGATTTTTAGTTCTGCCATTCAACACACAATCATTATGATTATATATATATATATATATATATATATATCTAGTTTTGTAGTATTACCTAGTATTACCCAAACGCTTTTTTTCTTTTTTAATGTAGTTAACAACATCTTGTATGGATTGATGATCTTGTTATGGTTTTTGTTGCTTATAAAAATCAGCAGAAAATATAAAAGAAAAAATAACACAAGCTAATATAAGCTATTAAAAACATACCAGTGGCCACAATCCTTAATCTCAGCAAAAGATACATTGTGTAAGTTTTTCTCGACATTGCAGTATTTGTGATAGTTAAATGTACTGAAAATTATGATAATATTTTTAAAGAGTTACGTCATTTAACGTTAACCGTTAACGTTTTACATACATCCTATTAAAATGAATTGTAACTGTAATACAATTTGTTAAAATCAGCTTCCGTAACGTATATTATGAAAATGTTGTACTTTACTATAATAACGCCTGTCGTGGCGCAGAGGCACAAGCATGCGACTGTAATGCGACAGGTTGTGGGTTCGATTCCCACGCTAGGAAATGTAAAAATTTTGTATTTTCACTTTTTGGGTTTGGTAACAAGGCAAAGCGCGGCGTTGAATTCCGCCACTCGGCACGCAATGCCTCAATTCCGTGGAAAGTGGGAAACAGAGTGTCTTAACACTAGGTTTTCAGGTTCCCTCTGCCCACCCTGCCATATGCGGGATACAGCGTGAAGCTATGTATGTATGTATGTCTATTTTAGATTATGGACGCCGTTATAGCACAGTGCCCAGAGTCAGTAGCTGGACAGTTGTGAGTTCAAACTTAGAAAGAACTTAACGCTTTTTTTGCATAGCCAGGCAGAAAGAAAGAACCTAGTGTTAAAACACTCCGTTCTCTATATTGCAACAAAATTTTCTATTTATTGTAATTTATTACGGATTGTGATTTTGTTAATTCTAAGTGTATGTTCCTATTTTCTTTTTTTTTCATGTATATGTGCAGTAAAAAGAATCGATTTAACCAGCATTTTTAGAAAACGCATAAAATTTTTTGAACGCAGCGGATCTCGAACCCGCGCCTCTCGGAAACCGTCCAAGTTCTCTGACCGCTAAGCCATACGTTGTTATATAGCTACATCAAAATTTTTATACGCTTGTTACTACATATTTTTGTTGTTAGTACCATAAGTGTGTGATTAACATAGTCACTTTAAAACTACCAAAATTTATCTACACTGCATATTAAATATTACAAGTGTCCCCGTAAACGCGTTAATAACGCAAGTGTAGTGACGTATATGTCACTTTGTATAAACATGGATGTCAAACCATAGTAGTGTATTTAACATTTATTTTATTTAATTTAATATACTTTTTATGTATTATTTAAAAACATATATTAGCCTTCTGCACTCCTCTATATAATCCATAAGTGTGCCAAGTTTCATGCTCCTCCGTCCGCGTAGTTTTTCGTAAAGGGATCCAAAGTTTTTTGCTCCACGTATTTATATATATAGATAATTTAGCACCACTTAAAATCTACATGCTCTAATCGTATCAACATGAATATTTACGATCACCATTTTGATGGACATTGTACGGTGTTTAATTAAGTTGCAACCCTTTCGTTCGGCTACAAATTATTATTTACCGCCGCGGGCACCCTTCTAACACTGAACAAGATTTATTTGCACAGAAATGATGTATAGTTTGTTATATATGGTTTGATGTGTGTATTTATATAGTTTCTAGTTACTAAGTGTAGTGTGTATTGTTACTATAGCTTCTTCAAATAAATTACAGTTAAAAAAAGGACAATTGTGCAAGATAACTCCAAAACTAATTGTCCTGTTCTTAATAAATTTAAATGGGTCTATATTATAAGCAATTACTATTTTCCTTGCTTCTGTTTTTGGTTAGTTTCAGTGGTTGATAAGTAGATAGCATAAGGTCAAGACCACAAAGTCAACTTAAGCGAAGTTGCGGACATCAACTAGTGATGAATTTACTAATATTATTACTTACTTACTTTACTTAACTTCACTTTATCCCTGGCGGGGTGAGTCAGAAGGAACAGACATAAGCGCTGCGGTCCCTACATACCTCTTTCGCTTCGTCCTGATCATTAACCTCATCATGCATGCCCTCCGAAGTCTCATGCTTTACGTGACCTTCACTCGAGTATTATTGATGCTGTGTTCTCGATGGTCAACCAGGGTCTCCTTACCTCTCTTATGCCGCTCAACTTTTGCTTCATTGTGCTAATATTGTTATACGTCACATATCTGACCACGATATAACGATAAGTATATATGACACTACAGTCCACTGTTTTCATTAAATTCGTCACATGTGATGCTAAGTTATAGATTTAACCTCGCTGTCTTACCAGACCGTAGAAGAAGAAAGCATTTTTTTTAACTTCACGCTGTATTCCACATATAGCAGGGTGAGCCCAGGAGGGAGCCTGAGAACCTAATGTTAAGACACTCCGTTCTTTTACAACAATTCCGTTTCCCCACTTTCCATAAAATTGGGGCATTTGCAAGTGTTGAGTGGCCGGGAACTCAACGCCGCCCTTTTGTCTTGTTACCAAACCCAGGAAATGAAAATACTAACATTTGCTGGAGTGGGAATCAAACCCACAACCTGTCGTGCTTACAGTCGCACGCTTGTGCCTTTGCGCCACAACAGAAACAATTTAATTATAATAATTCCTCCGAGCGAGAATCGAATCCACAACCTTTCGCGTTTACAGTCAGACGCAATGAGACAGCCCATTGCGCAATGGCCTCACATTTCTGTTTCTACAATTGAGTCCCGAACGCCAATTTAATGTGAATCCGATAATGACCCGACTTTTTGCGTAACGATCGTTTAACGAAGTGTTTTTGTAACAATTAAGTATTTTAATTGGCCTTATTTAAGAGGCTGTCGTGGCGCAGTGGAAAAATGTCTGACCGCAAAAGGAGGAGGTTCTACATACATACATAGCTTCACGCTGTATCCCGCATGTATGTAGAGGGAACCTGAGAACCTAGTGTTAAGACACTTCGTCCTCTATAACAACTCCGTTTCCCACTTCCCACCGAATTGAGGCATTGCGTGCTGAGTGGCGGAACTCAACGCCACGCTTTGACTTGTTACCAGACCATGGAAATGAAAATAGTAAATATTATTTTAAATTTTCATTTCCTGGTGTGGGAATCGAACCCACAAGCTGTCGCGTTTACAACGACAGGTTTTTGAGATCATGCATGAAAAAAAATAGACAGTATTTTCAACTATAATTTTCTAAAAAAACATTAATAATTTATAACAATTGAATGAATAACAAAGGATATACTTTAAAAATACATTACCGTATAAAAATTCCACACCACCCTTGCATTTTCAAGAGCATTTGAATACAAGCAGAAGATTTTCGCCATTTGAATTTTAAATAAATGGTCTTCTGCAAAAAGTTCGTTAATATTAATGTGCATTTCGCATTTTCTATTTATGCTAGCCGTTGTGGCGTAAAGGGATATTACTGTAAATTCCATTGGTTGTGGGTTCGATTCCCTCTTGGGGAAATAATAATTTTTTGTTTTCAATTCTCCTGTCGTGGCGCAGAGGCAGAAGCGTGTGACTGTAAACGCGACAGCTTGTGGGTTTGATTCCCACTCCAGGAAATGTAAGTTTAGTATTTTCATTTCCTGGGTTTGATAACAAGGCAAAGCGCGGCGTTGAGTTCCGTCACTCAGCCCGCAATGCCTCAATTCGGCGGAAAGTAGGGAACGGAGTGCTTTAACACTAGGTTCCCTCTGCCTACCCTGCTATATGCGGGATATAGCGTGAAGCTATGTATGTACCTTTTAACACGTAATATATCGAGATCGGGTAGAAAATGGAGTGTTTTAACACTAGGTTCTCCCTGAAATGTGGGAAAGAGTGAACGTTAAACTATTTACAGTAACTTTAACTTTTAACTGACTAAACGTGGTAACATAGGATACAAATTTCAAATATCTCAAGGTATTGGGTATTAAAGGCGGAATTTAACGCCGCGCAATACCATACCAGGGTGGATAAATGAAAAGAACTTAAATACATTTATTTTATTTTACATTTTTAATTTAATTAAAAAAAAACAGCATTTGTGTATTTAACACTTGTATTTAACACACACACTCACACGTTACTCAGTTAATAACAGAAAATGTATAGGCGAAACTATTTGGCATAGAAAGTTAAAATTAGGTATACTTATAAAGGACTCCTTAGGAAGTGTAGGAGGACCACTATAAGACAGGATTTCCCGAAATTCCTACGAAAACAGGAAAAAGATTTTTTTTTTATTATTTTTTAATATTATGGTTTTTTTAACTTCACGCTATATCCCGCACATAACTGAGTAGGCAGAGGGAACCAGAGAACCGACGCGTTAAGACACTCCGTTCTCTTAGAATTTTCTTTTCCCACTTTCCGCCGGATTGAGGCACTGCATGCTGAGTGGCGGAACTCAACGCAGTGCTTTGCCTTGTTACTAGAGCAAGGAAATAAAAATTCTAAATATGATTTTAGATAATGATCCACGCAAAGTCACAGGATACAGCTATTTGTATAACAGGCCTAACCCTCACAAGGCAGTAACATTAAACCGTTTTATCGCTTTTAACAAACATTTAAACTTTATTGTCGAATCAGAGTTCGTTAAAACGACTTCGACTTCTTTGGGGTTGTAATCTATTGTTATAATAAAATTGTATTTGGAGGTGTTTTCGTATATTTGTACCATAGTTAGAAATTATTGGAAGATAAAATCGTTTTGAGCTTCGTTAAAAGATAATGGATATATTATGTATACCTCAATTCGGCGGAAAGTGGGGAACGGAGATGTTAAAAAAGAACCATGTTTCCTAACGCTAGGTTTTTTGGTTCCTCTGCCTACCCTTTTATGTGCGGGATACAGCGTGAAGTTACAAAAAAGGGATAGGATAGATAAGATACAGCGCGGCGTTGAGTTCTGCCACTTAAGACGTAATTTCTCGTTTTGATTGAAAAGCTCTAAGGAGATATTCTGCTATATAAAAAAATGTAAAGCTGAATAAAAGTACTTTATTAAGTCTGTTTGTTTGTTGTTTTCTTACAACCTAAGTACTAACAAAGTAAAATATAAAACTTGACTACAAAAACGATGAAATTTGGCTATTTTAAAATTTTACCTGTAGGTATGCACTTGACCGAACATAATGAGCTTATTTGGGGCTCAAATCCCATATATTGAGTGAATATTTTTATTTATTTGACCATTTTAAAATAAACCGAATTGTTAATTTTTTTTAGCTTCACGCTGTATCCCGCACATATCAGGGTAGGCAGAGGGAACCAGAGAACCAAATGTTAGGACGCTCCGTTCTGTTTTAACATTTTCGTTCCCCAGTTTCCGCTGAATTGAGGCATTTCGTGCTGCGAGGCGGAACTCAACGCCGCGCTTTATGTTGAAATCCTTTGTTTTAACTTCACGCTGTATCCCGCACAGATCAGGGTAGGCAGCGGGAATATGAGAACCTAGTGTTAAGACATTCCGTTCTCTTTTAAAATTTCCGTTCCCCACATTCCGCCGAATTGAGGAATTACGTGCTACGAGACGGAACTGAACGCCGCGCATAATTTATAATCCTTATAATTTTTAAAATAAAACGCAAATATTTGAATTCCACATGAATAAATTGAAGGGTAATACCAGTAATAATTCCGCCTGTACGCACAATAATGAACCCTTCGGTGCGCGGACGATAGACGTGACTTTATTCAGAGATACCCTTGGGTAATAAGGTATATAGATAGATTAGTGTAAGCGTGGAGATTACAAATATTATGTTAATATGAGAAATATCACTTTTTAACCGATTTACAAAGAAGGAGGTTCTCATTTGGACTGTTTTTTTTTTGTATGTTATTGCATAATTTTCTATTGGGTAATAATTTTTACTAAAAGTTCAATTGTCTAGCATCACATGTCTCTGTGTTCCCGCATACGGCTAAATAGCGCTTCGTTCTCTACTTGTTGATACACTTTCAGCCATTAGGTTAAGGTTTTATTAATCTTTACGCTTTTCTCCGTATGGCAGAGTAATCAAAAAGAACTCTCCCAAACTCGAGACATTTCGAGTTAAGTGGAAGAGCTTAACGCCGCGGCTTAGTTTACCAGAATGGGAAAGTGTCCTTCTGATAATGGAATCAGAAGCGTTTCGTTTTAGACATCCACTGTATCACAATAGAATCAAAGTCAATGTCAAAGTGAAATAATTTTATTCAAAATAAGAAGTTACATGCTTCATTTTTTGAGCGTCTAATAATTTACCACCAGTTCACTAAATTTATTGTCTCAGACCTGAGAAGAACCGGCGCAAGAAACTCAGCGGGACTATTTTTTTTTTCCTTAATCAATGCTTTGCAATTTTTTATTGCTGACAATGGTACCTTTGAAATAGACTAGAGCGAGCATTTCATTCCCAAGGCGTGTTATCATTTATAAAATCACTAATTAGGTAATAACCTTTAACACACAAACGTCTTTTCACAGTTTTTTTAAATTGTGAAATGGACAATTCTCGGACGTTTTCTGGGATCCTATTGTAAAAGCCTACACACTGTCCCATAAAAGAATTGCGGACTCGATGCAATCGAGTTACAGGCGCTGCAAGTTTAAGCCTATTTCCTCGTATTTATATTGTGTACATCGCCAATTCTTGTAAAATTATTAATATTTTTCTTAACAAACATTACATTTTCAAAGATGTACTGAGAGGCAACTGTCAAAATATTAATATCCTTAAATTTTTGTCTTAAGGAATCTTTAGGGTCTAAGTTATAGATTGCACGAATAGCTCGCTTCTGCAAGACAAAGATAGAATTGATAGCGGCTGCATTACCCCACAGTATAATGCCATAGGACATAATACTATGAAAGTATCGAAAATAAACAAGACGCGCCGTTTCCACGTCAGTTAATAATCTAATTTTTTTAACTGCGAAAGCTGCTGAGCTAAATCTATTCGCCAATCCATCAATATGAGGCCCCCACTGTAACTTAGAGTCAATGGTGATACCAAGAAATACCGCAGAATCAACAGGATCTACGACTTCACCATTCACCAATCATATTTGTATTTATTAATATGAGAAGAACCTCCTTAGCAATCCATGGATTCACCGTGCGGGTTACAGAGAGACCATCGCGTTACAGAGAGAGGAGTTTGGAGAGTGCCTAGCACTTACGACCCAACGTGTAGGTTTAAGGGGCTCCTTTAAAATAAGCCTCCACTTTCTGCACTCCTCTCTCTACCTAACCAAATATAGAAAAAAAATTAAAACGTAATTATTACACGGGTTGGAGTTTGGATTATCAAGCATAATTATTAAAGAACTGTATACTTGTTACCGCAGTTTGTACTCTTCTTTCTATCCAAAATCGCACGTTTTGAGTGGTGAAACCCAACGCTGCGCTTTGTCTATATGTAATCGTTCGTCGTATCTATCGTCTTGAATTCAGACAAAAAGCGACGATAATATATTACTACTACTTACTACTTACTCATTTACTTACTTACTTAACTTCACGCTTTATCCCTAGCGGGGTAGTCAGAGAGAACGGAGCGCCAAACGTTACGGTCTCTGCAAACCTCTTTCGCTCGTCGACAGTCATTAACCTCTTCATGCATGCCCTCCATGCCTTTTTACGTGACCTTAGTATTAATGATACTGGAAGAACTTTTATTTATTGATACTGGATTATATATACATTTTGTAATTAATTTTTTTTTATGTAAATTAGACCTTACTAAATAATAAAATATTTCAAATCTAAAAATTCCCATAAACGGGAATCGAACACTGAATCATTGCCTTATAACTCACATGACGACAACCTCTCCATACATATTTTCATCATAAATCTGTTTGTTTCATAGAAAAAAATACGCGGTCACGCCCGTATTTCAACACATCGTTCTCTTATCGCGTCATGTGCGATTTATACCTAACGATATTGTCAAACGTATCGGTCAATCGATCGGACGATCAATTGATATTTTATGTTACTGATGACTGATTGTTTGATTAATTGTATTGTTATCATTTTAATTATTGAAGATTTTATATGGATTCAGTTGTTATTTATATTAAATTGGGATTATCTTGCAGTGAGAGGGGAATGATAAACGAATTTCGGTTCGATGTCCACTGGGAGAAATGATTATATTTAATTTTTTTCATTTTTCGCTCCGGTAAGACAAGATACAGTGTTCAGTTCCACTGCGTAACACGTTTTGACTTTAGGTTCTCTCAGCTCGTTCTGATTTTTTGGTATAAGCAAGAATCTGATAAAAATGTAACATTGTTTTTATATTTAAAAATTGTATCTCGTTTAAAAGAAATTAATAGTTGCTATGATATAATCAGTTTGGTAGATTAATGGAATATATTATATATATTTATTTATTTAAACATACTATAAGCAGAAAACGGAGTGTCTAAACACTAGGCTCTCTGTGACTACCCTGTTACGCTAGATAAAACGTGAATCTGAATTAAAAAAAATCTATGCCACTACAGACATGGACAAAGTGATTAGTGTCATTTATTCTTATTATTTTTCACCTTTTTTTTTTGGTTTTAGTTTTTTATGTTTACAATAGAACGATTATACCTGAAAAAATATTTTTTATACAATACATTATTTATTTTATTTTTATTTCTCTGTTTATTGGTTCACAAAACAAATTACAATCGGTATACATGTAAATATCGATAAAATTACAACTATTGTAGAAACGATGCATTTTTTTCTATGCAGACACAGCATGCATTGATAATTATTACAAACAACACCTATGGTAAGAAAAAATAACAATAAACAATAAAAAATAACACGTAATATTGGTAATTTCTAATTTAAAATTTAGGCAAGCTATATTTGTACTTTGTACTTAAACTGTTTAAACATATTTCAGAAAGTAGAGAACTAAATAAAGATACATACATACATAGCTTCACGCTGTATCCCGCATATAGCAGTGTAGGCAGAGGGAACCTAGTGTAAAGACACTCCGATCCTCACTTTCCGCCGAATTGAGGCATTGCGTGCTGAGTGTCGGAACTCATCGCCGCGCTTGTCTTTGTTACCAAATCCAGGAAATGAAAATACTAAACTTACATTTCCTGGAGTGAGAATCGAACCCACAACATGTCGCGCTTACAGTCGCACGCTTGTGGTTGTGGTGGAAAATTTCATAATTTTGAAATCAATTTTGCAACCATTACACAAAACACATAAAAAATAAAACAAAAATGTCGTGTCGTACCCGCAGCATATAAAACAATTCACCAACGCTGACTCGACTCCCAAACGCGTGTGCTTTACGATGCCCCGCAAAATATCGTCCCTTTATTTGAATCGCAATGTTATCATTCTCCATTGCCGCCTTAGAGGGCTCTCAGTGAAATAAGTTTTTCAGACGGACTGTGTGTGACAATTTGCTGGTAACAACGTTCTTTCATGTTACTTTTTATACATGGATACGGTTTTTTTTGTTTTTGCTGACATTTTTCATTTTTATGTTGTTTCAAATGTTTTGTGAGATTTGAAAAGGTTAAATGATTTTGGATTTTTTGTGTAAAATAAAGGGTATGAATAAAAAATTAAAAAGTAATTATATATATACAAAAGTATAATTTTTGTTTATTTGTCAGTTAGTTTCTGTATTAATCACACGGAAAAGCAGCTTCACGCTTTACTTCATATAATAGCAGGGTAGTCAAAGTGAACCTAATCGAAACATAGCGAGTTTTTTTTTAATTTTTTTTTCAAATTCACGCTGTATTCCGCATGTAGCGGGGTAGGCAGAGGGAACCAGAGGACCTAGTGTTAAGACACTCCATTCTTTTTCAACATTTCCTTTCCCCACTTTTCGCCAAATTGAGGCATTGCGTGTTGAGTGGGTCAAAATTATTTTTTGCCCCTAATTACGATTAGGCTAAGTGTAGTGTAATTATTTGTCCAGTACACATTATATGTGAAAATACCGAGAGTAGAGAGCACAGTGGATTATCATTAAGTTCACTTTACCACGAATAGAGTAAGCGATAAAAACAATATTAAAACCAAATCAATTTAAAAGTCACTTTATTTGGCCTTTCGTAAATTGGTTTGCGGTTAGCATTTACCACACACACGTTTGACGATCCCTGCCCATGCGGCAATTTAGATTGAAATACTTTACAATTAATTACTCATTGGAGTATTTTGATGAAATTCTAAATACTAATGAAGCGCTGCGGGACAGTGTCGGACTGTAAACGATTAGTTATGAATTCAATTCCGATTTGGGGCATTGTCTCGATAATATCATCATTATTATATTTTGAATTATTTTCACGAGCTTGGTTCGGGATTCGATTTATACGCGAGGCATTCCCCGATATTGAATCATTATTATTATTATTTTTCAGCTTCACGCTGTATCCTGCATATAGCAGGGTAGGCAGAGGGAACCTAGTGTTAAGAAACTCCGTTCCTCACTTTCCGCCGAATTGAGGCATTGCGTCTTGAGTAGCGGAACTCGACGCCGCGCTTTGCCTTGTTACCAAACACAGAAAATAAAAAAATCCATTTCCTGGATTGGGAATTGAACCCACAACCTGTCGCGTTTACAGTCGCACGCTTGTGTCTCTGTGCCACGACTGACGTTTTCATTATATCACATTAACCAATTCGATTATATACTGTCATAAACAATTTGAGTTCAATGAAGTATTTAATAATATGTATCGTGAAAACTGAAATTCATGTACATATTAGTGTTTTTGTGGTACTACAATTTATTAAATAATTATATTTAAAATATCATAATATCATAATACTGAATCCCTTATTCATGATAGCATATCAAGTTTTGCTATCATGAATAAGGGATTCAGTCATTCGATTCATTTTACAATAATTATCGTATATGATTATATTTATCATGCCAATGTTACTTAAACAATAAGAATAAAAAATAGATTTTAAAATTTGTTTAGGTTTTTAGGGTTAGCGGTGGTATTAGGCCTTAAGCTTACGGAAAGGGAAATGCGATCCAAGTAAACGCATTTCCCCGATTTTGCTCTGAGTTTCTCTCCCTGCAACGTCTGCCAGCAACGACACCAACTGGAATCCATAGAATGTTCTTATTTTTGCAAGAAAAAATCTAATTTGTTTTTGAAGTAGAAGAATTACGAGATCAATATCAAATGTAACTTTATATTTATAGGCTTTATATATCGCAATTTTTCTTTTTAAATTGAACTTAATCGCAATCTACGTCTCTCTATAAGAACGTAGAGATATATCACTTTGTCAACAATTTTACTCAAGTAAATATTTGGTTTTGACTAATCATGTTGTATTTTACTACAGTGGGATGGCGTCTGACATTTAACGCGATCGATTGTGGGTTCGACTGTTACTCGGGGAAATTATTATATTAAAATTATTCTCATCTCTCCTCTCTGATAAGACAAAACACGGCGTTGAGTTCCGCCACTCATCACGCAATGTCTCAAATTCGGGCAGAAAGTAGCGAACGGAGTGTCTTGACACTGGATTTTTGTTGTAAGAACAATATTGATAGAGCAAATTTTTTTTGAAACTCTACCACAAAATATAGCTGAAAAAGATTTACACTGGAAAACAACAATTATATCTTTATCTAAGGTATAACAAAAACGTGTTTCGTGCTCTGAAATAACAAGTCATCTACATACAAAAATATTCATTAATAATTTGTGCTACGAAGCTACGAGGTTCTACGAAGCTACGATGCTACGCGAGTATAATTTCCATATGTTATTATTAGATTTGTATGTGGTTTTGCAACTCCTTGGTTTCAGTTTTAAGTCATTTAGATGATAAATCTCGCAAGTGATGTTAAAGATTTGACTGCACATTTTTTACAGATGTACCGTTAATTTCGTATAGCAGTGTAGGCAGAGACAACCTAGTCACAAGACAATCCTATGAGAAAGTGGAGATTTTGGGTTATGGTTGGCGGAACTCAACACCGCGGCTTATCTTACTAGACCATTACATTAAAAAATATTTAAATATGACTATTCTCCCAAATGAGAACTGAACGTCAATCGAGCTCTCACACTTCGGCACAATGTCAACTACGTGTACTCGTATGTCATTAAACAGATATTTTAAAAATTCCGGTAAGAATCAAATTAAAAACCTCTGAATAAAGCATGACATACACAATACTTCAATTTATTATCGTAAATATTACTTTATATAAAACTAAATGTAAATACATACATAGTTTCACGCTGTATCTCGAATATAGCAGGTAGGCAGAGGGAACCTAGTGTTAAGACACTCCGTTCTCTCCGTTTTCTCTTTAAGTTACTCCAAACTCAACGCTTCGCTTTGCCTTGCCAACCCAGGAAATATAAATTTCCATTTCCTAGAGTGGGAATCGAACCCACAACCTAAATGAAAATTTAATGATTAAAATTATAGAAAAAAAGCATATCGATTTCAAATAAAATGACAAAAATCATCATATATACAAGTATACATAAAGTACAGTCGAATTATTAAGACCTTTTTCCTCTTTGAGTCGAGAATAGTATCGAAAACCTCTGAATGAGATATGACCTATATCTTTACATTGTCATTTAATTATAACAGCTATTACTTTATATATTAGATAATAAAAATAATAGAAAGTCGGAAAGAACTCCCAATTTTTTTGACGAAGACTTAAAAATAACAAGAAAAAAATATTCCACTGCACAATTTTAACTGTCACATACATGGTACAAGCCTATCTTGAAACCAAGTTTATTTTATACCTTTCTACCCTCAAACGTGTGCAAATAAATAGAACAGATATTTTCTATATTACGGGGAACATTTCGCCTTGATATTTAATTTTCGCTGAAGGTTTCAGACTATATGTTAGATATTTTAGTATCTATCTTTGTATGTATGTATATTGTTAACTACAGTTTTAGGCTCGTTTTCTATTGAAAATATCTCAATATCTTCTTTGATATTCAAATTGGATCTATCTTAAGTCGTGGCGCAGGGGCACAAGCGTGCGACTGTCAACGCGACAGGTTGTGGGTTCGATCCCCACTTCAGGAAATGTAAAAGTTTAGTATTTTCATTTCCTGGGTTTCATAACAAGACAAAGGGCGGCGCTGAGTTCCGCCACTCAGCGCGCAATGCCTCAATTCGGCGGAAAGTGGGAAGTGGAAAGTTTTTTTAGCTTCACGCTGTATCCAGCATATAGCAGGGTAGGCAGAGGGAACCTGAGAACCTAGTGTTAAGACACTCCGTCCCCCACTTTTATATAGAACTGGGGTATATCACACCCCACCTGGTACACGAAGGTTTGAAGAAACATACAATCTGTAATTTCATAATCAAAAACCACAACAATATTAAAAATAATGATGATATACAAAATTATAAAGTACTAAAATATTTAAACTAATTTGACTTTATATTGCCATTAAAGCTTATTTATATCTTCACTTTGTAAAGCGATTTCTTTTGTATGCATAACTGATATCGGTTGAATTAGGGTTAATGTTGTTTTTACATCTAAGACTTTTTTGGTGTCCATTCCAAAGAGTAAGATTAGTATCGGTTAAAAAAATGTAGTTATTCACTAATAGCTTCATACTTTTTCCAGGAAAGCAAGGCAGTTAAAGATAACCTAGAGTTAAGACTCTCCGTTCTACGCTTGAACTGTAACGATTTTTTTCAGCTTTACGCTTTTATTCCCCATAGCAAGGTAGACGGAGAAGCCTCAGACACCTTAGTCTCTTTTTACCGCCCGAATTCGAGACATTAGGTGTTGTGTGGAACTCAACGCCACACATTGTCTCATCAGAGAAATGAAAATTAAATAAATATAATTATTCCTCTGTATGGAAAACGGACCCACGACCACTTAGGAATACATTTACATAGATGACTATAGGACAGACTATAGATAATTGTATCTTAGTTCTAAGGCTAGCTGAAAAAGAAAAGAAAAATAATTGTTATAAACTAAAAAAGCTGACAAAAGCTAGAACCACGTGTTCATAATGATAACTGCATACTATAATATCATATTATACTGTTTGGCATATCCGATTCTGCCTCATTTTTTTTGTGATTGGCAGGAATTCACTGTGTCTTGTTGACTTAAGTTTTGAAATAACTTGCATTAATACCATGAATACCATCTAATCATCCATCCATCATCCATCATCCATCATCATCATCCATCATCCATCTAATCATCCATCTAACACGAAGAGTTATGACACTAGTAATGTGTAATTTATAATATCATAGACAATTCGACACAGTATTACACTACTGCGTTTATTGTCGTGCAGTGTTTCTGATATAGTACATAATAGATAATAAATAAATAAATAAATTACCTGGACAGGAGGCCTGTCGTAGCGCAGAAGTACAAGCTTGTGACTAAACGGGACAGATTTTGGCTTGGATTCCGACTCCAGGAAATGAAGATATTAAATAATATTTACTATTTTCACTTTCTCACTTTGATAACAAGGCAAAGGGCAGCATTGAAATCCGCGACTCAGCATGCAATGCCTTAATTCGGCTGAAAGTGGGAAATACAAATGTTAAAAAAGAACGGAGTTTAATACTAGGTCCTCTGGTTCTCTCTGCCTACCCTTCTATATGCGGAATACAGCGTGAAATTAAAAAGAATAATTGTAACAATAAAAAAAAATTACACTAACTAAACCGCCAAATCTCACACCTCACACCACACCCCAACCATCTCTAGTGAATTTAAACGACGTGTTAAAATAGCGAATACTTTTATATAGAACAAAATACGTAAACTAGATCCTATACCCAATCGAGACCCTCATTACCGTCCCTTTGCGCTAACGTTGTCGGTGAAATTGCTTTCTTTGTTATAATATAATGGTTTTACACGACACCTTGTCACGTACGCTTATTGAATAGTATGAAAGTGTATGAATACTGTAAGGTCTATTATGTGTGGATGATAGAAGGAAATGGGAAATGTTTTAATTTGTTATTATCATGTTTAGGCAGGCGATTGGTTGTAAGTTCGATTTCCACTTGCAGGTTATTTAAATTACTTTAATTTCTCCGCTCTAGTAAGACGGTGGTGTTGAAAGCAGATAATTGTTTATCTTGGCACTGGATTCTATCTGTCTGCGAGAAAAAGTGCGAAGTAGGCGGATTGCACTCCAGGAGTACCGGCAGAAGTGAAAACTTTATCATGGCAGAGTAGGAAACGCTCAAGTACGAAATTTCAACACAACAAAAAATCAAAAGATTTATCAATTCAAGTAAAATGATCACGTGAATATCCTTCGCAAACCATCTCCAAAATACTTCTTGATTTAATATCGACGACTAATACTGTCTTTTTTACTCAATTCAAAGTTTACGTCTTACAAATTGTACGAGCTTAAAATTTGTTTACCCAAAGAATTTTCACTTCAAAAAACCTATAATCTGTTTTTTTTTTCAGAATAAAAAAAGACAATCTATTGCTAATATATTAAATTTTCCAATTTCTTTTTATACAAATGCAGTTTTGATGCGGTTTGCATAGATATTTGTCTTAGTAGCGATTATATGCTATGTGTATGGCAAGTATCATGTCGCTCCATTTAAAAGTTTTTGCTTGTAATGGTAAGAACCATCAATTCTATAATATTAGTAAGATTGTTTTTTTACTTATCTAGATTAACTAATTTTTTTTTTTCTATAATGCAGGGAAATCTTCAAAAGATCCCGACTGAGGAAGCTGCCGGATTATGTCGAGGTTATACCTACTAAAACCCCTGCGATTGCCATCTTCGACACAATAGAAGGATCCAGAAAACAAGTGTCTTGCTGGTTTACCGAGCACTCATTTAGAGTCGAAATGTCCTCCATACTATTTTATAACCAACTGTAGTTGATCACCGTTATTTTTTACAGCTTAACGCTCTTCCTCGTAGCAGTGTCATCAGAGTGAAACTTGTAACAGGACATTCCATTTTCTGCCCTAAATAGAAACATTGCGTGTTGAGTGGCGAAAGACAAAGCTCAACTTGTTTTATTAGAGCAAACATTTGAAAATAATTTAAATATAATTATTCCTGCGCGTGGGAATCGAACCCATAATTATCTTGTTTACAGTCCGACGCAGTCCCACTGCGTCACAATGACCTCTTCTATAAATCATCTGAAACTATTAATAATGTTCTTCAACTATGTAATGGTCTATTGTTAGTATATGAGTATATTTTGCGGTAGACAGTGTGTAAATTGAGATATTGAGCTTCAGTTTTTGTTAATATATTGCTGTCTGGACTGTAATTTATCTTTGAAAACAAACAATGAAGAATGTTACGTTGTATAGTATATGGAAATAGCCAAGTTTTTTTATTACTTCCAAGTTTTTTTTGCTTTTTCTATAATGAAAAAGATGGGCTTCACGTTTCTCGCAAAGCAAGATATTCAGAATCGTTACCCCGAGTGGGAATCGAATAATCCATCACCCGGCCCAGTAGATCATGGCGAAAACAGGCAAACGTTTAGAAAACGTATAAAAATTTGTACGCAACGGGATTCGAACCCGCGCCACTTGGAAACCCTTGCACTCTGACCACAGCACCATACGTTCTACATCCGGCTGCATTGAAATTCTTATACGGTTGTTACAAGTTATTTATGTTGTTAGCATCTCTGAAGAGAGAATACAAAAATATTTATTAAAAAGCATTCTCTCTTGCCAAATGATTGTTCTTTGAAATAATAATCTTTGGGTAGCAGAGATTTGTAAAAATATCTCTACAGTGGTGCTAACAACATAAATGAGTTGTAATAAGCAAATAAGGTTGCAGTAAAGTTCGAATCCCGCTGCGTTTAAATTTTTATACGTTTCCTAAATATGCTTTTCGTTTCCTAAGTGGTGTGATTAATACTTTAAAACCTCAAAAATATTTGACACTACGTCCTCTCTGACTCTTCTTCTATGTGCGAAAAGCGTGAAGTCGCATAATCTATTTTGACCCCCCAATTAACGTTTAAATCATCATCATCATATATGTATATGATTCATATCCATAAAAATATTTTAAATCTAACGTTAAAAAATATTTATATACCTAACAACAATTTTTCCATTTATCATAAAATGACAATACGTGAACTAGGTCAAAGCACAGGAGACCTCAAACACGCTATCTAATACAGATAAGCTATGAGCCATACATATCCAATCGAAAAACTTTAAATGGTTCGGCTCAGGCCGCAGACGTGGCAATTAAAAGAATTGCCCCTCGATATTCGATTTTGTAAACATAGGGTTGATTTTTTTGTATGTTATCGCAGCTGTTTTTTTTTAGCTTCACGCTGTATCCCGCATATAGCAAGTTAGGCTGGAACCTAGGAACCTAGTGTTAAGACACTCCGTTCTCTTTAAGATTTTCGTCCTCCAATTTCCCCTAATCTTAGCATTGTATGCTGAGTGGCGGAACTCAACGCCCTGCTTTGCCTTGGTACCAGAGCGAGGAAATAAATATTTAATATTTATAATAATTCATATTTAATATTGCTAAATTAGGAAACATAAATAAAACTTCAATTATAGTTCATTTTCATTTTTACCGTTTACGACATTTTTTCATGTAAAGATGTAAGATTCTAGAGACCCTCATTATTTTGCTCTTAACTTTCTACAAATTTAATATTTTCTTATATATAACAATTACACCACGAAAGTTATATTTAGTATAGTCCCACACTCTATGCGATGCGACACGATGAGTCAAATATTAGCATTAGAATGTTTAATCACTATATGTAAAGCATTATCGTTTCTTCAATGTAATTAAACCAAGCGCGGCGTTAAATGTGTGTGGTAGTGGAGAAAGAAAAAAGAGAACGAATTTTCTGCCCCAAATAATTACTTATTTTTCTTTTAAATTAAATAGTTAGAAAAAACATAGCTTCACGCTTTATGCCTAGTGGAGTAGCAACAGAGAATAGAGCTTCAAACGTTTCAGTCCCTTCAAACTTTTTTCGACTCGTTCACAGTCATCAACCTCTTCATACCTGTCCTGCAGGAGGTCTTCATGCTTTTAATACGCTTTTGTTAGCTTTGTATAGATGTATGTCAGTAACGGAACCTTTAAACGTGACTTTGACCGAATTTATGAAAAATTCAACTAAAAAAAACGATGAATTTCTGTAAAAATCTCGGGTGCTTTTTAAGTAATCTATAGATACTTACAATCTACGTTTTTCTTTTTCAAACCATTATCATAGCCACTGTATAAAAAAAAACATTTTAACAATTGAAAATAAACAAGAGCGTCTCAAGGAGAAATATTGTACCGTGTTTTTTTGTGTTTTGAAATGCTTTTTGTGTAGCGTAACAAGAATTAAGTCTTAACGGGGCTATCGAAACACCTTTAATTGCAAAGAAAAAACATTTCATCCGAACTTTGGTAATAAAAAAGGCATTGTATACACTTGGGTTGGGTTGAGGGCAAAAGAAACAATGTTCCCGTGGCTTCGGTTAGTAGCGGACGAGGAGGAAGACATATATACATAGCTTCACGCCGTATCCCGCATATAGCAGGGTAGGCAGAGGGAACTTAGTGTTAAGACACTCCGTTCCTCGCTTGGGAGGAACACTATGAGATTTTAGTGAGTTTTCGTCGAGAGGTGAGTTAGTGGGTGACTAAAAATCCGAAGTGCATTTTGAAGACTATTTTCTATGATTTAGCGTAAGTACGATACTTTTAAAGGGACTCGGCCGATTTGCTTTTCTAATGCGATGCAAGCAATAGTCTCTCACATATTTCTGATAGTCACACTTTCACTTGGCCTTGACATTGAGGTGCAACTCAACAGCTAGCCTATCATCGGTCGGCGTGGGAGTCCCATATAACCTGTCCGAGTCCCAAATCGGGTTGGTAGCCGTAAAAGGATTTTCTTAGATAAAAAATACAGAGGAAAAAAGCAATACTCTTTTATATGTATTAATTCAGTTTTAAAGCGTTAAAGAGAATCACTTAGTTCGTCGCTATTCACCAGAATCCGAGACAGAGTTTAGTGGTGGAACTTAATACCGCGTTTTGAATTACCAGAATGAAGAAATAAATATAATTTTAATATTATCACTCCTTGGAGTAGGAATCGAACCCAGAACCATTGCGTTTACAATCCCACGCTGTCCCACTGCGCCACGGTGGCTTCTTTCGTATTAATAACAGTTCCATGCGGAAATAAACATTATATTTGTTTAGTTATAAGTATTGACCTATTTAGCTGAATATTTTTATTTTTGTATAGATATAGTCATTGAAGCATTAATAATTTTGCTTTTAGTTCGAATTAAGAGAATGTATTATATGATTATGGATTAAATCATCATAATATGAAAATATAATATGTTATTTATGAAACGGCGTGAAGCCGAAAAAAATCTATTTTTGGTCTTTTTTTAGCTTCACGCTTCATCCCGCACATAGCACGGTTGGTACAGAGAACCTGAGAACCTAGTGTAAATGCACTCCGTTCTCTTTTGACACGGAACGGAACGGAATTCCCAATTATCCGCCGAATTGAGGCAATGTGTACTGAGTGACGGAACTTAACGTCGTGTTTGATTTAAAAATATTGAAATTCTGATTCTAGATGTATGTTACTCAGCACGCAACGCCTCAATTTGGCGGAAAGTGGGGAACAGAGTGTCTAAACAATAGGTTCCCTCTGCCTACCCTGCTATATGCGGGATACAGCGTGAAGATATTTATTTAGATGTATTATTTTATTATGAATTTAGAATTTACGATAAGAACGTATAAATTGTTTTTTTTTGAAAACGTTTGGTCATCCAAATTTCAAGCGGCTAGGATAAATAAACCTAATAAGCAAATTGAACACCTGTTGTGGCGCAGAGGCATAAGTGTCCGACTGTAAAGCGACAGGTTATGGGTTCGATTTCCACTCCAGAAAATGAAGTATTTTCATTTTCTGGGTTTGGTAACAAGGCAAAGCGCGGCGTTGAGTTCCGCCATTCAACACGCAATGCCTCAATCTGGCGGAAAGTGGGGAACGGAGTGTCTTAACACTAGGTTCTCAGGTTCCCTCTGCCTACCCTGCTATATCCGCATATAGCAGGGTAGGCATATCCGCATACAGCGTAAAGTTAAACAAAAAGCAAAATTAATATTTTAATAAAAAAAGAATTTTCACATATTTATAATGCACAAAATGTTAAATTGCTACGAATAACTCAAAAACTACTCATCATATATTAGCTAAATTTAAATGGGACCACACCAAGAGCACTGGCTATCATATAAAACAGATCATCAATATGGTTCACCTAGTAAAGAATTAGGTTTGGTAACAATGCAAAGCGCGGCGTTGAGTTCCGCCACTCAGCACGCAATGCCTCAATTCGACGAAGAAAGTGGGGAACGAGTGTCTTAACACAAGGTTCCTAACGCCTACCTACTTATGCGGGATACAGCGTGAAAGCCTATGTATGTATGTGACCAGCGTAACGCCTTGTAGCATGTATATATAGTAAAGAAACTATACGGTAGCTTTTACATAAAAATACAGTTAATTTTGTGAGAACCTCTTCCTTTATGAAGTCAGTTAAAAACTACCTGTTAATACCAATTGCTTGAACAAATTTTATTACCTTATCTTTTAATATTATTATGCAAAAAAACTTAATAATTTTTTCATTTTTTCTAACACAAGAATACTTCAATGAATTTTCCAATACCTAATCCAATTAGTTTTTGAACAATTGAATGAGTCGCTTGTTCTTTAAGTAATTTATAGAATTGCCATGATATTATAATATTAATAAGGAGGCACATGGCACAAGAGTGCGACTGTAACCTTAGCGACTTGGTCGTGGGTTTGAAATTCCACTCCAGAAATGAAAATATTAAGAAATGCTTATAATATTATTTAGTTCATTTCCTCGTTCAAATAACAAAAGTAAAGCGCGGCGTTAATTTCCATAATCAGCACTTAATGCCATAATTTCACCGGAAAGTATGTAACGGAAAACTTAAGAACAGTGTCTTAACACTTCCACTCTGCCTACAATGCTTTATGTGACACAGCGTGAATCACAAAAAAGAACTGTTATATATATATATATATATATATATATATGAAAAAGAATGAACGGTGGCTGAATTTAACAACATCTCAATGTAAACGCGATTGATTCACAAGTTCGATTCCCACGCGGCGAGTATTTTTGAGTATTTTTAATTACTCCACGGTAATATTACAAAGTACGGCGCTGAATTTTTACATACATTGGCTACGCTAAATCTTGAACTTGGGCGGAAGTCGGCGAACGGACTATCTTGACAACGCTTCTTTCACAACTTATCCTGCTACTTAACTAAATACATCCTACCATAAGACCATTTTTATTATGAGAAAAGCTAAAAGCTTTTTATGATTAACACTCAATAACCACTTGTTTGATATTATTTAAATTTAAATAAAAACAGATCATCAAGGAGTAGTTAATACAAAAAAAAATTGACTGCGGATTCGGTTCCCAATTAGGATAGTACGCCACATACATACATAACTTCACACGCTTTGTATCCCAGATATTACCAGGGTAAGGCGGGAGAGAGGGAACCCAGTGTTAAGACACTCCCTTCCCTTTTGTTTCCATCAATTTAGGCATTGCGTGGCGGCGTAACTCCAACGCCGTGCTTTTGCCTTGTTACCAAATCCAGGAACTGAAAATTCCATTTCCTGGGTGGGAATCGATCCCCGCAACCTGTCGCTTTACAGTCGCACGCGCGTGCCTCTGCGCCACGACAGGCCTGCTAAGCGAAAGAAGCGGAAAAGAGCATACGAATAACCACAAATTGTCACTCAACTGCCTCAGCGCAACAGAGGTTCTCATGTATTAATCTTAGTATCACCCGATTAAGTTTGATACCCAAGAGGGAAGTGCCTAAAGGAGTGTACAATAAGCTTATTTACACGTATTAGTACAAACAAAAGAAAACCTTGTTTGAACTTTGTATGATAATCCCGAACATAAGCAAATATATTGTTTTGTTACCTTGTATTTTTAGCTTCACGTGTTATCCCGCGCTTATAACTTGGGGTGGTTAGGAGAACCTAGTGTCGGGAGACACTCCGTTTCGGTTTTGGCCGATTTCGAGGGCATTATGCTAGGAAAATGAAACTAAGCAACGCCGCGTTCTGTCTAACTAATTATCATAATTTAAATATAATTGCCCAGTGTCAAGATAGTGGCTCTCCAAGATGATTGACATTCCGCTCGAGAATTCAAAAAAAGAACTTAATGTTGGCGGAGCTTCCAACGCCGCGCTTTTCTCTTTGACCTCAAATAAAATACCTACCCTAACTTCACGCTTTTATCCCTAGCGGTAGTCAGAGGAAATAGTCAAATAAATGCACTGAAAATAGCACACATTCTTACGATTAAATCAAAGATTAAATCGAAGTATATATATATTCTTTGTTTTGCACCAGATGTCGAAAGCTATAAATTATGGGTTAACCCGGTAAAAATTATACACACATTAAAAAAACAGTTGAATTAAGCAACTTCGTCATTTGAGTTGGTTAAAAATGACTAATACATAAAGAGAGAACTTCAACTAAAAAACTTTCTTTCAATATTCAATTGAATGGAGAAATCTTTTTGCAAAAAATGTTTTCAACGAAGACAAAGTGTTTTTTGTATGTTACGTTGCTGATAACTCAGTTGATGTATGTAGCAACCACACAGATTTTATTCGATGACTAGCACTTCCTGCATCCGACGACTTTTGTATGATGGACTATAAAATAAAAAATCGTTTCTTCCTCTTTTTCGAAAGAAAATTTCGAAATTCTCTCTAATTGCTCCCCCTACACTCCTCAAAAAGAAAAGCGTACATGCCGAACAAAAACTACTGAGATCTACTAATCTACTGAATCTAGATGGATTTGCCTCACAAGAAACTAACACATTTATAAAATCAGTTTTTTTTTTTTTTTTTTTTTTTGAATAGGCAGAAAAAAAATTAAAGTTTAATATTTTCATTTCCTGGGATTGGTAACAAGGCAAGCATGTCGTTGAGGATTCCGCCACCTCGGCTTCTTAATGCCGTAACATCAATTTCGTGGAAAATGGGGAACGAGTATCTTAACACTAGGTTCTCAAAGGTTCCCTCTGCTTATCATGCTATATGCGGGGTACAGCGTGAAGCTAAAAAAAATGGCGAAGAGAACAGGAGATTACTTTAAGATACAGTTCCCCGCTTTTTTACCTAAAATCAATACTTTATTTTGAGCGAAACTCAACGCTGTGGCTAATTTATGGGAAGCGTGAGGTAGAAATATAACAATTTAAATACAATACCCCGGGAAGTGAGAATCAAACCCATAACCATGGCGTTTACAGTCAAAAAACCCTTTATCCACTGTTGTGGCCTCTATTTCCATGAATCATCTGAAACTATCAGTAATATTCTTCAACTAATAGTAATGGTCTATTGTTGGTATGTGGTATATTTTACATTGAGCAGTGTGTAAGTGAATATTGAGCTTCAGTTTTTGTTAATATATTGCTGTTGTCTGGACTGTAATATATCTTTGAAACAAACAATGAAGGGAAATATTTACGTTGTATAGTATATGGAAATAGCCAAGTTTTTTTTTATTACTTCAAGGATTTTTATATATATATATATATATATATAACTCTATATATATATGCTCTCTGCTATATATATATATATATATATATATATACCTCTTCTCTTTCCTACTCTATATATGAAAAGGAGGAAATAAACTTGGTGGCGCAATTCCAGCCAGCATCTCAATGTAAGCACCCGATTGATTCCTAAGTTCGTTCCCCACGCGGCAGTATTTTTAATTATTTTTAATTACTCCACGGTAATAATAACACAAAGTACGGCGCTGAATTTTGCCATTTAACACACGCTAAATCTTGAACTTGAGCGGAAGTCGGCGAACGGACTATCTTGACAACAGCTGTTTCTAGCTTATCACTGCTTTATAACTAAATACACAGCACATCCCTCTACCATAAGACCATTTTTATTATAAAGCTAAGAAAACTTTTTTTTAACTTCACGCTGTATCCCACATATAGCAGACTGGTAGGGAACCTGAGAACCTGGTGTTAAAGGTGCACTCCGTTGCTCAACAACCCAATTCTGTTCCCCACTTTTTCCGCCGAGGTGAAGCATTGCGTGCACAGTGGCGCCCAACTCCAACGCCGCACTTTTTGCCTTGTTATCAAACCCGGAAATGAAAAAGACTAACATTTGTCCTGGAGTGGGGAATCGAACCCACAACCTGTCGCGTTTACAGTCACACGCTTGTGCCTCTGCGCCACGACAGGCGTTAAAAACTTGGAAGTAATAAAAAAACTTGGCTATTTCCATATACTATACAACGTTACATTCTTCATTGTTTGTTTTCAAAGATTTATTACAGTCCAGACAGCAATATATTAACAAAAACTGAAGCTCAATATCTCAATTTACACACTGTCTACCGCAAAATATACTCATATACTAACAATAGACCATTACATAGTTGAAGAACATTATTGATAGTTTCAGATGATTCATGGAAATAGAGGCCATTGGAACGCAGTGGGATAGCGTTTGACTGTAAACGCCATGGTTATGGGTTTGATTCCCACTCGGGGGTATTATATTTAAATTGTTATATTTAAATTTTCACGCTCTAGTAAATTAGGCCACAGCGTTGAGTTTCGCTCAAAATGTAAAGTATTGATTTTAGGTAAAAAGCGGGGAACTGTATCTTAGCACTCTGTTCTCTCTGCCATTTTTTTTTAGCTTCACGCTGTACCCCGCATATAGCATGATAAGCAGAGGGAACCCGAGAACCTAGTGTTAAGATACTCCGTTCCCCATTTTCCACGAAATTGAGGCGTTACGGCATTAAGGCTGAGTGGCGGAACTCAACGACATGCTTTGCCTTGTTACCAATCCCAGGAAATGAAAATACTAAACTTTAATTTTTTTCTGCCTATTCAAAAAAAAAACTAATTTTATAAATGTGTTAGTTTGTGAGGACCAAAATCCATCTAGATTCAGTAGATTAGTAGATTCAGTAGTTTTTGTTCGGCATGTACGCTTTTTGAGGAGTGTAGGGGAGCACTAGGAGAGAATTTCTCGATTTTTTTTCGAAAAAGGGGAAGAAATGGGATTTTTTATTTTATAGGCCATCAAACAAAGTCGTCGGATGCAACTAGTCATCGAATAAAATCTGTGTGGTTGCTACATACAATACAACTAGGCCATCAGCAACGTAACATACAAAAAACACTTTGTTCCCGTTGAAAACATTTTGCAAAAGATTTCTCCATTCAATTGAATATTGAAAGAAGTTTTTAGTTGAAGTTCTCTTATTCATATCATTTTTAACCAACTTCAAATGGAGGGGGTTATTAATTCAACTGTTTTTTTAATGTGTGTATAATTTTTTACAGGGTCAACCCATTTTGATGACCTTTTTTATATGATATTTAGTGCTTCTCATGTTATCCCATAATTTAGTTGACATCTGGTGAGTAGACTTTGAGTTAATCGTAAGAATGTCATTTTCAGTGCATTTTATTTGACTATTTCTCTCTGACTACCCCGCTAGGGATAAAGCGTGAAGTTAGGTAGGTATTTTATTTGAGGTCAAGAGAAAGCGCGGCGTTGAGTTCCGCCAATTAACGCGCATTGTCTTGAATTCGAGCGGAATGTCAATCATCTTGGAGAGCCAATTATCTTGACACTGGGGCAATTATATTTAAATTATGCCACTAGTTAGACAGAACGCGGCGTTTAGTTCCTTCACTTAGCATGTAATGCCTCGAAATCGGCTAAAAACCGAAACGGAGTGTCTCGACACTAGGTTCTAACTACCCTGCTATAAGGGATAACACGTGAAGCTAAAAAATATAAGGTAACAAAAACAATATATTTGTTTATGTTCGACATCATACAAAGTTCAAACAAGGTTTTCTTGTTTGTACTAATACGTGTAAATGTTTATATTGTACACTTTAGGGCACTCTCTTGGGTATCGTAAACTTAATCGCGATACTAAAAGATTACATGAGAACCTCTGTTGTTGAGGCAGTTGAGTGACAATTTGTATATTCGTATGCCTTTTCCGCTTTTTCTCGCTTAGCAGGCCTGTCGTGGCGCAGAGGCACAAGCGTGCGACTGTAAACGCGACAGGTTGTGGGATCGATTCCCACTCCAGGAAATGGAATTTTTCAGTTCCTGGATTTGGTAACAAGGCAAAAGCACGGCGTTGAGTTACGCCACTCAGAACGCAATGCCTAAATTCGATGGAAATGTTAGGGAAGGGAGTGTCTTAACACTAGGTTCCCTCTGCCTACCCTGCAATATTCGGGATACAGCGTGAAGCTATGTATGTATGTATGTACTATCCTAATTGGGAACCGAATCCGCAGTCAATTTTTTTTGTATTAACCAATTTTGATGATTCATTTTTATTTAAATTTAAATAATATCAAACAAGTGGTTATTGAGAGTTAATCATAAAAAAAATACTTTTTTGAAGTCTGTTTTTCTTTTCTGTCAAAATCTTAACTATCTAATATTTCTCTCAATCACCGACCGAAAAATCACTTACATAAATTATACTTGTTTAATACAAAGATATATTAAATTATTATTTTTTTTAGCTTCACGCTGTATCCCGCATATAGCAGGGTAGACAAAGGGAACCTGAGAACCTAGTGTTAAGATACTCCGTTCCCCATTTTCCGCCGAATTGAGGCATTGCGTGCTGAGTGGCGGAACTCAACGCCGCGCCTTTGCCTTGTTACCAAACCCAGGAAATGAAAAAACTAAAGTTTTTTACATTTCCTGGAGTAGGAAACGGACCCACAACATCACGTTTACAAACGCACGCTTGTGCCTCTGCGCCACGACAGGCTGTAATATACAAAAATCACTTACCTACATGAATATTTTCAAAATAAAGAACAAGAAACATATAAAACCTTCCCAATACATTCTTTCCGGGTTTTAAGCAACATAAACGTGGGTCGTCTCTCGAGAGCCCCGACAATAATATATTATACAAAATAACGCTTTTATTCTAACTTTTTTTGTTTTTTATAACATTTAACCTTACTTATTCCCTTTTTTTAACTTCACGCTGTAACCCGCATATAGCAGGGTAGGCAGAGGGAACCTAAAAACCTAGTGCTAAGATACTCCATTCTCTTTCAACAATTCCGTTCCCCACTTTCTGCCGAATTGAGGCATTGCGTATTGAATGGCGGAACTCAACGTCGCTCTTTGCCTTGTTACCAAACCCAAGAAATGAAAATACTAAAGTTTACATTTCCTGTAGTGGGAATCGAACCCACAACCTGTCGCGTTTACAGTCGCTCGCTTGTGCCTCTGCGCCACGACAGGCGTTATTCTTTTTGGTATAATAGATATAAATTTATATGAATCGTAAGTATATCTTACGCACTATTTTTCGAAGAAATACTTTAAAAGTTAATAACATTTAGCTTGTAACATACTCATCC
Organism: Philaethria dido; assembly: GCA_033558755.1. Taxonomy (NCBI): domain Eukaryota; kingdom Metazoa; phylum Arthropoda; class Insecta; order Lepidoptera; family Nymphalidae; genus Philaethria; species Philaethria dido. The sequence continues at coordinate 189,768 of JAKGSA010000834.1, read as the reverse complement.
AATTCCACAGGTTGACTGGAAGAGATCTCTTTTAGGTATAAGTCCACCTTTGTAAACTAAAAAAAATATATTTACTGTTTCTCATGTATTTTCTTCTTCTTCTTCTTCTTAGCATTTATCCCGGCTAGCCAGGGTCTGCCTTCCTACTTAACCTACTCCACTTTGCACGATCTTCTGCATCACGGGTGGTTAGTCCATTGGCTCTCATATCCTGCTTCACGACATCCAGCCATCGCTTCCTTGGGCGTCCCGGCGGTCTAACTCCAGGGACAGATATATCAAGGCATTTTCTTCCGACATAGTGTTCGGGACGGCGCGCAACGTGGCCGTACCATCTCAAGCGGCGCGCTTATCCGCTACGTCACGGACCCGAAGACTACCTCGAATGAATGTGTTACGTATGCGGTCGGCCCGCGTAACGCCACACATCCATCTCAGCATCTTCATCTCCGTGACGCGAAGCTACCGTATAGAAGAACAGGTCGGATTATGCACTTGTATATCTTTCGTTTCGTTTCTCATGTATTTTAAGTACAATAAAGAATATATTATTATATTATATTAACATTTACATTTAGAGAACACCTTATTTTGTTTTCTTTGACCAAATCCGTTACGTATACCCGCCCGATCGGGGACTCGGGACGGGTTTTGTGGGACTCCGAAGCGGTTGTAAAGGGTTCGTCCGTATACTCACTAAAACAATGGGACACAAGATTAAAATAGGAAAACACCTCGATTAACCTTCGAGTATCAATGATACTGCTGGAAAGTTACATTTAAAGCATGAGGACATCCCGGGCATATATGAAGATGGACTGTGGATGAAGGGAAAGAAGTATGTAGGGACTAACATGACTACCCCGCTAGGGATAAAGTTCAGTTAAAATTTTTAAAATATTAATGAATTTATATTTTATAAATAGTCATTTGAAATACATTGCCAAATAATTATTTATACACGTTGCGTAGTGACGTATATGTCACTTTGTATAAACATGCATGTCAAACCATGGTAGTGTGTCATTTATTTTATTAATTTAATATACTTTTTATGCATTATTTAAAAAAAATATCAGCATTCTGCACTCCTTCTCTATATAATCTATAAGTGTGCCAAGTTTCATGCTCCTCGGTCCACGTAATTTTCGTAAAAAGGGATCCAAAGTGTTTGGTTCAGATATTTATATATAGATTATGTTCATTGGAGATACTAAGAAGTGAGATAAGTTATACTCATGTTTCTGAATATTTTTTTCATAAAAATGTTTTCGAAATGAAATTCACCTCTCATTAGATCAGATTAATGAACTAAATACTTAATAAATAAGATTTTAATAAAAAAAAAATGATTTCGACTAAAATGCACTACAAAAATAAAAATTGTTACGAATAACTCAAAAACTACTTCTCAAATCATAACTAAACTTAAATAGGATCACATCAGAAGCACTACCTATCATATAAATGAAGATTAATCAAAATTGATTCATCCATTATCAACTTATACGGCATATATATATATAAAAAAAAAATATAATTAAATTAAACTCATTCACTTTTTATTAAAATAAACTCAAAAATTATATCAAAATCGAACCCACACCCACCTAGAACTTATAATCAACACACTATACGTATAAAACTCTATTACTTCAAGAAGGAGTGTGTTAGTAGCTCTTAACATGTAATTAGTTTTGCTTACGGCTTCCCTGGCATTTACATTGTACTTACTATGTGAAACAAACATAGTCATAGATGTTATAGATATATGGGGCCTTAAGAGTAAGGATAGCGTGTGACTGTCAACGTCATTGGTTGTGGGTTCGATTCCCTCTCGAGGGAATGATTATATTACCTAAAATAACTTTTTACTGAGTGAACCAGTTTTGATGGTTCTTATATGATAACTAGTTCTTCTGATCATTTAAATTTATTTATCATGTTAATTTAATTAATATCTGAGGTACAGTTTGTGAGTTATTCGTAATAATTTCGCTTTTTGGAGCATTTTATTTGAATTCTATTTTTCTCAAGTGTGATTGAGATCGTATAGAGAAATAGAATAATGAACCATTATACACTAACAATTATTCGCATTAAAATACAACCGTGTGTCAACGTGATTGGTTGTGGGTTCGATTCCCTTTCGGGGAATTGATTATATTTTTTTTTTGTCATTTTCTTCGTCGTTGTCTTATCAAAAGACAAAAGTTTCACTTAATGATTGTCTCAAAATTTAACGGAAAGTATAAAACTTAGTGATACTAGGTTCTTTTTGCTATGCGGGAAAAAATCACACATATACCTTAGTAAAAAAAGTGTGCGTTAAGATTGTATTACATGCCCATTATAATTATGCCACAATATTGTCAAAGTCAAAACTTTTTTTTAATTATTATTCAAATACTGTAAAACCTTAAATCCCTTCAGATATATATATATATATATATATATATATATATATATATATATATATATATATATATATATATATATATAGTCTCTAGGGCATATAACTTTAAAATAAAATTCACAAGTAAATACAGACAAAAATAAAAATAAAAATAAAAATAAAGAAATAAAAACAAAAATAAAAACAAATAAATAAATAAATACACTTCAACAATTTAAGTTAAGATTAAAAACTTATTATTGAAAAAAAAAGTATATCATTCTGTCCAAGAATACTATAATGATGTTAATGTGTGGAATTAAATGCTGTTGTTGACGCTCACCCGGGAGACTTATCATAGTTGTATATTTATTGTAAAATTTTATTGAAAAGATCAACTGTTGAGGTTTCTTGCCGGCTCTTCTCAGCAGAACTGTCTTCAGTCAGTGAAGTAGCTCCGTTAGTACTGACACGACTGACATCTTTTGTAAACGATTCGAAAGAGCTTGTAACAGCCTATTTGAATAAAGAATATTTTGATTTTGAAAAAAAAACACAAGAATATATCTACTAACTGAAAGTACCGATTCTTTCATAGTGGATATAAAATACACCCTTCCTCATAAAATCTAATCTACTAACTTATTCAAAGCGCGTGATTAATAATTTATATCAAAATAACTGTAAGAAACTCAAGAAAACAGCTTTTTTTTAACTTCACTCTGTAATCCGCATATAGCAGGGTAGGCAGAGGGAACCAGAGAACCTAGTGCTAAGACACTCCACTCTCTTTCAACAATTCCGTTCCCCACTTTCCACCGAATTGAAGCATAGCGCGTTGAGTGGCAGAACTCAACGTCGCGCTTTGCCTTGCTACCAAACTCAAGAAATGAAAATACTAAATTTTACATTTCCTGGAGTGGGAATCGAACCCACAACCTATCGCGTTTACAGTCGCACGCTTGTGCCTCTGCGCTACGACAGGCGTAGAATACATTTGGCATAATATAATAAATTTATATAAATTCATAGAAGATTTTCTTATTAGCTTACTTTAAGTTAATGCCTTCACTGTCAAAGTAAGACATTTCTAGGAAATATAAATTATAGTAGAATTTAAAATCCATATATTATAACTTAGAACTAAGAACTTGAAGCTAGTCGTGGCGCAGGGGCACAAGCGTTTGACTATAAACGCGACAGGTTGTAGGTTTGATTCTCAGTCCAGGAAATGAAAATATTAAATAATATTTAGTATTTTCATTTCATCGCTCTGGTAACAAGGCAAAGAACGGCGTTGAGCTCCGCTACTCAGCACGCAATGCCTCAATTCGACGGAAAGTCTCTGGTTCAGCTTCACGTTGTATCCCTCATATAGCAGGGTAAGTAGATAGAAACTGAGAACCTAGTGTTAAGGCACTCTGTTCTCTTAAGTTTTCGGTCCCCACTTTTTTGAATTGAGAAATGGAAATATGAAACATTAATTATTATTATTATTTAATGGGAATTAAATTATTAAGTGGGAATCGAACCCACACTTGTGTCTCTACGACAGGCCTCAATAAACATAGTTTTAACGTCTAATACAGTAGTATAATTGTATGCAATAGAACCAGAATTGGGGACAGGTTCATTACTGGACAAATCACGTGCTTCGTTACACTGTTGTGCGGTTTCGTTTGTTTTCTACTTGTGCAGTGTTTTCAAATTAATATGGAGATATGGAGATTTTGGATTTTAGAGTATTTTCATTTCCTGGAACGGAATTGTTGAAAGAGAATGGAGTGTCTTTATTCTGGTTCTCTCTGCCTACCCCGCTATATGCGGGATACAGCGTGAAGTTAAAAAAAAATCCGGGGCTTGGTAACAAGGCAAAGCGCGGCGTTGAGTTCCACAACTCGGCACGCAATGCCTCAATTCGGCGGAAAATGGGGAATGGAGTGTCTTAACACTGGGATCCCTCTGCCTCTGCTATATGCGGGATACAGCGTGAAGGTGTGTATTTATGTATGTATTTAATATGTGTCATAATCGCGAAAATCAAAAAGTTCATTGCAACATCCGAGTGTCAACACGATTGTTTCAGTTCGATTTCCATTCATTAATTATATTTAATTCTTTTCATTTCTTTTCTTTGATAAGACAAAAAACGTTATTAATCTTTGCAACTTAACACGTAATGTCACGAATTCGGAGAGCGGAGAACACAGTGTTTTTTTTTAATATATTTATTCTGATCACTACGGACAGAGAAAGTTGACAAAAGTTACGGACCACGTGTCTTTTGACCACGTAACTTTTGACCACGTAACTTTTGTCAACTTTCTCTATACTTTCATATTACTTAACTAAGCTTAGGAAATAAGTTTTTTTTTTACCAAAGAGAGTCCAAGTATTTTAGTTGCCTACTTAATATATTACAACTAAGAATACTTAATATTCCTTAATATTACTTAACATTACTTATCATTACTTAAAATTACTTAATATTACTCAATGTCTCTCAATATTACTTATTATTACAATTTGTTTAGAACAAAGTGTTTAGACACTAGGTTCTATGTGAAAATAAGCGTGAAGCTGCTACCTACTGTAAGAGTACTTCCATAATATTTCTATTCAAGCGTTAATTATTCGCAAAAGATAAACAAAAGACCTTTACTTTCCTCATTTAAAATGCAGTAGAGAACTAAAAAAACTGTTAATATCGTCCAAACGGAACAAACACGGTGGGACAGACGGATAAACATACTTTGTGATGCAAATCTAAGCTACTTGAGCTTTTAGTACTGAAAGACTTCGGAACGTCGCTAGAATTTTTAGTAAGCCGAAAATACTAGTTCACTTAGCGTTGTTCATTTTGAAATACTAGTGTTGTAGACGCGTTAATAACGCGTTGTCTTTAGCAATGTATGAATATGTCACTTTATATTAACATGGATTTCAAACGCATGGTATACAACATTTATCTTATTAATTTAATATATTTTTTATGTATTATTTTAAAAAAATATTTGTATTCTGCACTCCTTCTCTAAACTATACGCGTGCCAAGTTGAGGCATTGCGTGCTGAGTGCTGGAACTCAACGCCGCGCTTTGCTTTGTTACCAAACCCAGGAAATGAAAATACTAAACTTTTACATTTCCTGGAGTGGGAATCGAACCCACAACCTGTCGCGTTTACAGTCGCACACTTGTGCCTCTGTACCACGACAAGCGTCTCCTATTGTGCTATAGTTAATTAATTATAGTCTAAGTCATTATTATGTTTATATAATATAAATATTTCAATTTTCTGCTCCAGGACGACAAAGCGCGGCGTTGAGTTCCACCACTGATTACGTATAGTATCAAATTCCAAAGAAAAAGGGCGAATGCAGTGTCTTGACACTATGTGCTCTTTGATTGCTGTTTTTTTAGATTTCATTTAATAACACTTTAATCTTTACATACGTAAAAACTAAATATTTAAATCCAAGTCCATTAACTTAAAAAAGCTTACTAAAAATCTCTTTAAATTAATCCTCTTACGTTTCAGAGGTCGATTCTTATTGAAAATTACAGATTTTCACGTGGAAATTGTAAGCTAGTGACTGAAACATAATGAATAATAATAGCTTTTGACGCTTGTCACTACTACAGGCTAAGCTTAGTTACTTTTGTATTAGTACTAGAGATCTCGTTGACGCGTTAACAACGCGTTGTCTATCAATATATGTCACTTTACATAAACATGAATGTCAAACCATGGTAGCGTGAGAATTATTTTATTAATTTAATATATATTCATGCACTATTATAAAAAAGATACTATAAGTGTGCCGAGTTTCATGTTCCTCCGTCCGTGTAATTTTAGTTTAGAGAAGCTAGTGTAAAGATACTCCATTCTCCTCTTTCTTGTTTATTGGTGACACTCAAAGTAGCGCTTTACCTTAACCAGAATGGAGAAATGAATATGATATTTTTATTCCTCAAGTGCGAACCCAACCCATTATCAATTGCCCCTCTACGCCACCCCTGATAATGATTTAAATACATACATGCATAGCTTCACGCTGTATCCCGCATATAGTAGGGTAGGTAGAGGGAACCTAGTTTTAAGACACTCCATTCCCCACTTTTCGCCGAATTGAGGCATTGCGTGCTGAGTGGCGGAACTCAACGCCGCGCATTGTTACCAAACCCAGGAAAGTGAAAATACTAAACTTCCATTTCCTGGAGTAGGAATCGAACCCACGACCTGTCGCGTTTACAGTTGTACGCACGCCACGACAGGCGGTAATATATTAATGAAATAAATGAAAATAAAAAATTGGAGCCAAGTTCAATTTTAAAAACATACGTGATTGTCGACTTTGCTTTTGTTCATTTTTACATACTCGTATGTGGCAGCGTACCTTAGAATAATAATTATGGAAGCTAAAATTTTTATTTATTCCCTCATATATTTTAGTAGGCTAATTATTTTTTCTTTTGTCATAGACAAGTTTCTGTTATTTTGTATGGTCGTATATTTATTTTTGTTATTTTAACCAGATATCTTTTTAGCAGTATTTGATCTACATTTTATATAGCAATATTAAATTCAATGTCAAATTCTATGATAAATAAATTTTAACTAAGGTCTTAAAAAAGGGTCCATAGTGGATCGTGTAATATAACTCATGACTGTCTTAACGACAGTTTCTTGGTTTGAACTTGCCATCGACGCCTTCCCCTTTAATTCAATCAGAGGACGGTCAGCTTGAGGAAGCTGATCGTTTAGGAGACTAGAGCCCAAGTAGGTGCGGTAGGTTGCTCTCGCGCGCTGCTCTGAGCAGGCCAACGAGGTTGTCCCACCAACTTTGACTCCACGACGTACCTTGCAGATTCCCGCCACCGAGAGAGCAGGAAATTTGGCGTAGTTAGTTGTGAGATTATATTGAGTATACGGACGGCTTATATCCGTTGGTCCCGAGTCCCACATAACCCGTTTGAGTCCCCAATTCAACTTACGTTAAAGAAAGGCTGGCTTGAAATGCTACAATGTATAGCGGCATAACGATAATATTACTAAGCCTTTTCAAGTGATATTCGAACCCACAATTATCGTATTAAGTTCTAAGTAACTGCACCACTATGGTGTTAGTTAGTGAAATTAAAAAGCGTACAGTAATTACGACGACGTTTGTGCATAGAAGCTTAATTCCAGCGACAATTATATAGAAGACAAGACTTGAGTGTTGCTAATTTACATATTTAAGTTATAAGCTCATAGAGGTTTTATGGTTTTTTTTTATTGTCTGCAATAATACATAAATCTTAAATTACTTTTATGTTATTTTTATATATTTATTATTAAATATATAGAATTTTTAACCAACTTCAAAAAAGAGTATTCTCAATTCGAATATTTTTTTTTTTTATGTATATTACAGCAGAACATTTTATGAGGTGAATCAATTTTGATGATTCTTTTATATATGATAGCTAGTGTTTCTGATGTTAAATTTAATTAAAATGTGGTTTTGAGTTACAAGAAGAGCAACATTTTTTAGTGCATTTTGTTTGAAGTCGGATTTCTTTTTTAAAAAAAAAAGTGTTATTATAAGTTATCAAATCACTAAATCAATACGCGAAGGAACAACTTTGAAATCTGCTTATGAAAACTATGCGGATGGAAGAATGTCTAAATAGACATACATACAGTGTACATTAAGGAGAATGAATATTTTTATGATGATATATCTGATATATATTCAATTTATAAAATAAGTATTACGCAGTCTACCATCTTCTCGAACTATACTTTAAAATAAAGTGACCTATATGTTGCTAAGGAAACGTATATTATACACGTCACTGGGGTCACTGGGGCTAATAGTTATTTTTTTTTAACTTCCATCGCTGTGATGCCTCACAATTATGACACTGGGCTTTTCAAGAAGTGGGTCAACAAATTTCTTAAAAGCCGGAAACATTGATGGTACTGCAAATGTTAATGGGCAGCAGCAATCATTTAACACCAGGTTAAATTATTACCATCGTTGGCCTGGTTTTAAATATTACAAAATAAAAAAAAATACAGCACACAATGCCTTAATTCAGCGGAAAAAGGGTAACGGAAATGTTAAAAAGAGAACGGAGTATCTCAATACTAGGTTCTCTGGTTCCCTCTGCCTACCCTGGTATACGCGGGATACAGCGTGAACCTAAAAAAATATATACAGATCCGCTCGCTTCTAACTTGGGCCAACGGTAAAACTTTATAAGCTCTAACTTAATTATCTAAGCTCTGTACACGAGAAACATAGACGAATCTAAGCTGCAACTTAATTTTCTGAATTTAATTTAGATTTCATAACGTTGAATAACCTGTTATATTGTTAGTGGGAGATAAAATAAAGGATGAGAAAAATATTGAAATTTTTCGTTTGTGTTCACGCATTTTTCCGGCGAAAGCATTCCGTTCTAAATAAAGTTTCTAATGAAGAGCTTCAAACTTTCTTTTGATACTATATATATTAAAAAATGGAGTGTCTTAACACTAGGTTTTCTGGTTCCCTCTGCCTACCCCGCTATATGCGGGATACAGAGTAAAGTTAAGAAGAAGAGAAGAGAAATATATTAAAAAAATTGATCTGGTTTGCAGACGTACGTTGTAAGATCCGCAATTTTTATTACAGGATAATTAAAAATTTAAACAAAAAAAGTAAACCGACTTAATAAAATACGGTAAAAAGTTACATAAAAGCACGAGTAACTCAAAAACGAATCATCTGATCTTAACTAAAATTTAATGAGAACAAATTAGAAGTACTAGCTATGATATATTTATATTTTTTTTTTTTTTTTTTTTTTTTTATGGATACCGGATGGCAAACGAGCAGAAGGACCACCTGATGGTAAGTGGTTACCTTCGCCCATGAACATCTACAACACCAGAGGCGTTGTAGATGCGTTGCCAGCCTAGAGGATACAGATGGAAGGGGAGGACAATGTAGAAGTCCGCTATCGGAACCACTACATTTTGGGGAAAGGATGAGTGGGATAGGGGAAAACCTGGCTTACATGCCATCGAACCGGAACACATCATAAGATATTTGGCGGTTCGTCTTTGACATGATAGTGGTCGCGAGCCAGACGGAGGACGAACCTCCTACCACCAAACAAAGAAAAAGTCTCATCAAAATTAGTTTAACCAGTAAAAAGTTATGCGACAATACACACATACATACATACAGTAGAATTGCTAATGTCATCCTTTTATTAAGTTGTTCAAAAATAGGTAAAAATCGAAAAACAAAGTGTTTTAACACTACAGTAATTAAATATAGGACCTATAACTATAGGCTTAAAACTATAAAGATTCAAATAATGACATTCTCAATAACCATCAAAATGGGTTCGAAAATCGTTTCACATTTCTTATGGAAAATTAGCGCTTTTCAGGTGAAAATTGAAAGGCACCGGATAGTGACTGAATCTTAATCGCGGGTTATGGCTCTTGACGGGGACATTTTGCTGTCGTAACAAGGGTATTTAAAGCGTAAGATTATTGTAATAATAAATTATAAGTACATTTTTTTGTATTTCTTAATAATATATATGTTAAGTGATAGGCTATGGGTTCGATTCCTTTTCAGGAGGTAATATTTAAATTATTCTCTATATTACTTTTGTAGGACATAGTGCGTAATTAAGTTCCGTCACTCAGTGTTTTAACACCAGGTTAGGTCTGACTACTCTGCTGTGCGGGAGAGTGTAAAGTGTGCTTTCTACAAAAATTATAAATACTATACTTTGTTAGAATGGATGTATATCTATAGATTGATGATTGCTTAGTTAATTTTTACGTTAAAACTAGTGCTGATGAAACTTTATAGCAGTATAGCTATACATATATATATATATATATATATATATATATATATATAACATATATATATATATATATATATATATATATATACTACCTCTTCTATAATAACATATATAATGTATATATCTATTTATTTATTTATAAATTCTTTATTCCACAATTAAAATAAAAATGGACAAAAGGCGGGCTTAACGCTAACTAGCATTCTCTAAAAACCAACCATCTTTATCTTTATAGGAAATAAATATAGGTGCGTAAAAGCAAATTTAAAAAAATGATATATATATCATGTATATATAATATAAATATAACATAAATAAATAATCATATCATACATATAATACATACACATACATACACGCATATATATATATATATATATATATATATATATAAAAAAATAGATAAATATATGCGTATAAATAGATTCATATATATCAGAATTTATATAATTAGGAGCCATTGTAGCGCAGTGGAACAGTGTTTTACTGCAAATGATTGGTTTTAGGTTCGATTCCCACTAGGAGAAATAATTATATTTAAATTATTTTCACTCCTCCGTTATGATAAACCAAAGCGCGACGTTGAGTTACGCCCGCTTAACACTACAAGTCTCGAAATCCGGTGCAAAGCGACATACAGAGTGTCTTGACACTAGGTTCACTTTGACTACCCTTTTTTTTTTAACGTGAGGAAATCCGTTACGGATACCCGCCCGCGGGGACTCGGACAGGTTATGCGGGACTCCGGATCGGCTGTAAAGAGGCCGACCGTATACCCACTAAACCTCACGGTGCTCCTCCTGTACCGGCACTGGCCAAGGCCCACGGGAACTGCCCCAATAATCCGTGGAACACTGTCTACCCTGCTATGCGGGATAAAGCGTGAAGCATTTTTCATATATTGTTAGATTTGTATGTATGTATGTGTATTTGTATGTATGGATATATATGTAATTGTATATACGTATTTATATATCATCAGTATATTATAATTATAGTAGTTTATTTAATCTATTTTTTTTAATTATTATACTTTTAATTACTTATACTGATTCTTATTTTTCTTTTTCTTGCACTAACGCCATTCCCCTTTTCCTTGTTGCATTTTATCCTATGTTCACCAAAGGTTGTCTGTAAGAGATTGCTTGTAGCAATAAGACCGCCTTGGCATGCAGGCATTTATATTGTTATTTCCTCTTTATTTTTGTTTTTATTTTCTCTTGTGTGTAATAAAGTCTATTCTATTCTGCTCTGTTCTGCTCTGTTCTGCTCTTTTCTGTTCTGTTCTGCTCTGTTCTGCTCTATTCTGCTCTTTTCTGTTCTGTTCTGCTCTGTTCTGTTCTGTTCTGTTCTGTTCTGTTCTGTTCTGTTCTATTCTATTGTTAATTGAGATAAAATAAAATATTGACTTCCGCTGTCTAATAGTAAGGTTTATATTTCGCTTTAAACAAAGTATATAAGTGCAAACATAAATATTTAAAACTTTAACAAAGAAAGAAAATCCAATTCATACAAAATAAACTAAAAAATATTATTATAAAACTCATCAGATCTTTACTAAAATTAAATGGGACAAGCCTGTCGTGGCGCAAAAGCACAAGCGTGCGACTGTAAGCGCGACAGATTATAGGTTCGATTCCCACTCTAGGAAATTAAGTATTTTCATTTTCTGGGTTTGGTAACAAGGCCAACCGCGGCGTTGAGTTCCGCCACTCAGCACGCAATGCCTTAATCTGGCGGAAAGTGGGAAACGGAATTGTTGAAAGAGAACGGAGTGTCTTAATACTAGGTTCTCAGGTTCCCTTTGCCTACCCTGCTATATGCGGGATACAGCGTGAAGTTAAAAAAAAATGGGACATCAGAAGCTTTTATATAAAACAACAACAAATTTGATTCACCTAGTAAAAAAAATTACACATAAAAAAAGAAGTTAGTTAAAAATCGCCTTTAAATAATACATTAAAATTTAAGAAATATATATATATATATATAATTAGAAATATACGAAAATATTAAAAAAATCGTATCGTACTCGTGGAGACTAAAGAAACGAGAACAAGTAACGTCGTTGAATATAATAACGTCGGAGCACTTAAAAGATATTGATTGAAGTTCCAACCAGCGTGATATTACAATTTATATACGATGCTTAAAACAAAATCTTATATGAATTAATATTGGAATTTCAAAATAAGCGGAGAACGGAGTGTCATGACACTACGTTCTCTCTACTACCTTACTATGCGAGATAAAGTGTGTAGCTGAAAAGCGTAAGTAATATCATTAAGATTTTAACAAAAACGAAAACTGAAAATTCTAATAATACGTTCTAAAAACTATTTTTTTTAACTTCACGCTGTATTTTGCATAAAGCAGGGTAGGCAGAGGGAATCAAATCAATCAAACCTAGTGTTAAGACACTCCATTCTCTTTCAACAATTCCGTTCCCCACTTTCCGCCGAACCGAGGTATTGCGTATTAAGTGGCGGAACTCAACGCCGCGCTTTGCCTTGTTACCAAACCCAAGAAATGAAAATACTAAATTTTACATTCCCTGGAGTGGGAACCGAACCCACAACCTGTCGCGTTTACAGTCGCACGCTTGTGCCTCTGCGCCACGACAGACGTTAAATACCTAAAATTTTTACGTATAACTCATAAACTATTCGTCAGATTTTAACTAAATTTTAAAGGGATCACATCATAAGCACCAACTAAAATGTTATATGAGAACATAATTATATTTGAATTATTTTTATTTCTCAACTCGCATAAGACAAAGGGCGGCGTTGAGTTCCGCCGTGTAACAATACAATGTCTTAATTTTAGATGGAAATTTGAAAAAAAACCGTGAAACAAAAAAATAATTGAAGTATCCATAAAGTTTGTGATATTTATGTTGCTATATAATATCTATTTATCTAATATCTATGTACTATTTTATATATATATACAATTTCACTGTTTCCAGTATCACAAGACAGTCAAAAAGAACCATCCGAAACCGAAACTTTTTTGCGTGGCGAAACTCAACGCCGCGCTTTATCTTACCTAAGCTTAGATATCTTTATACGTACAGTTACCATAACGCATTTTCTCAAAACATTGAACCTGCGATCTTTTTTTGGCAGTATATTAATTAATCACTGAGCCCAAAGACCTTTAATTAAAATACGTATAACTTTCATTCATTATCTTACCTTTAATTTTGTCTCTCCTTCGTAAAACTTATTACATTAATCTACTAAATAAATCTTTATTATTTCCCGTCAAAAATTTTTATCAGAATTCTAACGTTAATTTTTTAGCTTCACGCTGTATCCCGCAGATAGCGGGGTAGGCAGAGGGAACCTAAGAAGCTAGTGTTAAGACACTCTGTACTCTGTTCCCACATCCCGCCGTGCTTTGCCTTGTTACCAGTGCGAAAAATTGAAAGTAATAATTGTTATTTAATATTCTCATTCTATATGTATATATTTTCATTCTATATATATTTTTCAACGCCTGTCGTGGCGCAGAGGCACAAGCGTGCGACTGTAAACGCAACAGGTTGTGGGTTCGATTCCCACTTCAGGAAATGTAAAATTTAGTATTTTCTTTTCTTGGGTTTGGTAACAAGGCAAAGCGCGGCGTTGAGTTCCGTTACTCAGCACGCCATGCCTCTATTCGGCGGAAAGTGGGGAACGGAATTGTTGAAAGAGAATGGAGTGTCTTAACACTAGGTTCTCTGATTCCCTCTGCCTACCCTGCTATATGCGGGATACAGCGTGAAGTTAAATATATATATATATATATATATATATATGGATAACGGATGGTAAACGAACAGAAGGACCACCTTATCGTACACGTAGTGATTACCTTCGCCCATGGACAACAACACCAGAAGTGGTGTAAATGCATCACCCGTCGTTAACAAACGGAATATCTTAACACTATGTTCTCTTTAACTGCCCTGTTGTACGGAATAAAGCGTGAAGATGTTTTTTATCCGACCGTCAGAGGAAAGTTCAGAGAAGGATTTTCGAGCGTATCATGTATGTTTGTAATATTCTTTATTACCTCATATCTTTCAAACCCCTGGACCGATTTATATAATTAAGGTGACGTTAAATAGGTATTGATACGAGTAATAAATATATAAAAATACTTGGAATTCTTAAATATGTGACGTCATTTTTAATTTCATATGGCGCCCTCTAGAGGCGCGAGCCGTCATGAATAAAAACAAAAAAATCATTGATGGGTATCGTGTGGGATACCAAATGAAAGGAATTAATATTTCAAATATATAACATATAACTAGCTTTTATAGCTTACTTTACTTGTATTTGCTTCCTAAATTTGAAGAATTGGTTCAGTTGGGTTTTTTGTTCTTTATAATTATTAATTTAAATAATTTAACATACAGATACAAAGATAGGTTATAGCTTAGATTACAATGTATAGTCATAATCCCATAGCTAACTATGTCATGTTGATATTTATGTTTCATATATTTTATCTTGTGGAAGTCCACGCAGATGCGAGAGCAGAAGCTATTAAAATTATTTACTGGTTTCTATTTTTATAATAAACCAAAGAAGTATGGAAAGTTCAATTTTCATTTGTTTAGCTTATAAATTTATTTTTGGAAGATAATAATTATTCTAATATGCAATTGTTGTGGGTTTTAATCCCACTCACAGGGGAATAATTTTATTGAATTAATTTTCCTGTTCTCGTATGACAAAGTGAATCTCAAATTCGGGCAGTAAGGGAAGAATACAGTATCTAAGTTCTCTCTGCCTACACTCATACTAAAACAAAAACAATTTTTTTTAAATTTATATTTGAATTTGCAACCGTATCGATAATACAGCGATGTCGTGATCAATATAACCTTTTTTCAGAACCTAGTGTCAAGACACTCCGTTGTCTACTAAGCGCCTGAAATAGAGCGGTTATATGGGTGAAACTCAACACACTTTCTTATCTAACCAGAGCTGGGTAATAAAAATAATTTAAATATCATCATTTTCTACATTAGGAATTGAACCCACAACCTTCGTATCGTATTTCCAATTATATACTAGCCTACTGGGACACGACGGCCTTGTCATTGTAATCTGTGGAACAATTATTCCTTCAAATAAAAGAACATGATATTAAAGTGATTGCATCAATATTATTTCATCGAAAAGGCTGTCACGGAACTTGTCCCAAGAGACATTGATATGAAATCAATAATTTAATTTGAAACGTGGTGTAATCAGACGCAGTCGTGTATATATTACCATAAAAAATTAAAATTTTTAACAAAAAGATAGAACTTTTTTCAAATAAAATGCACTAATAAAGTAAAACTGTTACGTATAACTCAAAAACTACACTTCATATCTTAACTATAACGCACCTGTAGCTCCTCTGGTGTTACACGGGGCCGTGGGCGGCGTGGATCACTTACCAGCAGGTGACCCGTACGCTCGTTTGCCTTGTCCTTATCCATAAAAAAAAAAAAAAAAAAAAAACTATACTTAATAGTATTTTAAATGGAACCACATCCGAAGAATTAGCTATCATATAATAAAAGAATCATCAAAATTGGTTCACCCAGTAAAAGTTTACGGTAACAATAAAAGACAGTTGAATTGATAACTTTTTCTTTTTTGAAGTCGGTTAACAAATTCAATTTTGAAAAGCTCATAGCCATGTATAATAATAATCAATATAGAGATTTTACGTTGTTACAAAATTTTGTTTGTATCAATCGATCGTTTTGGCTTGGAAGTAGAAATTTGAAAATCCTTGGCAATCTTATTTTTTCTGTAGCTATCATCACTATTGCGTGTTGTGTTTTCTATGATATTTTGGTTCTAAAATTAGATAAAAGAGATAATAACTCGATTTTATCATACGTTAAAATTTTACAATGTATTGTGTGCACTGAAGCACTATATCTAGCAATTGCTTCAGCAAGACGTACAAAAACCCTCAACGCATTTAAAATTTTAAATGAAAAGTGTGATTTATATTTAAAAAATAGCCATAAATATAATGATAACAAAACTATATTAACATATACACTTATAAGTGTATTCACTATTGTTTTTGATGCTATTAGTTTAAAGCTATTGGAATTACCGTCAAGTGTAATTTTGACACTAGCTGCAGCATTTGCAGCTCATGATACAGAATTAATGTTTTATTATTTACTAATAAATGAATTTAATATGAGATTAGAAATAATGACCCAAGTCCCACCGGTAGCTGGTATGAGGATGTACAGGCATATTTTGATTTGTGCGTCCAGTTTTAATGAAGATTTTAGTTTCAGTGTAAGTATTTTTAATGCTATTTTATTAGTTGGTACACGCATTATTTTATTAATTGTCTCGGATTCGGACAGCAAGCAGCAAATAAATCTTTTTTTTTAGCTTCACGCTGTATCCCGCATATAGCAGGGTAGGCAGAGGAAACCTGAGAACCTAGTGTTAAGACACTCGGTTTCCCACTTTCCGCCGAGTTGAGGCATTGCGTAATGAGTGGCGGAACTCAACGTCGCGCTTTGCCTAGTTACCAAATCTAGGAAATGAAAAATTCCATTTCCTGGAGTGGGAATCGAACCCACAACTTGTCGCATTTACAGTCGCACGCTTGTGCCTCTACCCCACGACAAGTGTTACATGATTACTATATATTTTCAAAATTTTGCACTTTAAACTTCATAACACCTGGTCTTGAAAATCAAATCAATCATTTTCATCTCCATACCCTAAGCTTCAATTCTAATGATTGGTTCAACCGTTTTCAATGTCAGCTGGAAGAGACAGACAGACTGACACACGTTAACATAGACAGTTGGTTTTCGATTATTGCAACGTATATAGAGGTCTGTCGTAGCGCAAAGGTACAAGGGCGCGACTGCAAACACGACAGATTATGGGTTCAATTCCACTCCGGGAAGTGAAAATATTATATGTTTATAATACTTAATGTTTAGTATTTGCATTTCCTGGCTCTTGTAAGGGACCTAAATTATAAAAATATATACCTAAGTTTTCTTACTCAAAATCTGTAGTTAAACTGACATCGTGGCGCAGTGAGATAGGGTCTGTCAGTAAATGTTATTCATTGTGGGTTCGATTCCTACTCGGGGAATGATAATATTATAGTTATTTTACAATAATTTCTATCGCCTGTCGTGGTGCAGAGGCACAAGCGTGCGACAGGTTGTGGGTTCGATTCCCACTCCAGGAAATGGATTTTTTCATTTCCTGGGTTTGGTGATAAAGCAAAGCGCGGCGTTGATTTCGACCACTCAGCACGCAATGCGTCAATTCGCGGAAAGTGGGGAACGGAGTTCCTTAACACTAGGTTCTCAGTTTCCCTCTGCCTACCCTGCTATATGCGGGATACAGCGTAAAGCTATGTATGTATGTACAATAATTTCTCCTAAAGATAAAGTATGTCGTGGAGTACAGTACCACTTTATGTCCGAAAACGGAGTGTCTTTTTAATTTTTTTATGAAATAATGTAGTAGAGCAGCAGGGTAGGAAAAAAGTATGTAGTGTAATTGTGTGCCCGAATTCAAATATTTAAAATACAGAAAAAATATTATTATTTAGTTTTTTAAAAGGCGATTATATATAAAAAGTACTTCTAAAATATATTTTTATGATATTTTTTTTACAGATAGCATTAATGCATTTTATGATAACTATTACCAATACCATATATGGTGCGATTATATTGTTAGGAAATCCGGTAAGATGATTTTTTAATGTTTTTTTTTTAAATTTACTCAATCTAGAATATATTTATATATAACTATAGCTACATGATCCTTTTCCGTTTTTCCTTATTTTTTTAACTGACTTCAAAAATTTCTCTTCCTTCCTCTTGAGACTATCAATTCGACTGTACTGTTTCTTTACATCGTTGTCTTTTTACGAGATAAACGAATTTTAACAATTCTTTTTTTATATGCTTCTAATGTACATCCATTTATATTTAGTTAAGTTCTAATGAGTAGTTTTTGAATTATTTGTAATAATGTTAATTTAGAATTCGAACGCCGCTCGGAAAGTGACTATGATTAAATTATTGTCACTTTTCCACTCTGGTAAGACAAAGCGCGGTGCTTAATTACGCCACTGAACACGTAATATATTAATTTCGGAAGGAAAATCTTAAAGGCAAGGAGAACGGAGTTTCTTGACATTTGGTTCTCTTTGACGCTTTGCAACGCTGTAAAAGCGAGAAATAGTAAATATATTTCAAATCTTAACTATAATTTAATTTTCTTTATGTTTCAGGACAAATTATTCTTATTTTACCTCATCTTTAGAATTTTGAAGTCAAGCTTTTCCATTCTGAAAGTGGCATCAGGCGCCTACACAACAAATGTTTTGTGTAAAAAACTTACTCAAGCGTTAGCAGCAAGATTGTGTTTCGACTTTACAATTAATGGTAAATATTTTAAGGTAAGGTAGAGAGAGGAGCGTGGATAGTGGAAGTGAAAAGGCTTATTTAAAGGGGCCCCTTAAACCTACACTTGTGTCGTAAGTCCCAGGTACTTTCCAAACTCCTCTTTCTGCAACGCGGGTCACAAACTTCCCTAAAAGTAATCTTTTCATTAGTTCTCTCTAGAACCAAGAGTCATAACACTACGTTTCGTGTTTTATTCGTGTACGTTTCGCTTATTATGTGTAAAGGACTCGACGCGCTTTGTATTACAAAAGAGAAAAAATGGAAATAATTAAAATATAATTATTCTAAAGTAGCAAAGCGTTACGTTGAGTTCAGCCACTTAGCACACAATGTCTCGAATTAGGGCGAAAGATGGAGAGCGGAGTGTCTTGACACTGGATAATTTCTGCCTACCCTCATATACTGAAAAAAGCGTGAAGTTGAAAAACCCTCTCTATATAAACTCGTTATTTTATTATTATTAATACAAATCATTTGTTATTTATTATTGATATTAATTATTACGGAGTGTCTTAACACTAGGTTTTCAGGTTCCCTCTGCCTACCCTTTTATATGCGGGATACAGGGTGAAATTAAAAAAAAAAGCCTATAATTTAAGAACAAAATATGTATGTATAACCAAATGTAAATCAGATGAGATGATTGATTGGGGTTTCCGGAAAATCAAATATTCATATTTAGTACTCCATATTTATTTTTAACAGACTTCAAAAAAGGGGAAGTTCTCAATTTGGTTGTATTATCTTATTTGTGTTACCGCATAACTTATTACTAGGAGAACATTGGTTTAAAATTGTCAAAGTTGTTCCATTTTTTTAGTTGCACGCTGTATCCCGTAAATAGCAGGGTAGGCAAAAGGAACTCGAGAACCTAGTGTTAAGACACTCCATTCTCTTTAACAATTCTGTTCCCCACTTTCCGCCGAATTGAGGCATTGCGTGCTGAGTGGCAGAACTCAACGATGCGCTTTACATTGTTACCAGAGCGAGGAAATGAAAATAACCAAATTTATGAAAAGATTATTTAATATTTCCTGGAGTGGAAATCGAACCCATAACCTGTCACGTTTGCCACCGTACGCATGTGCCTATGCGCCACGAAAGGCCTCAAGTTGTTTGATGATTTCAGATAAATCTATTACACAAAAATTAACAAAACGATGGCTCCAATCTGTAAAAATATTTCAGCCTAGATATTCAGATTCTTCAAAATATGCACTCGATCTGAGTGTGCCGGCGTCGTTGATTGGTGTAGTTTTTAATTACATTCTTATCCTAACCCAGGTAATTTTGAAGATAGACCTTTTCTTTAATAATACTTAAGCTTATATTTTTCTTGAAGTTAGCTTGGCGTTTGTACTTGATTATTTTTTGGGTTATTTGCACTCAAGTTATGTTGCACTCATAGACTCTTGCACTCATATGCACTTAGTTGTTATTTGTGTTAGGAAGTGTACTAGCATTAAGTCATTTATGTACAATTGCAGTTGAATGGATTTCCACTTAAGTGTAGTCACACTAAGTTTTACATGTACTCATACGAGTGTACAATTGCACTCAAGTATACCCTCTTCAATTGAATGACTTCAAAATCATCTACCATCTGAACATTCTTATAATGGACTTTTTATTTTAAATAATTTCTAATATGGTAGATAATACTTACTTATAATGAATTTAAACCACATTTATAAAGGATTATCCTTTTTTTAGAAAATGGTAACCTGATCTAATTTTAATTACCAAAATAGAACTTCTCCTTTAATAGAACAACACACATACATAGCTACACGCTGTATCCCGCATATAGCAGGTTAGGCAGAGGGAACCTAGTGTTAAGACACTCCGTTCCCCACTTTTCGCCGAATTGAGGCATTGCGTGCTGAGTGGCGGAACTCAACGCCTCGCTTTGCTACCAAGCCCAGAAAATGAAAATACTAAACTTCCTGGAGTGGGAATCGAACCCACAGCTTGTCGCGTTTACAGTCGTACACTTGTGCCAAATAATAATTTGTCGTATTGCAGACAAATAAACTAATAGAACAAATTATTTTTAAATTTGAAGTAAATAGAATACAGTGACATTTAAGTGTAACCACACTCAAGTACATTCCCACTCACGTACGGATGTACTTGCACTCAAGTGTGGTAACACTCAGGACTACTTTGAGTGTCCAGTAGGACACTCGTGTACAATTGCACTACGACTAGTTTTACAACTTACAACCATCGATTGCCGTCAACTTCCTAGGGCAACTAATTTTAATATCTTAAACAAGATTTCATACCACCCTTTTGACCACAATAAAAAGAATCAAACTTATTCCAACTATATCATAAAATTCTCATTATTCTTTTTTCTTTTTTTTTTAACTTCACGCTGTATCCCGCATATAGCAGGGTAGGCAAAACCTGAGAACCTAGTGTTAAGACACTTCGTTCTCTTTCAACAAATCCGTTCCCCACTTTCCGCCAGATTGAGACATTGCGTGTTGAGTGGCGGAACTCAACGCCGCGCTTTGCCTTGTTACCAAACCCAGAAAATTAAAATACTTCATTTCCTGGAGTGGGAATCGAACCCACACTTGTGCCTCTGCGCCCGCCACGACAGGTCTCATTATTCTAAACCTATAATATAATAGAAACAATAAGTTACAACTTGTTAAGCAGCCATAGTAATTTCAGTTGAAAAATTTCAAGTATTTTACAATTTCTACTTTAATTTTCACGCCTTGCACTAAAAGTAAGCACGCTTTTTACAGATTCTGAATGCAATTAAAACGAACGATTCATCTTTCTGAACTACTGAAGGCGGGAGGTGGATTTTTATTATTAACAGTACGGAAATCTTAATATTGGATTTACTTTAAGAATTAACTTGTAGATATAAAATGTTAATAGCTAAATGTATTTAATAAATGTATTCTCTTCGTGTTATTTAAATTGGTTTTCTTTTAGTTCTCTTTTCTTCTATAATAAGGTCTGAGAGGTCTTAGTGTTAAGACACTCAATTCTCCGTTACATGTCCATAATCGATATATTGCGTGGTCAGTGGCGAAATTTAACACCGTACTTTGTCGTATCAGTTCAGTTCAGTCCTTTATTATGGCGCTTTGAACGTGCCAGTTGAGCACAAATCACTTTGAATGTCACGCTGTATAGAGACCACACGAAGGAGGAATTGTCTGTATATAACAGATCGGGTAACTGTTCTTAGACTTTGTTTATGCGGTTTTTCACCTGCAAGATGGATTGATCAAGTGAAGGGGCCAACAACTACCAAACTCTATTCGCCCATAAGAGACGCGCTGAACCGAAAGCAATGGAGGCAGATCATCCACTCCAGATGCAACCCTGATGCTGACCACAATCCTCAGATATGATGGACCGACCAGAGAGAGAGAGATCAGATCGGTTAAATGAAAATGATTTTAATATAACGCCTGTTGTGGCGCAGAGGTACAAGCGTGCGACTGCAAACGCGACAAGTTGTGGGTTCAATTACCACTCTAGGAAATGGAATTTTTCATTTCCTGGGTTTGGTAACAAGACAAAACGCGGCGTTGAGTTCGTCGGAAAGTGGGAAACGAAGTGATAACACTAAGTTCCCTTTGCCTATCCTGCTATATACGGGATACAGAGTGAAACTATGTATGTATGTATTTTAATACAATTGTACCCCCAAGTGACTATTGAACCCACAACCAAAAGCGTTTATAAGCTCGGATAGTAACACCTCCACTGCACTCTATGGCATTTTTAAAATAAATATAAATTTTCACGTTCATATAAACTGAAAACAAATGAAAATGATATTCAATAAATTAAGCAAATTGATAAAGCTTTGTATTAAAACGATTAATTATGACACTAGTAACAAGTATCTACTTTATTATACAACCAATTCAAGCCTTCAATTGATTGTTTTTTGTAGTGAAGCTTACGTAGAATCTTTGTGGTTTGAAATTCGATGTAACGAAAAAGTGATACTAGAAAGAGACAAATATATACGTCTGTTGGAAAGAGAGAGATTACTTTATCACTTATACTAACTGACTGACTCTTACTGACTTCCAAAAATAAGAGGAGGTAATTCAATTTGTTTTTTTTACGTATTACGATCTGATGAGTAGTTTCTGAGTTATTCGTTATAAATCTGAATTTATAGTGAATTTTGATTGAATATGACAAGAAACTTCGTTGAAATCGATGTGATTTGAAACTTAGTATAACGAATAAGCGACACTAAAAGTAGACTAACATATGTCCCGGTATAAAAGAGTGAGACAGTATAGCATTTAATTTGTTATGCATGTGCGTGTTCGATGAGATCGAGAGAGTATTTATAATTTTAGAGGAACCAATCACAATCATCTTTTATTATTCACATACTAAATGTACTCCAATCAGCGTTGACCTTTTTCACACTAAATCTACGCCAATCAGCGTTGACCTTTTCTAACTCTACGCCAATCAGCGTGGACCTTTTCATGGCCAATCAGGGACCGCCATCATTGTTCCTCGGTGAGCTGACACACGTTGCCGCGTTGCGCGCTTAGTTTTGTTGTGCACCCCACAAATTAGTGTTAACTATTCGTAACTAAATAAACAGACAATGCCAGATTTAGCTGAAACTTGGAATGTACCTATGTGATTTAGTTCGAATAATAGTGTTCTAATAATTATATATATAATTAGTACGGTTCTAATTCTTCTTCCTAATCTAAAATGGCCGCCATAACAAAATGGCGTATTAAATATTTTTGAACGACTTCAAAAAAAGACTGTATTTTTTTACGTTTGTTTTTTTTTTTCAATTTTTATGATTCTTTTTTTATATGATAGCTAGTGGTTCTCAGGCGGCCCTAAGTGTATTTTAGAGGTATTCGTAATAATTTTACTTTTTAGTACATTTTATTTGACGTCGGTTCTCTTTTTTTTGTTAAGGTATTAATCATTGTATAAACTCAATATAAAGTAAAAAGAAAATCTAGTCTAGAAAATCTAGTCTAGAAAATCTAGTCTAGAAAATCTAGTAGAAAGAAAATGTATCAAATGGAAGAACTGCTTTATAACCCAACAAATATAGTTTAGAACGAAAAAAGTAAACTAGATTTTCTTTCTGCTTTGGCCCTTTCTCCCCACACTGCTATAATAGCTAAATATTACTAGTCAGAGAGCCAAGTGTCAAGCCTACACTCTCCATGAATTAAATTCTCTCCATAAAATATGATTAAGGAACTAAAATTATAAAAATTATACACTCACGTCAATGCGTAATGTTTGAAATGGCTTCTCAATCCAAATAATATTCAGCTTAATTCTTTAATTAGGGCGCTTCAAACGTGACATTCGAGCACAAATCACTTCGCCAATGTCAGACACTGAAATTATTCGTTTGTGTTATATCTTCACGCTTTATCCTGCATAGTGGGGTAGACAGAGAGAACGTAATATGTGGACACTGCGTTCTCGGTTTTCCGCTCGTGTTTTGCGTTAGTGGCGAAACTCTATGCTATGCTCTCGTATAGCATGTGTATGACTACTCGTCCGAATTAAGTGTCAAGACACTCCGCTCTCCATGAAATAGATTCTCTCCGCAAATATGATTAATAAGCTAGAATAACGCTTGTCGTGGCGCAGAGTCACAAGCGTGTGACTGTAAACGCGACTGGTAGTGGGTTCGATTCCCACTCCAGAAAATGTAATTTTTCATTTCCTGGGTTTGGTAACAAGGCAAAGCGCGGCGTTGAGTTCCGCCACTCAGTACGCAATGCCTCAGTTCGGTGGAAAGTGGGGAACGGAGTGTCTTAACACTAGGGTTCCTTCTGCCTACCCTGCTATATGCGGGATACAGCGTGAAGCTATGTATGTATGTAATAATAATTATACTCAGAATAATAATAATTATACACTTACGTCAAAGCGCAGTGTTACCACCAGACGATGTTTTAAAAGGCTTCCCAATCCAAGTAATATATTATTTCACTGTGAAACGTGACGTTTTGTTCATTTGTCATCCAACGTTGAATTTATAAGTGTCGAAACCAGCTTCGTCTGTCTTTAATATGTATTTTAGCTGAATATATTTAAGAAGTTATTATTGTAGAGTTAATATTTACTTCACTGAAAATGTATAGTGAGCGGAAGGTTTTGATTTTACTGGAGGTAGATACTACTACGTTGCTACAAATACAAATACCATAATAGACGCTTGTCATAGCACAGAGGCACAAGCGTGTGACTGTAATCGCGACAGGTTGTGGGTTCGATTCCTACTCCAGGAAATGTAAAATTTTAATAGTTTCATTTCCTGGGTTTGGTAACAAGGCTGAGCGCGGCGTTGAGTTACGCCACTCCGCACGCAAAGCCTCCATCAGGTGAAAGTGGGGAACGGAGTGTCTTTTAGGTTCTCATGTCCCCACAATCTACCTTGCTATATGCGGGATACAGCGTGAAACTAAAAAAAATTACTAAAAATACACTTTTTTTCTCCGTTATTTGACATATTAAGTGTTGAGTAGCGGAACTCATTGGTTTCTTTCTGGAACGGGCAAATTCAAATAGTTGAAAAAAGTGTAATCGTGTTACCCAATGAGAATCGAACACCTTACCAATCGTGCTTACATTCAGATAGAATTTTAAAACGGCACGATGGTCCTATTATTAAAATAATATAAAATAAATGAAAAATATCATAATGTTATTATTGTTGTTGTTTTATATGAGGATTATTAATTGGTAAAGCTTGAACTTTATATGTATATATTTTTAGATAAATAAGATTTTAACAAAAAAAAAAAGAAAAACGTCAAATAACTAAAATTATTACGAATAACTAAGAAACTTTTCATCAAATCTTAATTTTATTTGAATGGAACCACATCAGAAACACTAGCTATCATATAAAAAAAGAATCATTGAAATTGGTTCATTCAGTTAAGTTAAGCGGTAGCACAAAAAAATAGTCAAATTGAGTACCTTCTTTTTTGGAAAATGGTCAAAATTACAATATTTTCATACATATCCAAACAGATAAAACACATCATAGATTGAAACTCAACCCTCAAACTATGCTATTTTGAAAAGGAAATAACTCGTGACTGCAATTAACCGTCAAAAGGCACCAACGAAAATTCACGTCAATTTTGCTACCGAGCACTGACTACAGAAAATTAAGTTGTGTGTACTAGAAATTTCAAGAGGATAAATGATGAAAGAATGGTAAAAAGGGTATATGAAGCAAGGAGAGTGACGAGAACTCACGCAATGCCTCAATCTGGCGGAAAGTGGAGAACGGATTTGTTGAAAGAGAACGGAGTGTCTTAACACTAGGTTCTCAGATTCCCTCTGCCTACTCTGCTTTATGCGGAATACAGCGTGAAGTTAAAAAAAAAAAGACAGTGACGAGAAAATTAGATGAAGTTCTCGGTACCTTCGAAAACTCAGTTGTTGTTACTATGTGATACTGGGGGAAGGTCACGTAAAAACGAATGAGAATTCTCAGAGGGTATGTATGAAGAGGTTGACTGTGGACGAGGTGAAAAAAATATGCAGGCTCGTTGCGATTGGCGCTCTGCTCTCTCTGACTAACTAGCTAGGGATAAAGCGTGAAGCGTAAAGTAAATAAGAAACTAGCTGTATTACACACTCTCTCTTTCATTCACTGCAGGAGATAAGTGACTTAAAAAAATTGGAATATCGGAGAGTCATAACACTATATTTCTTCTACCCCGCAATAAACGAAAGTTACATAAAGTTTGAAAAATCTTTAAAAAAACTGAACACTTTGAACTGATATTATTATATATTACTTATATCTACTAGATATATCTTTACTTTAATTATAAAACATAAAAACCATTTAATTTTTATCTAAAAACCAAGGTAAGTTCATATCAAAAGGGGTTCCATTGCAAATCTCAGTGCGAAGCGTCATTTTTGCACGGAAATGAGTCGTTAGGCGCGGAAGCCCGTCACTTGAAGAACGGCTGCGTAATTAACCCTTGATTGCTTCGGTGGAAATTTTTTAAATTTATTGTAACGTGGATACGTAATATTATAGGAAATAGATGTCTTATAATGAGAAACTGTAGATGTATTAGGTATTTTTTAAGGTATTTTTTAAGTAGCTTCATGTTTTTTCTCCATAGCAGGGTAGGCAGATTCTTTGCTCCTAGCAAGGTTGGTAGAGATAATCTGCCTGCTTTTCTATCGAATTCTGGACATTGCGTTATGAATGTCGAAATTCAACGTTACGTTTTGTCTTATCAGAGCGGGGATACGAAAATTATTTGAATACAATCATTAGCCCGAGCGGGAATCGAATTCTTAACCATCGCCTTTATAGGCAGACCCCGTCGCACTGCGCTACAGTGGCCTCTTATATACTTAAATAGTACTTAAAAAATATCCAAAGTATATAAAACATTTTTTATCAGAAAGGTTAGATTTGCTACAATTCTATTGGTTTTGTAATTAAATTAAAATTTTATGCCTATTATTCATACAAGAAAAATGTATATGAAGTCAACTTATTAACATATTCACGCCTGTTACGTACTGTATATCAGTGTAAATAACTTGTTCTGTCAAAATGGGCATGTCCTCACAAAACTCTCGCTGCTACGGCTATTTTTGCATTTTGTAAATGAGCGCTTAATGACGTTCTTTGTTTTTAATTCCACTTGCAATTAAATTGAGAGATTGAATTAAACTGTATTCAGTCTATAGTTGAAAGGGATTATTAAATTATTTATTTTTTTAAGTACTATGATAATTAGAGAAATATTTTTTTTATAGCTTCACGCTGTATCCTGCATATAGCAGGGTAGACAGAAGGAACCTAGTATTAAGACACTCCGTTCCCCACTTTCCGCCGAATTGAGGCATTGCGTGCTGATTGGCGGAACTCAACGCCGTGCTTTGCCTTGTCACCAAATCCCGGAAATGAGCAATTCCATTTCCTGGAGTGGGACTCGAACCCACAATTTGTCGCGTTTACAGTCGCACGTTTGTACCTCTGTGCCACGACAGGCGTATATTTTTTTCTAGCTTGCGTTTTTGCAATTGAACCCCAAGATATTTTCGATGTCACTTTTAGTTTTTTTTAAATCCCTATCTATTAATAAATCCGCCACTTTTTTATAATTTACAAAAGGTAAGCCGGTGGAAATCATGTTATATGGACTACTCGCCACTGGTACAGACAAAGTTAGTGTAATCTACAAATGTTTATCTGGCAATTGTGTCACATATAACACAAGCCATTGACCAAAGCGGGTTGAATGATAGGTTATTTGTGCCTTGTTTAGGTAATTAGAGACTAGTGCCAAATTTCTAGTAAATTCAGTGTCTGTCGAGAACTGACATTATGCAGCTTCATGCTTTATTCATAGCAGTGTAGAAAGAGAGCCTAGTGTCGTGACCCTCTGTTCACCGCGTTTTGCCTGATTTGACATACATACATACATAGCTTCACACTGTATCCCACATATAGCAGGGTAGGCAGAGGGAACCTAGTTTTAAGACATTCTGTTCGCCACTTTCCGCCGAATTGAGGCATTGAGTGCTGAGTGGCGGAACTCAACGCCTCGCTTTTCTTTGTTACCAAATCCAGGAAATGAGAATATCGATTTCCTGGAGTGGAAATCAAACCCACAAGCTGTCCCGTTTACAGTCGCACGCTTGTGCCTCTGCGCCAAGACAGGCGTTATTACATTAATAATACTTCCATTTACCGTATTCAGTATAAATAAAGCAATCCTAATGACTATTAATTAATTCAGCGGAAAGTGGGGAACGGAGTATCTTAACACTAGGCTTCCTTTGCCTAGCCTGCTATATGCGGGATACATCGTGAAGCTATGAATGTATGTATTAATGCAATTTTCCCCGAATGGGGATGTTACCCACAATCCACTGTGCCACTATGGGATGGTTTAAGTCTTATAACATTACCAATATCACGGATAGCAAAATTGTGAAAGAGAACATAGTGCCAAACACTCCATTCACCGCTTTTCGTCTGAATTCGGCTGAGTTACGGAACTCAACGCCGCACATTATCTACCAGAGTCAAGTAATACGCATATTTCCCAAAAGAAAATCAAATTCATATTCTAGACATTAATTAAGGAAATCAGTATGAATACCACGAAAATACAAACAAAAAGGCTTTATTACTACATTTTGCACTTCACAATTAGACTCAGTACAGTAGATGCATTAGCTTCTATTGAAGATGGGAATCGTTGGCTTTTACGAAAATGAGATGATACCTTACTGTACGAAATGCGTTTGTTTTTCTCGAATTCAATGCTGGAAGCCTTTCCTTTAGGTATTTTTAAATTCCTTTTTTTTATGGATAACGGATGGTAAACGAGCAGAAGGACCACCTGATGGTAAATGGTTACCTTCGCCCATGAACATCTACAACACCAGAGATGTTGTGTGTTGCCAACATAGAGGATACAGATGGAAGGGGAGGACGATGTAGTAGTCCGCTATCGGAACCACCACATTTTGGGGAATCCTTTCCCCAAAGGAAAAGGGTGGGAAAGGGGAAAACCTGGCTTACATGCCATCGAACCTGAACACATCATACGATATTTGGCAGTTTGTCTTTGACTTGATAGTGGTCGCGAGCCAGATGGAGGACGAACCTCCTACCACCTCCTACCTCCTTTTTCCGAATAATTGAATAGTGACAGACAACAAAGTGTCGAGACACTCCGTATTCTATTTCCCTTCGGAGCGACGTTGCGTGTTGTATGGCGGAACTTAACGCTGAATTTTGTCTTTCCAGAAAGAAAAAAGAACATATTTGTAATATAATCATTTCTCGAGTGGGAATCGAACCCATAACTGATCGCGTTTCCAGTCAGACCCTCAATTACTTTGCCAATATATGTATGTTACTTAGGTTTTATGTATTTCATTATAATTGTATAATAAAATATGTATAACCAATTTGGTTTAAAAGGCCATCATATTGTTGCGTTACAGCGCCTGAAAACGCGATAAGTTGTGGGTTCGATTTCCACTCGAAGGTAGGATTATAATTAAATTTATTCACTCTGGTAAAGCGTGGCGTTAGGTTAAGCCAATGCAATGTCTCGAATTCGTGCCATAGTCAAAGTCAAAGTCAAAGTCAAATAATTTTATTCAAAATAAGAAGTTACAAGCTTCATTTTTTGAACGTCAAATAATTTACCACCGGTTCACTAAATTTAATGCCTCAGACCTGAGAAGAACCGGCGCAAGAAACTCAGCGGGACTATTTTTTTTTTTATATTCGACAATGGTTTACAATTCTTTATTATTGGCAATGATACCTTTGAAACAGACTGGAGCATATGCAGTAGATGCTGAAGTAGCGTGTAGCAGAAGAAGCGTGAAGCAGCTTTTTTAATTCTATATGCTTTTCTTAAATCTAATGTATTTATATCTATATTGTAATCAATTTACACATCAAAAATTTTTAACATCTCAGGACTCGAACCTGCACTTCTCGATATCCGCCTAAGTGCTCTGGCTGGCCACGTTTTTTTCAATTTACGTCAAAATTCTTATACACTTCTTACAAAGTACTTTTGATGTTAGCTAATAAATATTATATGTTTTCAAAATTGTATAGGCAAGTCGATTTATCCTTCTGTTTATACCGTGCATTGATATAAAAAGTACTATTGTAATATTCTGTATACATAAAACCCTTGTGTTACCGAGTGACTGACATACTCGTACAAGGTACAGCCAGAGTACTGGCCATAGAAAGCTAATCTTCCATACTCCTCCTCCTTCCTCTATCTCTTCGAAATTTCAAGAAAAATGGGAAAACATTTCTAGTATATAATGAAACACAAAACAATTACCAATTATTTATTTTAATAAAACATTCACAATCATCGTTTACAATATCACTATTAAGTTCAGTCGATTTTGGCCTAAAACGATAGAATCGACAATTTTCATTAAATTATATCTAAAAATTTCAATTTGTATGTGCTTTTTATGTTACTATATTTATGTATTTACATGAAATGTTGCAGCTATTTTGAAATATTTAATGGATAATTAATTAATAGAAATTATTACGAATAACTCAAAAACTACTCGTCAGATCTTAACTAAATTTATGCGGGACTACATCAGAATCACTAGCTATCATATAAAAAAAAATCATCAAAACCGGTTCACTCAATAAAAAGTTATACTTGTACAAGAACACATACAAAAAAATACATTTAAAATTAGAACCACCTCCTTTTTTAAAAACGGTAAAAATTCTTAAAAAGGTTTACAGATACACATCTTATCGTACATAGCAAGGTAGTCAGATGGTATACAGTGTCAAGACATTCCGTTCTCTGATTTCGGATTCTAGACATTGTGTGTTGAGTGGAACTTAACGCCGCGGTTCATTTTACCAGAACACAAAAATGATTTTTTTCAGATTCACATTATGACCCGCACATACCACAGTAGGCAATCCTGTTGCCTGAGAACCTAGAGTTAAAACACTCCGTCCTTTTTCAACAATTTCGTTCCCCACTTTCCGCTGGACTGAAGCATTGCGTGCTGAGTGGTGTAACTCAATGCTGTCTTGGCTTTGTTACCAAACCCAGGAAATGAAAATACTAAATATTATTAAGAATTTTCATTTCCCGGAGTAGGAATTGAACCCACAACCTGTCACATTTACAATCACCCTGCTCCACTAGACCACGATGATCTATATTATAAACTTATTAATATAATAACCACAGCGTGTATTGGTGGTCACTTTGTTACGTTAGCTTAATCTGTGGTCTGTTTCATGTGGAGTATCACTCGGCGATTATAATTCAATTTTAATTAATAATTTCGACCCAATTTTGATACGTGTCATATTAAATTATTAATCATTGTGTCATATTAAATATGTATTTAATACAAATTTGTTATGTTAAAATAATTTTTAAAATGATTTACGTGATAAAAATAATAATGATTATAACAAAAACAAAGCAATCTTCAAATAAAGTGCACTGAAAAATAAAATTATTACGAATAACTCAAAAACTATTCTTTAATTCTGAATTAAGATTTTATATTGAAGTTATTTTCATTTTCTTGCTCTTGAGTTCAATTGCCTTATAGTGCGCAATGTCTCAAAATTAGACATTGGAGAACGGAGTGTCTTAACACTAAGTTAATTCTACATACTATTGATATAATTAAGTCCAAGCAACCAACCTATAGAAACATATTTTTGTTTTTTTCAGGTTCACGTTTTTTCCTGCATGACAGGGTAAATAAATAGAACTTAGTGTTAAAACATTCCGTTCTCTACTATCTGTCTGAATTTAGGGGTTTGTATGTTTGTATGTTGAGTGAAGGAAAACAAAGCTTCTTACCAAAACGAGGAATTAAAAATAATTTAAATATACTGCCTGTCGTGGCGCAGAGGCACAAGCGTGCGACTGTAAACGCGACAGGTTGTGGGTTCGATTCCCTCTCCAGGAAATGGAACTTCTCATTTCCTGGGTTTGGTAACAAAGTAAAGCGCGGCGTTGAGTTCCGCCACTCAGCACGCAATGCCTCAATTCGGCGGAAAATGGGGAACGGAGTGTCTTAACACTAGGTTCCCTCTGCCTACCTTGCTATATGCGGGATTCAGCGTGAAGCTATGTATGTTAAATAATATGTGTAGTTTTTTTTCGCGGATAGGATTCAAACCCACAACCCTTCGCGTCTACAGTCAGATATTGTACCACTGTGCCACGATAATTTATGGTTATTTATATTTTTCTTAATCTATTCAAAATAGCTGCAAATTGTAATTTAAAAAATAATTCCTTAATCAATCTCATTTCTTATCTATTAATATATTATGAAAAAAAAATCTTTTTAAATTTTTACATATATCCTAAAAATTACAATTATACATAACTTTTTAATCTAGCCTACAATTGACCGGTCACCCATCCATTTATAGATTCACTCATCTACGCTTAACGTGAGCAACTTATCCTTTAACACCTAAACTGTCAAAAACATGAAAGTGCAGTGGTTGTGATATATACCAGTAATACTTACATTATGTTGCGGGTTCGATTACCTTTTTACTGGAATAAATTTTGAGAATATTTTTTTTTATTATTATATAATTTAAAATATATGTATGACTGAAACAGCATTAAAATTATTAAAGTCATTCAATATAATTCTGTTAAAACAAAATAATTTACACTACCTTTTTTTTCGATGTGAAATACTCGTATATCATTATTTAAACAACCTGTATACAAAAAGAATAAAGAATATACAAAATAAAAAAAAACGTGAAGGATTTAAAAAAAAAACAATCTTATTTGATTAATTTTTTAAAATACATTTGTATTCTCGTGTTTCGAAATATTATTAACCAAAAAAAAATCCTAGATATATTTGCTTTTAATGAAAACCCAAAATATTTAGATATTTTTAGAATATAGAAATAATAGCTTATACATTTTCATAAATTGCAAACATACTGTATAATCTACCTAGCTTTCTTACATACAGTCCACATGTTTTCAATTTAGTACTCTATTATTAAAATTTTAAATACGGAGAAGGCTAATTTCAAATAAAATACACTGAAAAGTAAAGATATTACGAATAACTCAAAAATTGCTCGTCAGATATCAGACAAATTTAAATGGAACCATAGCAAATACAGACCATGATATTTTCGTAAATAATAGAAATTTAAATGACATCAAAAGCAAGTGAGCAAGCTATCATATTTATTTATTGATAATGGATTGCAAACGAGCAGAAGCACCACCTGATGGTAAGTGGTTACCTTCACCCATGGACATCTAAAACACCAGAGGAGTTGTAAATGGGGTGCCAACCTAGTGTTCAGATGGGGAAACAATGTAGTGGTCGCGGCAGTTCGCCATCTAAACCACCACAGTCTGGGGAAAGAATGAGAGGGAATAGAGAAAACCTGGCTTACATGTCATCGAACCTGAACACATCATAAGATATTTGGCGGTTCGTCTTTGACATGATAGTGCTCGCGAGCCAGCCGGAGGACGAACCTCCTATCTCCTAGCAAATATACCCGTAAACAAGTACCAAAATTTGTTCACCCAGTAAAAAGATATGCACATCGCACATCGAATTGAGAACCTCATTTATTAGAAGTCGGCTAATTATTAGAGAAATTCTAATATCATATATTTAAAAAATATATGTGCAAGTCTATTTATTAGATTATTCACGCCTGTAAAGGTTTTCATTCAAACATATCAATAAGACATCAACGTTACAATAACAATTTCAGCTTATTTTTGTAAATAATATTATATTATGTTATAGTAAAAAAAATTTGTGTTTTATTTTAGAAGCTAAAGAACATACATACATACATAGCTTCACGCTGTATCCCACATTTGGCAGGGTAGGCAGAGGGAACCTAGTGTTAAAACACTCCACTCCCCACTTTCTGCTAAATTGAGGCATTGCGTGCTGAGTGGCGGAACTCAACGCCGCGCTTTGCCTTGTTACCAAACCCAGGAAATGAAAAATTCCATTTCCTGGAGTGAGAATCGAACCCACAACCTGTCGCGCTTACAGTCGCACGCTTGTGCGTCTGCGCCACGACAGGCGAAGCTAAAGAATTCAATATATATTATATTACAATTTGTTCATAGTATATATTTTTTTCATTGTCCATGTGCCATCGTGGCGCACAGGGACATTGTCTGACTATAAACGCGATTGGTTCTGGGTTCGATACCCACTAAGGGGAATAATTGTATTAAAGACAAAGTGCGGCGTTAAATCCACCACTTAACACGTAATTTTTTGAATTTGGGCGAAACTTATCAAATATGGACATTAATATAAAGCTTGAATTTTAAAATATATTATTATATAATAATATTACTATAAAAGCGTGTACTGTGGAAAATCTTAAGATTTTCCAGTAAAAGTTAACATTCACCAACACTAACGGTAAAAGTACGAAATGTCCTGATAATATTTTTTATTATCAGCATACAGACAGTATAATTTAGGTTTTACCTGAGAGGACTAACTAAAAGTGAAAAAAACAGACAAGTTCTAATATGTTAAATGCATCTTCATGTATGAGTACATGAATTAGGTAAGGTAAATAGTTTTTCAAAATCCAATCAATGTCAATTTCTTCTTGGTTTTACATATACTTAAAAATATTCCATATCATTAACGACATTAAATTACACATATCTCTATCTAACTAGACGAGAAAATATATACATATTACATATATTAAATATTTCTTTGTGGATTCGAACCTACGACTCTTTTAACAATAACATCAATAAGACCTTAAATTCATTTTAACAATTTTTGACATTAACTAACTTAATTAATTTAAAGTAAATTATTAATCAATCAAATATAGCTTCAAATAATGAAATAATCAAAATGTTACCAAAGAAAGAGAACGTAGTGTCTTAACACTATATTCTCTCCAAATTACACTTTACATGATAATTGTTCACAAATTGTTCACTATCTACATATGCGTGGTTATTTCCTATATGCATGATTCTCGCACTTTTCGTGAAGCTGTGACCACCTCCAGTCTAGAGGCGGATATATCAACACCTCGTGCTGTTACGCCGCGATTCACGAAGGAAATGCTCTGTTTTAAGAAAAAAAAAATAACCTGTAAATATGAGTAATAAACGCGTTGCCATAGCAACGCGTATGTTTATACCAAAAGTGTATTTCAAACACATGTTGATGTGTGTAATATTAATTTTATTAATTTCATGTATTTCTATTAAAAATATATATTTTTTAATAGTAATGCATGATTATTCTTCATTAATCTTAAATAATACTCACACCACTATTCGGTAACATCATAGAATTATCGCTATATGTTTTAATAGATTCATTTTCTTGTCCTATTTTAGTTTTGCCATAGTCTACTGGTTTTTTATCTGAAAAAAAGTTATCTATATAAGAAATTTATCTGAATAAAAATAAAGGAATATATTAAAATATCTTCAAACGATATGGTATAAGAAATACTTATATTCTGTGTACTCAAATACCAGAATATACGCATTTAACCCGGTTAAAGTAGTTTCAATTAAAGTGTGTAAATATGAAAGTCCATGAAAGTCGATTTTAATAATCTTATATCTTATAATTAAAACCGTACAAATGGTCACATAAGAGATAAATTGTAATTTTCGCTACTTTTCTACCAAAAGTGAGACATTGTGTGGCGAAGCTTAACGCCGCCCCTTGGCAATCAAAGGCACATTTTGGATAACTTAAATAAAATTTACTCATTTGTTTATACAATTTAATTCCAATATTGATTAAAAAAAACATTAAATAGAATTTAAACCTGTAAACCGTATTAAAAAGCGCCACTTAACATACAAATTTAAGAATTCTAGCGAAAACTGAAGAGCGGAGTGTCTTGACACTAGGTTCTCTCTTGCTCTGCGGGATAAATCATGAAACTTTACATTGTAACAAAGAATTTGAATACACTTGAATGATATTTTACGTATTTAACATTTCAATTAAAGAACTTTAGTTCTTTTTTTACCCATTCACCACTTCAATTTTTTTTAGCTTCGCACATAGCAGGGTAGACAGCGGGAATCTGAGAACCTAATGTTAAGACACTCCGTTCTCTATTAACAGTTTCATTTCCCACTTTCCGCAAAAATTGAGGCATTGCGTGCTGAGTGGCGCAGCTCAACACCGCGCTTTGCCTTGTTCCCAGAGCGAAGACATGAAAATACTAAATATTGCGTAAAATTTTCATTTCCTGGAGTAGGAATCGAACCCACAACCTGTCGCGTTTACAATTGCACACTTGTGCCTCTGCGCCACGACCTTTAGGCCTATAGACTAAAAAACATTTTTACATTATAAAAAAGTACCCCAAACAAAGTTGAATCATAATATTACGCATTTTTAACCACTCCCTGAAAGAACTTTAGTTATTTTTTTACCCATTCACCACTTCTAATTATACAAGACCTAATTGTTAGAACTTATTAGCGATTCGGCAAATCCAAATCAAACAACTTTTGCTTGCAATTCAGCTTTTATTCGTGGAAATTATTTAAATTCAGTTGCTTTTAGAAAATTCGAGCTTTATAAAGTCAATGTTGGTTTTTATACTGGCATTTATCTTGCTTAGATTACTAATTAGGCTATCGTGGCGCAGTGGAACAACGACACAAGTCTGTGGGTTCGATACCCGCTTGAGGAAAGTCTTCTCCGCCCTACTGAGATAAAGTGCGGCGTATCCGTTATTCAATACGCAATATTTTGAAGTCGGGCGAAAAGTAGAGAAAAAAGTCTCTTGACACTTTTCAGCTAAGCTAAGCTTTAAGCGTTTGTTTAGATTACAAATTAGAGACCATCATGGCGCAATGGGACTCAGTGTAAATGCGATTGATTGTGGGTTCGATTCCGACTCAGGGGAACAAATATATAGTAATCATATATTTTTATTTCCTCGCCCTGGTAATACAGGTGCGACGTTGAGTTCCGCTACTGAACACCTAATGTCTTGTAATAGAACAGAAAGTGAAGAATGAAGTATCTTGATGCTAGGTTTTCTATGCCTACCATTTTATGAACTAGAAAAAAAAACAAAAAAGAAAAAAAAAGACATATTTAACAAGAAAATCATTAAAAGATCAAAATTTCTTACCAAATTGTACAGGTATTATATCAGGATCGTCCTCTTCGCCTTCTAATTTCAGCTCATATTGACTACTGTAGTCTACTTTAGGTGATGCTGTGTAGGACGAGATGTTATCTCGTTTTGGAAATGATTCCACGCTGTCTTCAGTGTATAGAGCATTTCTGTTAACAATAGCTTTATTTATAAGAAAAAAATATAAACTTCCCAAAAAAGTGAAGTAAGAGAAACTGAAATCTTAAGAAAACGGAGTGTCTTAACAATAGGTGCTATCCTGATATGTGCCATATACAGGCTGAAGCTAAAAAAAAGCGCGGCATTAGTACCACTCAATACACACTGTCTCAAATTTGGGAGAGTGTTTTGACACTAGGTTCTGTCTAAATACCCTGCTATGAGCACGAATATCTGTATATCCTTTTAATTTTTTTTAACTGAAAAAAGTAGGACATACATACATACATAGCTTCACGCTGTATCCCACATGTATAGGGTAGGCAGAGGGGACCTAGTGTTAAGACACTCCGTTCCCCACTTTCCGCCAAATTGAGGCATTGCGTGCTTAGTGGTGGAACTCAACGCCGCGCTTTGCTTTGTTACCAAACCCAGAAAATGAAAAGAATCATTTCCTGGGATGGGAATCGAACCCACAAACTGTCACGTTAACAGACGCACACTTAAAAAACCAAATGTAAATAAAATATCTATATATGTGTAACTATTTTATGTATCTAGTATAAATATCACAAAGCCAGTCGGAGCCAATATTTGGTTTGTTTGTTTGTTGCAACGCTTTATCGAAGTAGGAATAAACAAATACAAAACGTTCTACAAACTTCAACTATTGATATCTATAGTTAAATTTTATTCAAGTATAAAAAAATTATAAAAAACATAAAAATTGATAGCCAAAAATACTAAAAAACCAGGCTTTTGTGAAAAATTGAACTAAAGAGAAAAAAAAATTAAAAGTGTGGTGTGCTTTTTAAGTAATCCATTTCAAATGAAATTTTTCATATTGTGTGCTATTAATTTTGTAAACTATTATTTGTTTCTTATTATTTCTCCCAATTTCCCATCTCCCCATACCCCATCACACCAGACCTACATTCTCGTTCCAGGTCCTTATTGGAAACAGATTTTGTTTCGAAGACTCACAAATGAATGAATTAAGACAGCAGATCATATAGTCAGCCGTTGGAAACCACTATGTAAATATCAAAAAATAAAATTGTTTATTTTAATTCTAGACTAAGCCATACACGCTTAATAGTGACAAAAAAATCATTATATGGCATAATATATATGTTATATATTTCTTTCCAATATTAATAATAACAATATTAATAACGCCTGTCGTGGCGCAGAGGCACAAGCGTGCGACTGTAAACGCGACAGGTTGTGGGTTCGATTCCCATCCAGGAAATGTGACAGTTAAGTATTTTTATGTCCTGGGTTTGGTAACAAGGCAAAGCGTGACGTTGACTTCCGCCACTCAGCACGCAATGCCTCAATTCGGCGGAAAGTGGGGAACGGAGTGTCTTAACACTAGGTAATCAGGTTCTCTCTGCCTACCCTGCTATATGCGGGATACAGCGTGAAGCTGTGTATGTATGTATTATTTCTTCGGTTTTTTTATATATATATTTTTTTTTTTTTCATATTTCTTTTTTAGCTTCACGCTGTATCCTGCCGGCTGTATAACCGGGTAGGCAAAGGGAGCCTGAGAAGTCTTTTCAAGTTATTAATAATAATTTTACTTTTCAATGAATCTATTTAAAGTCGATTTCTTTTTTTTTGTTTAAATTTTAATTAATATTTAATTGAATTGAAATTGTTAAACTTTTTATACAAATAAAGACAAATCATGAAATTCAAAAGCTAATGACGTCACGTACATAGCTTATTTCCTGTAGCATTTGATAGACGTAAGACCCTTTACTACCTGTCTTAAATGTGCAGCATAAGGCCATAGTGGCACAGTGGCACAGAGTTTGAGTGTAAATGGGATCCGTTATGGGTTCGATATCATTCTATAGTTTAAACTTTAAAAAAAAGGAGGATATTATCAATTTGACTGTATTTTTTTATGTGCGTTACCGTATAACTTTTACTGGCTGAAACAATTTTGAAGATATTTTTTTATGTGACTGATAGTGCTTCTCATGGGGTCGCGTTTAAATTAAGTAAAGATAGGTTGCGTAGTTTTTGAGTTATTTGTAATAATTTTACTTTTTACTGCATTTTATTTCAAAGTTTCTTTTTTTGTTCAATTCTCTTTTTAAAACATATAATAATTATTTTATATTTCAGGTTTTTTTTCAGCTTCACGCTGTATCCCGCATATAGCAGAGTAGGCAGAGGGAACCTAGTGTTAAGACACTCCGTTCCTCACTTTCCGCCGAATTGAGGCAATACGTGCTGAGTAGCGGAACTCAACGCCGCGCTTTGCCTTCTTACCGAACCCAGGAAATGAAAAAACTAAGCTTTTACATTTCCTTTTACATTTAGGTTTTTATAAGAGCAAAATTTATTACATTTTTACGTTCATTTAAAATTGTAACTGTAGTTTTTTTTTAACTGCACGCTGAATCTCACATATAGCAGGGTAGGCAGAGGGAACCAGAGAACTTAGTGTTAAGACACTCCGTTCTCTTACAACAATTTCGTTCCCAACTTCCGAAAAATTGAGGCATTGCATGTTGAGTGGCGAAACTTAACGCCGCGCTTTGCCTTGTTACTAAACCCAGGAAATAAAAATACTAACATTTCCTGGAGTGAGAATCGAACCCACAACCTGTCGTGCTTACAGTCGCACGCTTGTGCCTCTGCGAACTATAGTTCGGCTTCCTAATACATTTTACGCGCTAGAAGGATATTAATTTTCTACAATATATTATAGTAATATCATGAAGTGTAGTTGTAGTAGTAGGACATTATCACGCCGTGTCTAACACCTGTCATATCCCGTTTCAACATCGTACGTGATATACGCATTGTACTTGAGATTATGTATATTTATTCTGAATATTAACAGTGTTCTAGTTTAACATGTTGAAATATGTAGAGGAATATTAAATTTACTTTCATTTACATGATGTAACAAGATAAAGCGCGGCGTTGAGCTCCGCCACTAATGCTTGAGACATATACAGTGTCTCGCAATGTCTAGTGGCAATAACTGTCTCGATTCTGAATGGAAAATGGAGGACGGAGTGTTTTCAAATTAGGTTTAATAATTCAAAAAGTACTTGTCATATCTTTACTTAATTGAATTGGGACCACATCTGAAGCACCAGCTATCATATTGAACAGAATTATCTAAATTTGTTCAGCCAGTAGAAAATAATAAGGTAACACTTGTACTAGTGTCCCCGTAAATGCGTTAATAACGCATTGCATAGTGACGTATATGTCACTTTATATAAACATAGATGTCAAATGTCAATGAAATGTGTAATGTCATTTAAAAAAAAAAAAAAAAAAAAAAAAAAAAAAAAAAAAAATTCATTCTGCACTCCTTCCTAAGTAAACTATAAATGTTTGGTACAGTTTCATCATCAACACTACACACACACACACATAAAAAGTACAATCAAATTAATAACTTCCTCCTTTTATGAAATTGGTTAAAAAGCCTGAAATAAATATTAATAATTATTATAACACATAATAAGCAAGTATTAAAATTAAATAATTTGTCAAGGTCCTCCCTCGACAAATTATCAAGGGAGGACCTTGACAAATTGTCATTCTTTATAGAAAAAGTTCGGAAAATCTTCCTACAGGGGTGCTAACAAGGAAAGTTGTAAAATATACATTAAAATTTTACTGTAATCGATTTGAATATGTTGAAGGTCATTTAATATTTATATATATATATATATATATGCGGGATACAGCGTGAAGTTATGTATGTATGTAAATTATATTCATTTCCTCGCTGGAAAGACATAGCGCCTCTCAGCACGCAGTATCTCGACTTAATATGAAAATGGTGAATGGAGTGTCGTGACACTATAACCTAGTGTCATGACACTGAGGCAAATATAATAATAGGAGAGAAAAAATATACTTAATATATTTGAAAATAATCTAAAATAATTGGACACGTCCAAGTTGATTATAGTGAGAGGAACGCGTGTTTCATTGTCAAATGAAGTAAATTAATAGTGTAATATGACTATTTTATAAGGTCATTTATAAAACACGCCTGTCGTGGCGCAGAGGCACAAGCGTGCGACTGTAAACGCGACAGGTTGTGGGTTCGATTCCCACTCCAGAAAATGTAAAATTTAGTATTTTCATTTCTTGGGTTTGGTAACAAGGCAAAGCGCGGCGTTGAGTTCCGCTCCTCAGCACGTAAAGCCTCAATCTGGCGGAAAGTGTGGAACGGATTTCTTGAAGAGAACGTAGTGTTTCACACTAGGCTCTCCGGTTCCTTCTGCCTACCCCGTTATATGCGGGAAGTTAAAAAAAAAATAAAATAAAACATCGTCTGACTTTTAACTTAATTTGTGGTGGTTTCAATTCTCTTTTTTTTTAGCTTCATGCTGTAACCCGCATATAGCAGGATATAGCACTTTCCGCTGAATTGAGGCATAGCGTGTTGAGTGGTGGAACTCAACGACACGCTTTGCCTTATTACCAAACCCAGGAAATAAAAATACTAAACTTTTACATTTCCTGGAGTCAAAATCGAACCCACAACCTGTCGTTTTTTTAAGTCGCCCGCTTGTACCTATGTTCGATTCCCACTCCAAGAAAAGCAATTATAAAATATTCATAATAAATAATACTTATTATTTTCATTTCCTCACTCTGGTAACAAGGCAAAGCGCGGCGTTGGGTTCCGCCATAGCATTTAATGCAACTGCCAGTTAGACTGAAAATTAATACTTACGTAGAAGGAGGTTGTTTCACATGTTGACGTACAAAATGTCGTCTGTACACGGCGACTATGATGGCGCAAACCGCAGCGCTAAGTAGAGCTACTGTAGCCAGTAGAGAGGCCAACATCGGTGATAGGGTGAAGGGACTTGATACACCTGTTGAAAAGAATTACTAAATCAGTTTCATAAAAACTGGTTACTTAGTCTAGTATAATAAATATGAAGAAAACATAGACATAGACTTATCCCGTACATAGCGGGGAAGGCAGAGGGAATCTGAAAACATAGTGTTAAAACACTCTCTTCTCTTTTAACATATCCGTTACCCACTTCCGCCTAATTCAGGCTTTGCGAGCTAAACAGAACTCAACGCCGCACTTTGCCTTAATACCAAAACGAGGAAATTAATTTACTAAATATTTTTAATATTTTCATTTCCTAGAGTGGGAATTGAACCCACAACCTGTCGCGTTTACAGTCGCACGTTTGTGCCTCAGCGCTACGACAGGCCTCACAAATAGATTAGATATTATATCTATTATTTGCGGCCATCACTAAACCCTTTTAGTTCCCAATATGTTTACCTCCCACAAACTTATAACGCAGCACTTATACACTTAGAACACTCCCCCTAACACTGAAAACTTTTTCCTTTCCTTCCTTTTTTTTAACTTCACGCTGTGTCCCGCACATAGCAGGGTAGACAGAGGAACCTGAGAACCTAGTCATATTATAGCTTCACGCTGTATCCCGCATATAGCAGGGTAGGCAGAGGAAACCTAGTGTTAAGACACTCCGATCCCCACTTTCCGCCGAATTGAAGCATTGCGTGCTGAGTGGCGGAACTCAACGCCGCACTTTACCTTGTTACCAAACCCAGGATATGAAAAATTCCATATCCTGGAGTGGGAATCGAACTCACAACCTGTCGCGTTTACAGTCGCACGATTGCGACGACATTTAACGACATACGATAACGACGACAGGCGTTTGAAAACCTAATATTAAGACATTTCGTTCTCTTTTAACGTTTCCTTTCTCTACTTTACTACAGAGAACTAATATCTTTGAACACTGATTAAAACAAAGTGTTACTGTGAGGCTAAAGTACAAGTTTTATAGTTCTCCGGCAACCCCATTCTTGCTAGGTTATTTTACTTCTACCATTATATAATTAAGCTGTTGCGAACAAAATATATTTTTAAAGTATTATTCTTACATACATACATACATAACTTCACGCTGTATCCCGCATATAGCAGGGTAGGCAGAGGGAACCTAGTGTTAAAATACTCCGTTTCCCACTTTCTGCCGAATTGAGATTGAGAGTCACAAGCGTGCGACTGTAAACGCAGGTTGTGGGTTCGATTCCCACTCCAGGAAATGTATTTTTTTATTTCCTGGGTTTGATAACAAGGCAAAGCGCGGCGTTGACACCGCCTCAAGTCGGCCGAAGGTGGGGAACAGAGTATCTTAACACTAGGTTCACTAGGAACCCGAGAACCCAGTGTTAAGACACTCAGTTCTCTGCATGCATGCTGCCAGAGCATTGCGTGCTGAGTAACGGAACTCAATGCCGCACTTTGCTTTGTTACCAGACCCGAGAAAAAGAAAATACTAAATATTTTTTTAAATTTTCATTTCCTAGAGTAGGAATCGAACCCACAACCTGTCACGCTTACAGTTGCACGCTT
Source organism: Philaethria dido (assembly GCA_033558755.1). Lineage (NCBI taxonomy): Eukaryota > Metazoa > Arthropoda > Insecta > Lepidoptera > Nymphalidae > Philaethria > Philaethria dido. The sequence continues at coordinate 145,741 of JAKGSA010000834.1, read as the reverse complement.
GTGCCTCTGCGCCACGACAAGCATATATATAGATATTCATATACTATACATTTACGTATCTCCATACACTCTATAACCTAACTAATTTACCAGTAGGACAAACAAAATTATTTTAAATAATTTTGAGCTTTAATACACAAAACATAAAGTTCACTTTTCTTTAATAATAATATCAATTTAATAATGATAAGGCTTTCAGTTTCCCTTTATAAGCATGCACCATTTAATTTTGCCCACGCTTTGTTTTATAGTGTATTGGGTTATCAACGGTTTAATTACTATTTACTGTCCTTATAATGTTAACCTTATATTATAGATAATTAAATATTTATAATAATTAATATTTAGTATTTTCATTTCCTTGCTCTGGTACCAAGACAAAGCACAGCGGTAAGTTCCGCCAAACAGTACGCAATGTCTCAATTGGGCGGAAAGTGGGAAACAGAAATATTTAAGGTAACGGTAAGAGATTTTTCTCTGTGAGGGGACAGGGTTAGAATATAGTTCCCCTCCGCCGTTGGGTAGCGTCCCGTAAGAGTCGAGTATCCCAGTAGTATAGTTTGGTGGCAGGAGGTTCGTCGTCGTCCAACTGACTCACCACCACTGTCATGTCAATGACGAACCGCCAAATATCTAATGATGTGTTCCGGTTCGATGGCCTGTAAGCCAGGTCTTTCTCTTTTCCCACCCATCCTTTAAAAAAAAAAGAGCCCGGAGTGTGTTAACACTATGTTCTCTGGTTCCCTCTGTCTACCTGCTATGTGCGGGATACATGAAACTAAATCTATATTTATAGGTAATACATTTACAGTAATAATTATTATTTTAACAAAGAAAGAAAATTGAAATCAAATAAAATGCAAATACCTCAAGTACTATTTGTCAAAGCTTAATTGAATTTAAATGGAACCACAATAGAAGCACTAGCTATCTTAAAACTAATAATATCATCCAAATTTGTTCACCCCGTAACGAGTTTCGAGATCTGATGGGTAGTTTATAGTGCAATTTATTTGAAGACGGTTTTTTTTGTTACAATCTGTATTACTAATCTAATTAACTATGAGTGGGGAACAAAATTGTTGTAAGAGAACGCAGTGTCTTAACACTAGGTTCTCAGGTTCCCTCTGTCTACCTTGATATATGCGGGCTACAGCGTGAAGTTAAAAAAATAACTATTATCTATATATATATTATTATAACTTAATCCTAATTAACTATTGTATCGTATTTGAAATACACGTATTTAAGCTTCTTAATTTATTTAAATAAAGTACGAAAAACTATATAATACACATACATAGCTACACGCTGTATCCCGCATACAGCAGGGTAGGCAGAGGGAAACTGAGAACCTAGAGTTAAGACACTCCGTTCCCAACTTTCTACCGAATTGAGGCATTGCGTGCTGAGTGACGGAACTCAACGCCGCGCTTTGCCTTGTTACCCCAGTTAAACCCAGGAAATGAAAAATTCCATTTCCTGAAATGGGAATCGAACACTCAACCTGTCGCATTTACAGTCGCACGCTTGTGCCTCTGCGCCACGACAGGCGTTAACTATATAATCAGTATTGTTATTAATTTAAAATGGCCGCCTCAACAAAATGGCGGACTTATTCCTGTACAGTAGCGGTATTAAATAAATGGGCTTATCTTATAAAACACAATACATCGTGATTTTTTTTTATAAAACCTTGCTTTTACTTTTCAATACTGTTTTATATATTTTTATAAGTGCATCACAAGTCTATCTAACTCTAGGGTTGGCACTTAGTTTTTATCAAACAATAATAATAATAGATTATTTAACAAGCAATACACATGTTATAAATTAATTCTAGATTCTTTTTTAGATTAGATAACAATTTAGTTAAATACAAAATAATTGTATTATGGCCGCGTGCGTTTGTAAATGCCACGGGTTGTGGGTTCGATTCCCACACCAGGAAATGGAATTTTTCATTTCCTGGGTTTAAAAGCAAAACGCGGCGTTGAATTCAGCCACTGAGCACGCAATGCCTCAATTCGGCAGAAAGTGAGGAACGGAGTGTTGTAACACTAGGTTCCCTTTGCCTACCCTGCTATATGCGGGATACATTTTGAAGCTATCTATAATAAATGTAACTTATTTGTTATGTATAAGTACGTATATCCAGGTCCAACGTAGCACAGTGCGACAGCGTTTGACTGTACACGCCATTAATTGTGAGTTTGATTCCCACTCGTGGGGATTACATCTAAATTATTTTCATTTCTCCACTCTAGTAAGAAAAAACGCGGCGCTGAGTTCCACCACTTAACACGCAATGTCTCGAATTCAGTCGGAAAGCGATGAACGAAGTGTTTCGACACTAAATTAACTCTGATAACCCTTTTTTTTAGCTTCACGCTGGTGTCCTGCATATAGCAGGGTAGGCAGATGAGCCTAAGAACCTAGAGTTAAGACATTCCGTTTCCCATTTTCCGCCGAATCGAGGCATTATGTGCTGTCATTTGCCTTGTAACTAAACCTTCTAAACCTAGTATTTAAATAGTCCGTTTACCGTTTTCCGTCTGAATTCGAGATATTTTGTGTTAGGCAGCGGAACTGAACGCCGGGCTTTATCTTACCATAACAATAGTTACAGTTAAAAAATAAATAACATTTGAAAAACCATCAAATTCCATTGAAAGCTGCAAAAATAAATATTATCATGTCACAAAATAAATCACTTACCGTATATTTATCTGGGATCACTTTACTGCTATAGTGTATAGGGTTACCACTTCGCTCTCCCTTCCCTTCGCGTTGCTGCATACAAATTGAGAATATAACTCAGCCCTCTGTCCAACCCTAGCACGTCGAATGTAGGTGTAAGTTCGAAGTAATGTTTGCTCGGACCTGGGAAATATGTTCTATGAAATATTTGCTATCACTTTATGTTTGATATCGAGATTCTGTTATTGGTGTAAATAAATAACTATTATGTACAGTGAGGGATTTGCTAATTGCATATATGGTATTGGGCTTGAATCCTAGGGAGGAAATAATTATGTTTTAATATATTTCAATTATTCCAAATCAAATAATTATGTTTTAACGCCTGTCGTGGCGCAAAGGCGGCGTGCGACTGTAAACACGACAGGTTGTAGGTTCGATTCACACACCAGGAAATGCAATGTGTCATTTCTTGGGTTTCGTTACAAGGCAAAGCGCGAACGGACAAAGTGTGGAGACAGATGTCTTGACTCTAGATTCCTCTGCCTTCCTGCTATGGGGATACAGCGTGAAGCTATGTATGTATGTATATACTTCAAAACCCTTTGCATAGTACGCAGTTCGGCGGAAAGTGAGGGTACGGAAATCTTAAAGAGGAGTGAGTGTCTCAGCATTGAGTTATCAGGTTCTCTCTGCCTAACCTACTATGATTTTCCTTGCTTCCGCGATACCCACGCGTGAAGTAAAAAACACTTTATGAACAAAGTTTCTCAATTCAGTTGTACTTTTTATATGTGTTACCGTATATAATTTTTTACTGAGTGAACTAATTTTGATGATCCTTTTTGTATTATAGCTAGGTACTTCCGATGTGGTTTTAAATGATACGTAAAAATTTGCTGTTTAGTGCATTTTTATTTCAAAATTAAAACTTTCCTTATTTGTTATTATTTTTTGAGAGTGGCAGCAGAGGAAAAGAGACTTTGACTTCGAGAATACAGTATTGATGATACTGGAGGATATAAAACAGAAAGCGGAAACGGAGTATTATAACTGGGTTCTCTTTACCCACTCGGCTTTTTTCTTGAAAAAGCACATCTCCTACTAGATTTTAGATTCATTGCAATTTAAAACTGTTAAGGATCTAAATTTATGGCAAAACTAATGGTAATTAATCTTGTTTCTTTTTTCTTGAAACATTACCTGGCCATGATTTCATAATTAAATTTAAAATAAAAAAAAGTAATATTACAATAAAAAATATCCCACCCGTAACAACGCACAATACGAGTATAGTGGAATTTAACATCAAATAGCCAAAACATTAATTAGGTAGTATGCAATATTGCGACAGAAAACACTCATATACTTTTTACCTATACAAAAAAATATCTACTATCGTTTGAGAAAGCTTCACGCTGTATCCCGCATAGCAGGAGTAGGCAGAACCTAAGAACCTAGTGTTGGAACTCCGTTCCCCACTTTCCGCCGGGTGAGGCATTGCGTGCTGAGTGGCGGAACTCAGCGCCACCTTTATGCTTTTGTTACCAGTGCGAGGAAATGAAAACACTAAATATCAATTATTATAACTCCTGTCGTAGCGCAGAGGCACAAGCGTGCGACTGTAAACCTTTGACAGATTTGTGGGTTCGTTCCCACTCAGAAGTACAATTTGTCATTTCTAGGGTTTGAAGTAACAAGACAAAGCGATAATGATTGGTACCGCCAATGCCTCAATTCGGCAGCAAGTGGGAGCAGGTGTCTTCATCATAGAGTCTCAGGTTTTCCTTCTTGCCCTACCTGTATCTGAATACAGCGGGAGGCTAAAGAATAAACAAAAAACATTGTCATTTCCTGGAAGTGGGAATCAGACCACAACCTGTCGCGTTACAGTCACAGACTTGTGCTTCTGCGCCACAACTGGCCTTAAGCATGAATTAATAACTACATATATATATTTTAGATTTTCTCACGTACGAAGCTACGCGACGTTTGTCTAATAAACCGAATGATAAGAAAATAACAGTTTTGTGCTCTATATTTTACAACCTTTGACTATGATGATTCTTATAAGGGATTTAGCTTTTTATGATAATACTACCGCTAAATCATATCCCGTAATATGATTTATGACATTTCATGAAATAATCCTCTAAAAGTATATTTTTACCCACTTTTTTGTAGCTTCACGCTTTCTCGCAGAGCAGAGTTCAGAGTTCTCCGCTTCGACATTTCGTTTAGATTGACGGAACTCAGCGCCGTGCTTTGTCACTGTAATGATGGAAGGAATATGACTATAAATATAATCATTTTTCTTAGTGAGAATCGACCCACAATCGCGTTAATATAAAAGATAGAAAAAAAGTAATTAATACACATACATATATAGCCACGCAGTATCCCACATATAGCCAGGGTAGGCAGGAACCTGAGAACCTAGTGTTCGCTCCGTTCTCTTTAACATGTCCGTTCCCCAAATAACACTTTTAGATATTTAAAAATATGGGATTCTACTTTTTTTTTTTAAGTTGGTTAAAAATGCAAATTACTCCTTTTTTAGTTCAACCCTGTGAATATACGCGTATAGAATAAAATGTTAGAGGAATTTCATTAGAGGAAGCTTGTAACGTTGTTTAAAGCAGAAATAAATTTAATACGTTATGCGACAATTAGAGCGACACAAACAAAAATATTTTATTTTTTTCCTTTTTTCTTTATAAATTGTATAGAGATTCTATTTAGAAGTGTTTGTACTCAATATCAAATGCTTATAATAACTAATATTTAGTATTTTTCATTTCTTCGTTCTGGTAACAAGGCCGAAAGCGCGGCGTTGAGTTCCGCCACTCGGTAGCTGCAACAGCTCGATTTAGCGGAAAGTGGGCAGCAGAAATTCTAATAACAGATAGGGTTTTACACTGGGTTCGCAGGTTCCCTCTGCCCTACTTTTATTACGTGGGGGGCATAGGTTGAAGATAAAAAAAAAAGTTGATAAATCAAAATGCTTCTTAGGAGTAGACATTTTTAATTTTATTCCTTTTAAATTTATATTTTTACACACGTTTTTAAAGAATTTTTACTAGAACTTTTTTGGGATTTGCTTAATTTTTTGATTTAGCCATTTTATTCAACGCTTTATGACGTATAGTCCAGTTAGAGCTAGAGTCAAGACACTCTGTTTACCGCTTTCAGTCGAATTCAAGACATTGCGTGATAAGTGGTGGAATAACCACTTGCACTTTATAAAAAAACAATCATAATGCCTATTAATATTTTCATAAAAATATATAATGCAATTTTGTTGGTATGGAATTCCAAAAATTTCTTTTGGCATGCCGATTTATTAAAAAAACTTTACGCCACGATGGCCTCTTCAACGATACGATATAAAATATAAAGATGAGAAGGAACACTCTGCCTGGGGAAACAGAAGCAACTCTAAAACTTCTAAGAAGAATATCTGCGGCAGCAGTCCACCGTCGAGAAGCCTTCAATGCAGTTCACTTGAAGATTGTCCCCACTTTGATTGAGGACCGTGCAATTTTTGTAGGAACGTGGGGCGACCTGGGTGAAAAGTACATGTATGTTTAGTTACTTAACCATAATATTATTGCCTGAATTCGGCGTAAAGTGGAGGGGGAATTTTAACAGAACAGGTTTCTTAACAAAGGTTCTCAGGTTCCCTCCTATCTGCTATGGAAACAGTGAAAAAAAAAATTATGTAATCCCTAAGAGCTTGAATCTTGATTTTGGCAAAAATGTAATACCGATATTTGATATTATAAAACTAAACATATCAAGAGAGTTTCGTCTTTTGAGAGTTTTTCCAAGCCAGAAACACATAATTGATTGTATCAATCATCACAGGCAATTTAGTACGAAAATCTTTTTTGTTATATTTAATTTTTTCACTGGGTAGTCAAAGATCCTGCCAAAGACACACTGTTTTCCACTTTCCACTTGAATTTAAAACATTGTATCATAAGTGACGAAACTTAACGCCCCGCTTTTGTCTTTGCCAGATCTTAGAAATTTAAATAATATAAATATATCATTCTTCCAAGTGAAAATCGAATCACAACCACTTTATCTTTACAGTCAGACGTTCTTTCCACTGTACCGCGAAGAGTCCCTTCTTTGTATACAAACATTTTCATATAAAAAATAACGTAACAAGACAGGAATCCGTGCCTCTTGGAATCTAGCCAAGCATTATGGTCAATTAAGTTCATAATTTGGCTTCTTCATATTTATGATTTCGATTTGGTCTGGATAAGGAAGGTGTGATCACATTTTTATGTATCACTAGACTATTTATTTTTGTACTTAAAATTACAATTTTTACTATTTTCTTCAGTTCAGTTAAGTTCTTTATTGTAATGTCGCTTCGAACGTGCCAGTAAGAGCAAATCCCTTTGCCAATATCGCGTTGTATGGAGATACACAAAGAATATACTGTTTCCTTGGTTCCATATTTGCTTCTACATAGCAAGATAGGCAAAGAAGAGCTTTCGAATGTCAAAGACACTCCGTTTTCCACCCTGGCCACCGAATTTGACGTATTCCGCCACTAAGGTTGATCTCCACTTTATTGTTAGTTAGAACAAAAATTTAAACGATTCAACTACAATCATTCCACCATAATAAAAATCGAATCCATAACCATCAAATTTACAGTTAGAAGTTATCTCACCATTTCATGATGGCCTTATAAAGTAAAGAAAAGCAGAGAAAGAGATTTTTACCTGCAACAATTATATTATAAGTGCATGGAATAGCTTGTTTTTTCCCACCGCGTTCGTCGCTTTACATGATATGGTACCGAAGTCCCTTGTCTTCGGCGGGTGTGCTCTACTTCAATACTGATGTCTGTCCTGCGTTCTCGTAGAGGCTGTAGTGAATAAAATAATGGAATAAAATTAGGTGGACAGATTTTGATGATATTTTTAGTTTTTTGTCAAAATTTTGCAAAATAATATTATTAGAGAAATTTAATTGTAGTTCAAATCTTAAGGTAATGTAATTTACAATACTTGACAGAGTCTTACTACAAACTGGACGATGGTTCTGAGATCACGCGCCCCACTCGAGAGGGCGAAAATGTTCCGTTCACCGAGTTTCACTCGATTTCGAAAAAGAAAATCGATTTCAAAAATAAAATGCACTAAAGGTTACATTATTACGAATAACTCAAAAACTATTCACGAGAAATTTAACGAAATTTAAGGATAAAAACCCACATCGGAAGCAATAGGTGCTATATAAAAGATACCAAAAATTGGGTCAAGTTATTACACACATAAAAATACAGAAGTCAATTTATAACCTCCTTTTGAGAAGTCCAGTTAAAAGCTTTTACGAAAACTTTGGCCTAAGCTCAAAGTAACCGAAAAGTAAGGTCTAATGCATAATTATTCATCATTATTACCAAAGAGGGATATCTGTGAGAGCGGGACTTTGATTTGGCTGTGCTTGAATATTTATTATTAGATTTTAAGATTAAGAAATTCCCATTATGTAAATGTTAGCTTTGACGCTTTTTCCTATGGCATATATTTAAATAAGAAATGGGTATATTATTTTTAGCTTCACACCCAGGTATGCCATATTATAGCAGGGTAGGCAGAGGAACCTGAGAACCCCTAGTGTTAAGACATTCCATTGCCCACTTAGTAGGTATATTTGCAACATATATTCCGCTCAGGAAATGTAAAATTTAGTATTTTCATTTGTTGGGTTGGTAACACTGGAGTAAGTGCGTCGTTGAGTTCCCCATTCAACACGCAATGCCTCAATTCGGCGGAAAGTGGGAACGGAATTGTTGAAAGAAAATGGAGTGTCTTAGCCCAACACACTTTGGGTTCTGTGGTTTTTTCTGCTAACTATTTACGAAATATGCCGGGATACAGCGTAAAGTTAGAAAAATATATATTTAAAAAAAAAAAAAAACATATATATATATATATATATATATATATATACTCTATATCTTCCACATAACTTAGGTAGTCAGAATGAAGGTATCCAGAGAGAGAGAAAAAGAACGGATCCGAAGAACGGAGACATTCAATTTTAAATATTAAATTATTCACTCGGATGCATGAATTAAATTTTCATACAATGGAAGATTTTTAAACAATATTTACTGGAGGCTACATTAGCGCCGTGGAAGGTAAACGTAATATACTTGCAGATTCAATCACTCCTTCTATAGCTATGTTTATATATTTATATCTACCATTTCAGTACTTACTTATATCAGTGGTTTTTATATATTTTTATTTTTTTAACTTTACGCTGTAACCCGCATAGACAGAGGGAACACAAAGAGGAACCTAGTGTTAAGACACTCCCAGTTTACTCCCACAACAATTTGTTTACTTTGTACCGGAGTGAGGCATTGCGTCCTGAGTGGCGGAACTCAACGCCGCGCTTGCCTTGTGCCAAACCTAGGGAAATGAGAAAATACTAACATTTCCTGGGTGGGAATCCGAACCCACAACCTGTCGCGTTTACAGTCGCACTTGCACGCTTGTGCCTCTACGCCACGACAGGCGCCATGATAGGCATCAATGGTGAGGGGTGAAAATTTTACCAAGGTAAGCCGGTATATAGAGGTAACCAGGTATATGTGAGTTCGACCAGGAAGACAGTATAGGATGTTATGTTTTCGTTAAGCTTGTCTTTACCAGTCTTATTCGATACCTCAGCATATCGGTATTGACTGTGGAAAAAAAAGAAAGTCCCGCTGAGTTTCTTGCGCCGGTTCTTCTCAGGTCTGAGGCATTAAATTTAGTGAACTAGATATAGTGGTGGTAAATTATTTGACGTTCAAAAAATGAAGCTTGTAACTTTTTACTTTGAATCAAATTATTTGATTTTGACTTTTAATTTTGACTTGGTATCCCTAATCTGCTAGTAAATTACTAATTTATTGTAATTTACAAATGGTAAGCCGACGGGAATCGTGTTATATGGACGCTTCGCCTCTATACTGCAGTAATATATCAATATGTAACGTTATACCGTGTATTGTACATATTGAACAATATTTAACTTAACATTGCTACTATTAAAGTTAGACAGAAATATTCAATTTCATATACCCTCTTTGTTTTTATCTGACTTCCAATAAAAGAAGGTTCTCAATTCGATTCTTTTTGTGTTACCATTTGCATTAATTTTTAGTAGCTAAAACAACTTTGATGATGCTTTTCTTATGTAATAGCTAGTGCTTTTGATCTCGATGATGGGATGATCTGATCCTCCTATTTGAATTTTGTTGAGATCTGACAAGTAGTTTATGCGTTATTCCTAAAAAAGTCACTTTTTAGTGCCTTTTATTTGAAATCGATTGTCTTTTTTGTCAAAATTATAATTAATTTTAACATAATTACATTTCTGATTTTCTTCCTTTCCCAGGCAATAGTTGAAATGGTAAAGCCATTAAGTATTTCTCAAGTGCTCTCGCAAATGAAGCAATATATACTCAAATCAAAATCCTTATACGCTCGTTACAACTTTTGTTACTAACAATGTTAAAATATTCCTACATTCGAATTATAACGCGAACTTTGAAACATTAATAAACCTAAGTGTTCGAATAACGTTGGAATCCTACTGATATTACAAATGCGGAAGTTTGTGTGGATGAATGTTTGTCAATCACGCAAAAACTATTGAACGGATCTAGATTAATATTAATATTTACAGTAATATTTTTTTGGTGGTAGGAGGTTTGGAGAATCTTTCCATCTGTGGCTCACGACCACTATCATGTCAAAGACGAACGCGCCAAATATCTTATGATGTTCGGTTCGTCAATATAGCCAGGTTTTCCACATTTCCACCCCACATCACTTTCCCCCAAAATGTGGTGGTTCCGAGGGTCGGAATACTACGGTGTCCTCCTCTTCCATCACATATCCTCTAGATTGGCGGCGCATCTACAACATCTCTGAGGTGTTGTAGATGTTCATAAACGAAAATAACCCTTACCATCAGGTGGTCCCTTCTGCTCGTTTGCCATCAGTTATCCATAAAAAAAAAAAATAAATAAATAAAAAATAGAGCTTTTTTCTTCAGCTCCACGCTGTATCCCCCACATATGAAGGTAACCAAAGAGAATCTGAGCACCTAGTGTTAAGACACACCGTTTCTTAAGTATTCCGTTTCCCCACTTTCTGTCGAATTAAGGTATTGCGCGCTGTGTGGTGAAACTCAACACCACGTTTTGTCTTTTTACCAGAGTGAGGAAATGAAAATTCTAATTAATTATTATGAATATATAATATTTTTATTCCCTGGAGTGGGATAAAAACCCGCTACCCGTCGCGTTTACAGTTACACTATTGAGCCTCTTCGCCACGACATACCTTAAATGCAATATAGATATTACATCAGAATAATACATTCAATTTATGAAGATGTTATGTAATTTGCCAATAACGAGAAGAATATTTTTAATATTAGAGTACAAATTACATAAATACATACATAGCTTCACACTGTATCCCGCATATAGCAGGGTAGGAAGAGTGAACCTAGTGCTAAGATACTCCGTTTCCCACTTTCCGCGGAATTGAGGCATTACGTGCTGAGTGGCGGAATTCAACGCCGCGCTTTGCATTTTTACCAAACCCAGGAAATGAAAAATTCCATTTCCTGGAGTGGAAATCGAACCCACAATCTGTCGCGTTTACAGTCACACGCTTATGCCTCTCTCACGACAAGCGTTAATAAGGCGTTATAAAGGAATTAATAAGCTAATAATTATATAAAAATATTATTTTTGGAATTATAATTAAAATAAAAGCTTTGAAAATACAACATTGCTTTATCCAGAACAATTTCTAGCAAAATCGATACGTAATTATTCGATAGTACGCGATGTGGGAACTTAATTAAGTTTTCCTCTCGGGTCCTAAACCTCAAAATAGATTATGATTAATTTTTAACTGACTTCAAAAAAGGATGAGGGTTTCAATTTGACGGTTTTTTTATATATTTGTAATTTACTTGGTAAATTTTGATGACTTTTTTTTTTAACTTCACGCTGTAACCCGCATATAGCAGGTCAGAGGGAACCAGAGACCTAGTGTTAAGACACTCCATTCTCTTTCAACAATTTGATGATTATTTCTTATATGATAGCTAGTGTTTCTAATGTGGTCTCATTAAAATTTAGTTAAGACGAGTAGTTTTTGAGGTATATCGTAATAATTAAACTTTGTTTGAAGTGTGTCTTCTTTTTTTATTGAATTTTGTATTGTATTGTATTCTGTTGTGTTGTGTTTTGTTGTGTTGTGTTGTGTTGTGTTGCGTTGCGTTGCGTAGCATGCATTGTATTGCATTGCATTGTATTGTTTTTTATTGTATTGTTAGTGGGGAATGGAATTGTCCGTCTGCCTACCCTGCTGTGTACGGGAAACAGCATAAATTTAAAAAAAAAATGTATTATACAATAAAAAAATTCCTAAAAATATAATTTCTAGCTATTTTTTTGTATAACAGCTTACAAGTATCGTGCATGTTGAAGTTGTATGTTTGAAGGTTTCGTTTGAAGGTTTTGTTGGAACTGAAGATGCTTTATATAAGAATTATATATTTTAATAAAATATATATTACAAAAAAAACACAGGATGGATGGATGATGGATGGATTTATCAAAATTCCTATGAAAACAGGCTTAAAGTTTGGGCTCTATAGTCCACACAAACGAAGTCGCAGGATACAACTAGTATAAAATACATGTAGAACAAAACTTACATATGTAAACTTATAGAATTATGTTGAAACAAACAGACAAGTCAGCTGTACTTTGCGATCGAGTTAGTAATGTGAGATTTAAACTTTGAAGCTTTAACAAAGAGTTTACTTGTACAGATACATCTGTATGAAAATACTTCAATTTTATATATTAGGTTATTTGGTATTATTCTTATATATTGCCTGTCAAGGCCTGTGGCGCAGAAAAATAAGGTTATGGGTTCGTTTCCGACTCCAAGAAATGAAAATATTAAATAATATTTAGCTATTTCATTTCTCCGCTTTGGTAGCCACGCAAAGCGCGGCATTGAGTTCCACCACTCCGCCATTCATATCTCAATTCGGCAGAAAGTAAGGAACAGAAACGTTAAAAGAGAGAAAACAAGAATAGGAGCCTGAGGCAGTGCTTAGTACTTGCGACCCCAGTGTAGGTTTAAGGGCCGCTTTCAGTATGTATGAAGCCTGCACTTTCCAGAGAAGACCGAGAGAAGCGTTGACTTTAGAGGTGAACGTTAATGCGTATTTTAAAGGGGCCCCTTAAACCTGCACCTAGGTTGTGAGTCCCAGCCGCTCTCCAAACTCCTCTCTCTGCAATGCGATGGGCACCCGCATGGTGAATCCATGGCATGATAAGGAATTTCTTCTCTTATTAATTGTAAGTGTAATTAGCTCTGTACATCTCTAATGCAATATCTCTGTATATAATGCTATCTTGATTTAAGCTGGTTGAGGCAGCTTGGAAAATATCATTTTTAGGCAAAAAAAACCAGCAAAGGCTGTTTCCATATCGTTGGATCGAAACTTGAGTGCTTGATAATACACATAATTATAAAGAACAAAAAACCTGACTGAACCAATTCTTTAAATTTAGGAAGCAAATACATTTTTTTTTAGCTACGCTGTAACCTGCATACTGCTTAAGGTAGGCAGGAGGGCTGAGAACTTCAAAATTGTTTAAGACACTCCATTCCTCTTTCAACAATTCCATTCCCCACTTTCCGCCGAATTGAGGCATTGCGTGTTGAGTGGCGGAACTCAACGCCGCGCTTTGCCTTGTTACCAAACCCAAGAATTGAAAATACTAAATTTTACATTTCCTGGAGTGAGAATCGACCCCACAACCTGTCGCGTTTACGCTTGTACCTCTGCGCTACAACAGGCGTTAAAATAACGTAAAGTAACAAATACAAATAAAGTACTCGTATATAATTTAGTAGCCCGCTATCGGAACCACCACATTTTGGGGAAAGGATGGGTGGAAAAGGAAAACCTGGCTTATATACCATCGAACCGGAACACATCGTTAGATATATGGCGGTTAATCTTTGACATGATAGTGGTCGCGAGCCAGACGGAAGACGATTATCGTACCATCTAACTGCTGGGATACCCACCTCTTACGGGGTTAGTGGCGGAGGGGAATGGTATTCTAACCCCGTCCCCTTATAATATAATGAAAATAGTTTCAATATAATCATTTCCCCGAGTGAGAATCGAACCCACAACCAATCGCGTTTACAATCAGACGCTGTCCAAATTTATCTCATTTATATTTATATAAAATTAATTTTAAAAAATCCTAGTTTTCATAACAATCTTTCATTCAATTACGTTCTTTGATATTTTAGACGTCAGCTTATTGTAGTTTTAGCTTTAGAATTGCTTACTGGAAACACAATACTAATCGATTTTGTCTCCAGACACCTGACCTTGCCACGTCTCGTGTTATAGGTCAATTTTAAATAAATCAAATCAAATCAAAATATTATTTATTCAAATAGGCTGTTACAAGCACTTTCGAATAGTCAATTTACAAAGGTGTCAGTCGTGTCAGTCCTAACGAAAGCTACCACCGGCTCGAAAGGCAGTTCTGCTGAGAAGAGCCGGCAAGAAACTCAAAAGTTGCTCCTTTCAAATAAAATTTTACAAAAAATATACTACTATGATAAGTCTCCCGGGTGAGCGTCAACAGCATTTAATTCCACACATTGACATCATTATAGTAATCTTGGACAGAATGATATACTTTTTTCAATAATATGTTTTTAATCTTAACATTAAATTGTTGAAGTCGCAGATCTTTAATTATTTCTGGAATTTTATTATACATGCGTATACCTTGTGACAAAAATGATTTTAGAGAGAGAGAAACACGCACACTCCACACGGCTAACAACTATAGCAAAAAGTGTCGTTACAATTTTTAGTCTTACTTTTTCTGTCTTACCTTTTACGACGCCCGATAAGGAACTCCGTTCCAATATAATATTTATATACATAATACCTATATATTAACACGTGAAGTAAAAACTTTATATTTTTTTTTTTTTTTTATGGATACCGGATGGCAAACGAGCAGAAGGACCGCCTGATGGTAAGTGGTTACCTTCGCCCATGAACATCTACAACACAAGAGATGTACTAGATGCGTTGCCAACCTAGAGGATACAGATGGAAAGGGAGGATAATGTAGTAGTCCGCTATCGGAACCACCACATTTTGGGGAAAGGATGGGTGGGAAAGGGGAAAACCTGGCTTACATGCCATCGAACCGGAACACATCATAAGATATTTGGCGGTTCGTCTTTGACATGATAGTGGTCGCGAGCCAGACGGAGGACGAACCTCCTACCACCAAAAAAATCCAAAAAATATCCCCTTTTTACGAAAATTACGTGGACGGAGGTGCATGAATCTTGACACAATAATAGTTTATATGGCGAAGGAGTGCAGAATGCAGAATTAACAAATATATCAAATTAATAAAACAAATATTACACACACTACCATGGTTTGACATGCATGTTTATATAAAGTCACATATACGTTGCTAGGTAACGCGTAGTTAACGCGTCAACGGGGACACTAGTAACAGTAAGTTTTTAAAAAAAATACCCTAAAAATTACAATTATAACGAATAACTTAAAAATGACTTATCATATCTTATGTTAATTTAAATGGGATCATCAAAAGAACCAGCTGTCATATGTAAAAAGCATCACCAAAATTGGCTCAGCCAATAAAAAGTTATACAGTAACATACATAAATAAACACTGTAGAATTAATAACCTCGTCCGGTTTTAAACTCTGTTATTAAACATAATTCTTATGGGTTTGATTCCCACCTGAAGTTACGATTATATCTATTTTAATTATTTTCATAATTAAAATAGATATAATTGTTTCATGTAAAATTTAGTGTTTTCATTTCTTGGGTTTGGTAACAAAGCAAAACGCGGCGTTGAGTTCCGCCACTCAACACGCAATGCCTCAATTCGGCGGAAAGTGGGGAACGGAATTGTTGAAAGAGAATGGAGTGTCTTAACACTAGGTTCTCTGCCTACCCTGCAATATGCGGGTTACAGCGTGAAGTTTATTATTTTCATTTCTCGAATGCGGGCTTTTTTAGCTTTTTTTAACGTGAGGAAATCCGTTACGGATAGCTGCCCGCGGGGACTCGGGACGGGTTATGTGGGACTCCGAACCGGCTGTAAAGAGGCCGTCCGTATAGAGTAGGTTCTATTCTGCTTTGCAAGATAATGTATGAAGCTGCTTTTTAATAATTATAAATATTTTTTAAGCCACAACAGTGTCTAATTAAAACGTAATTAGTTTTTTTTACTTCACGTTGTATCCCGCATATAGCAGGATAAGCAGAGGGAACCTTAGAACCTAGTGCTAAGACATTCCGTTCCTTTACAACAATTCCCCACTAATAGTACGTAATTAGTTGTGGGTTCGATTTCCACTCAGGGCAACGTTTATATTGAAATGATGTAAATCCTCTGCTCTGGTAAGACAGAAAGGTATATAATTCCGCCACTCAATACTCAGCACTAATTCATGATTCCGCCACTCAGCACTCAGCACTCAGCACTTAGTGTCTCAGTGTCTCAGTGGAGGACGGAGATTCTTAACACTTATTTCTCCTTGATTACTCTCCTATACTCGAAAGCGTGAAGCTGCTTTAGTATTGAATTTTACGATTATCGACATATAAAAATGTTTACGATCCATACAGAACGCAGTAACTAAGTAAGTACAAAGACATCATTTTGCTAATCAATTTGAATCATAAAAACCATTATCACGTATAAAACTTGAGAACTCATTTAATGGTGGAAGATGAGAAATACATAGCTTTTGATAATTATTATTAACTTTTGAAGTATTTCTTTAGAATCGTGATTTGAAAGTTGATGTAACGAAATAACGACACTAGAAAGAGATAAATATATACGTCGTTGGTACGTTCCTATAGAGGAATGAGTGAGATAGTATAATGCGCCATAATTAAAGAACTGAATATTTTCTTTACAAAAATAAGAAACAAAATCAAAAATTAAATCGTTTTTTTTTTTCTTTTTTATTTTAACTTCACGCTGTATCCCGCACATAGGCAGAGGGAACCAGAGAACCTAGTGTTAAGACACTCCATTCTCTTTCAACAATTATGTTTCCCACTTTCCGCCGAATTGAGGCACTGCGTGTTGAGTGGCGGAACTCAACGTCGTGCTTTGCCTTGTTACCAAGCTCAGAAAATGAAAATACTTCATTTACTGGAGTGGAAATCGAACCCATAACCTGTCGCTTTACAGTCGCACTTTGTGCCTCTGCGCCACGACAGGCGTTAAATAAATATAAAAAAATATTAATTTTTCGTTGTTTCGCTAATATGAGAACAGCATATTTTGTATTCATTTTGTTACTTGGTGAAGAGAAATAGAAGGGAATGTTTTAAATCTATTAAAATCGATTTTTTTATAAAAACAGCCAATACATCGCGGACAAATCTAGTAAGCTATAATACTATGAAATCTCATCTTGATCCGTTCAGTAGATTATGCAAGAAAGAACAAACATATTCACTTTTTTTCATTTCTAATATTAGTAGAAGATTCAAACTTTATCCCGCACATAGCAGGGTATGCAGAGGGAACCTGAAAACGTAATGTTGAGACACTCCATTCTCTTCAGATTTCCATTTCCCAATTTCCGCCGAATTGAGGCATTGCATACTGAGTGACAGACCTCAACGCCGCGTGCCTTGTTACCAGAGTACAGATATGAAAATATGAAATCTTCATTATTATAATATTTATTTTTTTCATTTCCTGTAGTGGAAATCGAACCCACATCCTGTCGCGTTTACAATCGCTTGTGCCTCTGCGTCACGACTGGACTCTAAGAAATTACCTCCTAAAATTTACCTTTAATATAATTCCACTTGACTTTGACTGGAATCGAGAATGGTTTCAGATTACGAACACCACCGACATCCGGGACCTATTTAGACTTACTACTTTGACTAATCGCAACCTTGCCTCTACAGTTAGAACTGGGTTAAAGTTATATAACTTTAATGCTCGGAATAACTTCATTGAATTCAAATAGATAGAATATCGAATAATTTCTATTGCTTGAGATGGTATTCGACAGTAAAATTACTGAGTAAATGCTAATTTTGATTATTGTAGTTGGTTAACTTAATTTTTTTTGGTTGATGTCTTCTATCAAATAACAGGCAATTAACAAAACTACTGGCCATAGAAAGCTGAAATTGAAGAGTGAGAAGAGTGTAAAGGAGGAATTTCCAGAAATTACTATAAAATGGGTTTTCAGATTTCACAATCCACCCAAACGAAATCGCGGGTCACGGCCAGTGTTACGAATAATAACAAATTCAACTAACCTCTGCGGCAATTCACTTTGATCACCAGATCTATTGAAGACCCATTCAAAGTTAGACGGTTCGGATTTGAGTCTACTTTGCAAGAACTTAAAAAGTACTCATATCTCAACTAAATTTACATGGGAAGAAAATAGCTATCAGATAAAAAAAAACATCAAAATTGGTTTACGCAGTAAAAATACATTAAAAATAACAGTAGAATTGGAAACCTCCTTTTGGCTTCAGCTAATTAAAAATTTAGGTTTTACAGTCCACAGCTTTTTTTTAGTTTAGCTTCACACTGCATCTCGAATATAGCAGAGGGAATCTGAGAACCTAGTATTAAGATATTCCATTTTCTTTGACATTTCTGTTCCCCACTTTCCGCCAAAATGAGGCATGCAGAGTGACGAAATTGAACGCTGCGCTTTGCCTTGTTATTGGAGCGAGGAAATGAAAATACTAAATATTAAAAAAATATCTAATTAATAACTTCGTCTTTTTTAAAGTTGGTTAAAAGACCAGAAATTTTTCTAGATGTTATAGCCAGATAGTATGAATAATAATAAGTCCAACTAACCTTTGAGGTAATTCACTTTGATCACCAGATCTATTGAAGACCCATTCAAAGTTAGACGGCTGCGGGTTTGAGTCGACTGTGCAAGATAATTCTATAGCCTCTTGCTTCAACGCGCCGTATACTTGGTTGTCCTCTGAGCTGCATAGCGGCGCGTCTGCGATGAATTGTGTTAGATAGTTTTTGTATGATATTATTGGTTATTTATTATTACATAATAATATTGTGGAGCTTCGACCAGATTCGTTCAATAGATTTTATGAAGGAGAGTAACAAGGTGTGGCATTGAGGATAATTGTTAAGGGTTTGTCACCCAAAATCAAGCGCTAAAATGTAGAACTCAGTGTGTCAACTTTTAATTCTTTGCCTGTCTAAGTATATTAAAATTCAGCTTTAGGCATTGTCAATATAATCAGAAAAAATCTATTATCAAAACATTCTGTTCTCCAGTTTCCGCCCGAATTCAAAACATTGTTAGTCAAATGGCGAAATATATAGAAATATAAAAAAATATATAGTAAAGTATAATAAAACTTACATCGAATCTGTAAAGAGACAGCATTACTAGAAGCGCTTCCTTCAATGTTATGAGCGAGGCAGCTGTAGTCACCCGAGGCGGTTCTGTTCACATTCTGTAGTACAAGACTCTGGTCGCTCAGTATGATGCCTATGCTGGCGTTCTGTTGTATTTCTTTTGACTAAAAAAAATTATAAATGTATTAAATTCTATATAAATTTGAATCTTAAATGATTAAAAGTCATATAAAATTTACGGTTGGGTTACAAATGACTAGATACACAAAATCTCATAAGTTGTGCTCTATATATTATTCCGATATATAAGCTATATTTCTGTAAAGTTTTGTCAAAATCCGTTCATAGTTTTTGCATGAAAGAGTAACTAACATCCTTATAATATAATCTTTATAAATTGTATCAATGTAGGCGTAGTTCTTATGTACGCGTTATATCATTACCATCTATTCTCATTTCTCCGACAAAGAGACAAAGCGTGGCGTTGAGTTAAACCTCTCAACAGACAATGTTTCGGATTCGGGAGGAAAACAGAGAACACAGTGAGAACAGAGAGAAGAACAGAAGAACATTAGGTTCTCTCTGGCTAACACACTAGACGCAGAAACTGGGTGAACGCCTGTCGTGGCGCAGAGGCATAAGCGTGCGACTGTTAACGCGACAAGTTGTGGGTTTGTTTTCCACTCCAGGAAATTGAATTTTTCATTTCCTGGGTTTGGTAACAAGGCAAAGCGCAGCGTTGAGCTCCGCCACTCAGCCCAATGCCTCAATTCGGCGGAAAGTGGGGAACGGAGAGTCTTAACACTGGGTTCCCTCTGCCTACCCTTCTGTATGCGGGATACAGCGTGAAGTTATGTATGTTATACATTTAATTACGTTTTTAAACTAACATAATGGTCCAAAAATACCATACAAAATAATCTTAACAAATATTTTGAACAGCGCTCCTTAATAAATGTCACATTCCTGTGAGCTAGCAGACGTTAAAAGGAAACGTAGCTTAGACTTTACTAATAATACGCAAAGAGAAACGAGAATAAATAGCTTTTACAGCTTTTAATTGTACTTCCACACTGACACCTGTTACAAAATGTAGGAAACATCGAAATATTTCTTTAATTTATTCTTATTTTCATTAAAACCAATCGTGGCACAGAGGCGCAATCGTGTGACCGGTTGTGGGTTCGATTCCCATTCCATGAAATTAAAATTCTCGTTCTGATAACAAGGCAATGCGTAGGGTCGAGTCCCGTACTGCTAAGTACTTTACAAATACTGGCAGATTTAATGTTTTTTTTTTTTTTTTTTTTTTTTTATGGATACCGGATGGCAAACGAGCAGAAGGACCGCCTAATGGTAAGTGGTTACCTTCGCCCATGAACATCTACAACACAAGAGATGTACTAGATGCGTTGCCAACCTAGAGGATACAGATGGAAAGGGAGGATAATGTAGTAGTCCGCTATCGGAACCACCACATTTTGGGGAAAGGATGGGTGGGAAAGGGGAAAACCTGGCTTACATGCCATCGAACCGGAACACATCATAAGATATTTGGCGGTTCGTCTTTGACATGATAGTGGTCGCGAGCCAGACGGAGGACGAACCTCCTACCACCAAACAAAATGTAAATGTAATCATCAAATAAGAACACTTAGTCAACTTAATTTAAATTGTATACATTTATATATTCAAAAAGGCACAAATATTGGACTGCAAAATTTTAATTCATAATTATAAGTTTAACATAAAAAGAAAAGCAATTTCAAATAAAATTCACTAAAAAATTATTACGACTAACTCATAAACCACTCGTCAGATGTTAACTAAATTTAAATAGGACCACAGAAGCATCAGCTATCGAAAACAAACTTTCAACAAAACTGATTCACCCTGTCAAAAATTATACGGTAACACACAAAAAATATCGAATTAAAACCTTGTTTGAAAAAAATATATATATTTGACCTTAGCTACAAGGACAAAGGTATGCGAAATTGAGAAGACTAAAATAGATCGGTCGATAAAACTCAGATAGAAATAGGTAAGAAGCCAGACTAATGGTTATGGAGGTCCATGAGTAACGATCCTATTAGTTAGGCCACCACCTCAGTCTTCACGTCTGACGATATAAATGTCTAAATTCATGATCATATTGTACGGTTTGTGTGGAATGAAATTTATTTTCTAGATCTTTCGTATTATTTCATAGATTCAAAGCTGGTAATGTTTGTCATAAGGCATACGCATGTATAATAAAATTCCAAAAATAATTACAGATGCTGCCACTTCAACAATTTAAAGTTATGATTAAGAACATATTATTCAAAAAAGTATATTCTGTCCAAGAATACTATAATGATGTCAATGTGTGGAATTAAATGCTGCGGAGGCTCATCATAGTTGTATATTTACTGTAAAAAAATTATTTGAAAAGAGCAACTATTGAGTTTCTTGCCGGCTCTTCCTCATGCAGAACTACGCCTTCTGAGCCGATGGTAGCTTCCGTTAGGACTGGCACGACAACATCGCTGTAGTGACGTTTCGAAAGTGCTTATAATAGCCTACTTGAATAAAGAATATTTTGATTGATTGATTGATTTGATTGAAATGGAAAGACAATCTAGTGTCGAGACACTCCGCTCCGCTTTTTCCGCCCTAATTCTACGCATTGTGTGTAGGCTGGTCGAATTCAATGCTTAATGCATCCCCAATACCCCGCTTTTATCTGTAAGATCCCTTCAATTAGGTTGCCTAGAAAGGGTGAACAATAACTCTCTTGGTGATGCCTATCACTAAGAGTGATCTCTTCTAGGCTTTTTGTCTGTCTATTATATTGGCCATTAAATTTTTTGTTTTTTTATGTATAACTTCAAGTGTGCAATAATTTTTATCTATCTATCTATCTACCTTCCTTATTATAATCTCCACTTTTAGTAAGACAAAGGTGGTGAAATTCCTATGAAAACGAATAGACAGTGTGCCAGGTTTTATAGTCCACGCATACAAAAATCACGGGATACAGCTGAGCTGCTTAAAATAAACAGTTTCACGATTTATAACGCAAAGCATGGTAGTCAAAAGAGATCGGTATTTAAGACACTCCGCTATTTTCCGTTTTAAGAGTAGCGGAACTTAACGCCGTCTGTCTTACCAGAGCTGTAGCATATATTTTTATAATAACAGGTTTGTATATTTTTCAATTAACTTTTGTCTTACTAAAGTGCAATAGGAATTTGAATTAACTTTTTGTCTTACTAAAGGAATTGGAACAAAGAATTTTAACAGTTAGTAAAATTAGTTTTTAGTTTGTTAAAGAAACAATCATTACTAAAGCACTTTTTGAAAAAAAACAATGATAACAAAAGCCGAAAATAGCAAGAATAGAGGAACCTGATAACCTAGTGTTAAAATATGCCGTTCAATTAAGATTTCCGTTCCCCACTTTCCACTGAATTTAGACATTGAGTGATGAGTGGCGAAACTCAACGCCGCGCTTTATTGCCAGATATTTGTCTATAATAATTTAAAAACAATCATTCCCCCTAATGGAAATCGAACACAGAATCAGCATTTACAATCAGATGCCGTTCCACGATGGTCTCAAGAATTTCATACTTGGTTATTTGGATTATCAAAAAGTTTTTTTCGTTTCATAATTTCCATATTAATAACTAACTATTTGGTCTCAGTCCCTTAGGCGCAGAGTTGCGAAAACTTTGACCTTTATTAGAATTGCCTAAAAATCGGGTCAGCAACTCCTGTGGTATATTGAATGGGGGTAAATTAAAATCCATTTTTACCCTTGTTCGACTTCACGAAGGATATTTGAGTTACACTTTATTATATATACTGTTGAGGACTTTTTGTGGAAATATCTTTGAGTTTGATTTTATGTATATATTGTTTGATATTTTTGAGCAACTAAAAAATAAGGTTTTAATTGTGTGAGCCAATTTTAATTATTCTTTTTTTATATGCTTGCTATTGCTTCTAAAGTTTTTTTTTTTTAACTTCACGCTGTATCCTACATATAGCGGGGCAGGCAGAGGGAACCAGAGAGCCTAGTGTTAAGACACTTCATTCTCTTTCAACAATTCCGTTCCCAACTTTCCGCCAAATTGAGGCATTACGTGTTGAGTGGCGGAACTCAACACCGCGCTTTGCCTTGTTACCAAACTCAAGAAATGAAAATACTAAATTTTACATTTGCTGGAGTAGGAATCGAACCCATAACCTGTCGCGTTTACAGTCGCACGCTTGAGCCTCTGCGCCACGACAGGCGTTAATCTAAAGAAAGGCTTCTGATGTGGTTCCATATACATTTATTAAGATTTTACGGGTAGTTTTTGAGATTTTTAGTACATTTTATTTGAAACCGGTTTCCTTTTACTATTAAAATCGCAACTATTATTATCTAATCAAGATTTTGGATGTAAAACAAATTTTGGCACGCCTTAGCAGGAAAATCGGCTAGTTTCCCGTCACCGCAAACGACATGACGACCTAATGTCATCATGTCCTGTCTACGTCATCCCAGAAACCAGAGCGAGGGAATGAAATCAATTGAAACATAACAACTCGTTCGAGTAGAGATGGAACCCATTACCATCTTGTCTGCAGTGATTCACTCATGGATGGTTATATAATGCTAAAAAAAGTAAATCTACTGACAAAAAACTAATTTAGATATAAATTTTTCATAAAACTAAATTAGGTCACATAAAGTACACAAAATGTCGAATAGCTAATATAATATTTTAAGGCATGCTAATATTGGTATTGGAATTGCTAATAGCAATATAGGTTCTATAGCGTAAAGCTTAAAATTGATTTTTACCTTGAGACCGTGATTGTGCAGTGGGATAGCGTCTGACTGTAATCACGATTAGTTGTGGATTCGATTCCCACTCGGTGGAATGAATATATTTCAATCATTACATGAAAACGCCTGTCGTGGCGCAGAGGCACAAGCGTGCGATTGTAAACGCGACAGGTTGTGGGTTCGATTTCCACTCCAGGAAATGTAAAATTTAGTATTTTCATTTCTTGGGTTTGGTAACAACGCAAAGCGCGGCGTTAAGTTCCGCCACACAACACGCAATGCCTCAATTCGGCGGAAAGTGGGGAACGGAATTGTTGAAAGAGAATGGAGTGTCTTAGCACTAGGTTCTCTGGTTCCCTCTGCCTACCCTACTATATGCGGGCTACAGCGTGAAGTTAAAAAAAATAAATAAATGAATATATTTTTTTCATTTCTCTGTATTGGCAAAACAAAGCGCGGTGTTGAGTTCCGCAACTTTACACGCAATATAGCGCTCCCCTTCTTTTTTCTCTACATATGTATAATACTTACATCTTTATACCACGCAAGTCTGTTTGCTTTTGGGTTTGCTTGCACACTGCACTCAAAGTAAACGTCGTCTCCTTCCTTTATGTGATCAGGATTTAGATTCGAACCCATTTTCAATGTTGCAATTGGTACATCTGCAAAATATAATAGATTAAGCAAAAAATGTCATGTTTAAGTTTTTACAATAATAATATAATATATATAATAAAAGGTCTTTGATTTTCAAAAATGTATTTCCAAATACTAAAATATACGCGATTTTTTTTAACTTCACGCTGTATCCCGCATATAGCGGGGTAGGCAGAGGGAACCAGAGAATCTAATGTTAAGACACTCCATTCTCTTTCAATATTTCCATTCCCCACTTTCCGCCAAATTGAGACATTGAGTGTTGAGTGGCGGAACTCAACGCCGCGCTTTGTCTTGTTACCAAACCCAAGAAACGAAAATACTAAATTTTACATTTCCTGGAGTGGGAATCGAACCCACAACCTGTCGCGTTTTCGGTTGCACGCTTGTGCCTCTGCGCCACAACAGGCGTTATATACGCGATTAATCCAGTTAAAATAGTTTCATTTAATATAGATATTGGTCGTTTGTTTAAATACGGTGGTTTATTATTTTGTATTATCTATAGTCAGAGGGACCACAGTATCATTCTCCACCTTCCATCTGAATTCGAGACAATACGTCTTAAGTGGCCAAGCTCAATGCCGCGGCTTATCTTAACAGAGTGGGTGAAATGAAAATCTATACTAATATATAAAGCTGAAGAGTTTGTTTGTTTGAACGCGCTAATCTCAGGAACTACTGGTTCGAATTGGATTTTTTTTTGTGTTGAATAGACCATTTATCGTGAAAGGCTATAAAGCCTTAAAAAAAACATCACGCTGCAACTATTAGGAGCGAAGAAATAATGGAAAATGTGAAAAAAATGGGGAAAATTATTCCTTGAGGGCTTCCGTTGCGTGCGCTGCGAGAATGGTTCAAGATACCAAAAATATATGTACGAAAGAATTATTCCTATTGAAATGATCTAAAATAATATCCGCTACAGTATATGTCTATCTTTTAAGATTCGCTCACTTGAACCGTTTATATGGTAATGAAATTTGGTCGAATTTAGTGCATTATTTATTAAGAGCTGTATCAACATAATAATATTAATATTTATCCAAATAAATGTGTTTTTAATTAATAGTATTTAATTGTGAACAAAACTCTTAGAAGATATTACAATTTTTATATAATATAAATCGCTTACGTTACTGAGTGACTGAAAGACTACGTACAGGAGAAACTACTGGACGAGAGTTTCTTGAAATTTCTACGAAACGAGGGGTTTTAACTTTTATATTCTACGCGAGCGAGTTGAGGCCATCGTGGCATTCTGCTCCTGGCAAACGTAGTTGCGGGATACAGCTAGTATTAAAATGAAATGATTCATCGTGTAAGCATGCCTCATCACAGATCAAAATGTGTTCAACTCAAAACAGCTTTATCAAAATATAATTCCAATATTATGATACTAAATTGGATGCGAAAATATGAGATTGGAATCCAAGACTGTCAATCAAACTGAGAACTAAGTGTAAAATATTAGTTGCAAGTCTGTATAATTCGAAGTGGCATACGACAAATGTATGGTCTTCCAATTACTGTGGTCATTACACTTGCTTCAGTCATCCATACATATAAGTAGCTTCATAGTTTATCCCATAATAAGGTCAAGTCAAAGTCATAGAAAACCCGGTGCCAAGACATTTCAAGTGGCGGAACTCAACGCCGCACTTTGTCCATATATATAAATAAGTTACAAGCAATATTTAACATATATTTGTATGTACGAGTACACACACACAAATGGCATCAGTAATCACTCTCATTGATGTCTGATATAATAGATATGTAGATATTTATCATCATATTATCTTGAACCAACAAAACTAATACTCTAATTATATACCAATAATTATAACTATCCGGAACATTATTGATAAGTTCCATTGCGTAGTGTAAGATAAGCTTAACTATATGGAGGGAAACTATGAATTCAAATTTACATGATCAAATATTATATGGAGATTTTGATCTAGATTTTACGAAGAGAAGTCTTTGTGGCGCTGTGGAACAGTGTCTTTAAACGCGATGGGTTGTAAATTCAATTCTCACTTGAGGTATTATTTAAATTAAATTGCTTTAACGGCGTTGTGCACTTTTTACATATATACATAGCTTCACGATGTATCCCGCATGTAGCAGGTAGGCAGAGGGAACCTAATGTTAAGACACTCCGTTCCCCACTTTCCGCCGAATTGAGTACAAAACGTGAATATTCACTTTTGCCGGCAAATCCCGGAGTGCAACCCGTTGATTTTTTTTTAATTTTTATTATTTATTTATTCAGGTAAGAGAAAGCGTGACGATGAGTTTTGCCACTTAATACGTATCTCTCATTTACAGGCGGAAAGTTAAAAACGGAGTGTTTTGACATTAGGCTCTCCCTAACTAATCTGCTAATACTACATACATACATAGCTTCACGCTGCATCCCACATACAGCAGGGTAGGCAGAGGAAACCTAGTGTTAAGACACTCCGTTCCCCACTTTCCGCCGAATTCAAGCATTGCGTGCTGATTGGCGGAACTCAACGCCCCGCTTTGCCTTGTTCCCAAACCCAAGAAATGAAAAATTCCATTTCCTGGAATAGGAATCGAATCCACAAACTGTCGCATTTACAGTCCCACGACAGGCGTTATATTATTACTTACTTACTTTACAATCAGGAACATTATTGATGGCTTACACTGCATATAAGGTAAGTTGAGTTAACTATATGGAGGCAAACTTAAATATTAGATTTTGGTCTAATTTTAACAAAGAGAGGCCATCGTGGCGCTACGGAACAGTGTTTAACTGTAAACACGATTGGTTGTGGTTCGATTCTTATTCAGGGAAGTGATTATATCTATTTTTTTTATTTCTCGGCTCTCGTAAACCAAAATGCGATATTGAGTTTCGCCACTCAAAGCGTATTGTCCCAAATTCTTATGAAAAGCGGCATACAGAGTATCTTGACACTATATTCTCTCTGAATATCCTGATAAAGCGTGAAGCTAATAAAAATGAATCCAGAATAACGGACTATAATTCTACATCGATTTCATCCTCATTAATTAATATAACGAAGAGGGCTGTCGTTATCTCGTTCGTGTAATGGTTAAGTAATTTGGCACTTACTTGCTGCTTATCTGCTTGTGACAGACTATTCGGATTCTAACTATATTTATAGTTTATATGTATTTGGTTATAAAATTAACATAAAAATCGTTAAAAGAGAACGGAGTGTCTTAAAACTAAGTTCTCTAGTTCCCTCTACCTACACTTTGATAGTTATTGTTTGTTTATCGTGACGCATTTTCGTTACAAAAACAATATACAAATTAAACTGAATCTTAAATACGTAGCTGCTATGTTTAAATTTGGAGGAAACTTTCATTTCATAAATTTATATATACACAAAATTCCTATACTGAGTTCCTCACAGACAACGAAACTACTGCCCGTAGGAAGAATTTGGCATGTAGATTCCTTAGGAAGTATACGGGACCAATAAAAGAGCGTTCATAAAATTCCTAAAAACTCGAAAAAACTGAATTTTAAGTCCACGCAAGCAAAGCTGTAGGACACAGGTAGTCTTTTATACGCAAGTAATATTTATAAAAGCATTAGAAAGTATCTTCGTTTGCCGCTTTCCACACCAAATTTGAGACATTGCGTATAAGTGGCGGAAAGCAACACCTCGCTTCGTCTTACCCAAGAAAAGAAATGAAAACAATTTGAATATAATCCTTCCTTCGAGTGGAATCGAACTCACAACAAATCACGTTTACAGTCAAAGGATTCCCCACTGCGCCACGATAGCCTATAAAAGTGGCAAAAAAGTCATTTAATGTCTTATGTTAATCATACCAGCCTCCTTCATTACATTAATTAATGGGATGGGTTCGAAGAACAGAATGATAGACCATTCGTAGAACAATTTTCCTTGATTATGCCTAATACTATAATTATGTAATCGATTTGGGATCGCTGATTGCGAAGGGATGACACTTAGGTAGCAGGTAATGGACCGTGATACGATTTGGTTTTTATTTGATTTCAATTCAATTGGTTGTGGAAATTGTCGGTTTTTTTTAGATAGCAGCTTTACACTTTATACTAAAGCAGGGTAGGCAATGAGAATCTAAGTGTTAAGACACTCCGGCCGCCGCTTTTCCCCAGAGCTCGAGATATTGAAGGAACTTAGCGCTGTGTTTTAATTTAACGGATAGGAGAATAGAAAATAATTTAAATATCTCTATTACTTTAAGTGAAAATCGAACCCACAACCTAATCGAAATTACAGTCAGACATTATCCCACGTTGGGCACCATAATGACCTGACGACTAACGATAGTATTACTATTTTTAATGTTTTAAAGAAAGAAAATGGGGAACGGAATTTTTGTAAGAGAACGGAGTGTCTAAACACTAGGTTCTCAGGTCTCCTCTCCTACCCCACGTTACGCGGGATACAGCGTGAAGTTAAAAAAAACTGTTTTAAAGAGCTTATTACCCACTTAGAAACAAAAAAAAACATTTTTAGACAACGTAAAAAAAAATGGAACGCAGCGGTACTAAAATCTACACATCCTGAACATACGTTCTTAAACGTACAGCTTAGCGGTTAAAGCACTTGGACCGTCTCTGAGAGACACAGGTTCAAGTCCATTATGTATATATTTTTATAAATCTTCCAGAAGAAATTATATCATACAATTTACAACTTAACAAATATTTTAACATAATATCAATACAATATACAATGAAAATACTAAAATATGGAGCAAGTCGTAAAAATATATGAACAATCAACACAAGTAATCCTCAATATGAACAGTTCAAATAACCGTATGGAAGTACGAAACCGCTATTTCCGATAGCATTAGGCTGAATGGCTCGGACGCGATTGGTAATTGTCTTTAGTAATATCCCCTTTATAGAAGCTAGAGAAATGCGTATATATATATATACATATATACACACACACACACTGGTTATGGGTTCAATTCCCACTCCAGGAAATGAAAATTTTTAGTAATATATTTAGTGTTTTCATTTCCTGGGTCTGGTAACATCAAAGCGCGGCGTTGAGTTCCGCTACGCAGCATGCAATGCCTGAATCCGGCGTAAAGTGGGTACTAACGGAATTTTTGAAAGAGAACTAAGTGTCTTAACACTAGGTTCTCAGGTTTCGAGGTTCCCTCTGCCTATTCTGCTATATGCGGGATACAGCGTGAAGCTAAAACAAAAGATATATTTTTTCATTTCTCTACTCTAGCAAGAAAAAACACACCGTTGAGTTCTACCATTCAACAAGCAATATTTCACGCAATGTTTTGAATTCGGGAAAACGGCGAACGGAGATACTTTCTAATGCTTTTATAAGTATTACTTGCGTATAAGCAACTACCTTTACCCTGCGAGTTTGTTTGCGTGGACTATAAAACTTCGAATTCGAGTTTTCGTAGGAATTTCGTTTCTTTAAGTGCTCCCAAATACTTACTAAGGAGACATGCCAAAATTCAGTTCTTTATATATATATATATATATATATATATATTTCTTATTACTATGGACACGTGGTCCGTAACTTTTGTCCACGTTCACAATAAAAAATAAATAAATTTCAATTTTCTATGGCCAGTAGTTTCGCCTACGCCTGAGCGTTGTCTATATATTTAAGATTCAGTTTAATTTGTATATTGTCTTTTGAAGCTGAATGTAACGAAAATGCGTCACAATAAAGAAACTATAAGTGTCCAAGGATTTTTATGTTAATTTCATAACCAAATATATATTCATTATACATAGAGTTAGAATCCGAATAGTCTGTCACCAGCAGATAAGCAGCAAGTAAGTGCCAAATTTTGAACTGAATTTTAAGTCCACGCAAGCAAAGCTGTAGGATACAGGTAGTACTTAATATGCAAGTAATACTTATAAAAGCATTAGGAAGTATCTCCGTCTGCCGCTTTCCACACCTAATTTTAGACATTGCGTATAACTGGCGGAACTCAACGCCGCGCTTCGTCTTACTCAATTAGATCCGAATTCAAATAGAGTTAGAATCCGAATAGTCTGTCACAAGCAGATAACCAGCAAGTAAGTGCCAAATTACTTAACCATTACACGAACGAGATAGCGACAGCCCTCCTCATTATATTAATTAATGAGGATGAAATCGATGTAGAATTATAGACCGTTATTCTGGATTCATTTTTATTAGCTTCACGCTTTATCAGGATATTCAGAAAGAATGTGGTCTAAAGATACTCTGTTTGTTATTTTCCATCTGAATATGAAAGTAGACGTTAAAGAAGTAGAAGTTATTGTTGATAGAGAACGGAGTGTCTTAACACTAGGTTCTCAGGTTTCTACTGCCTACCTTGCTATATGTGAGATACAGCGTAAAGTTTAAAAAAACGTATCGAGTGAGGTATGAGACCACTCGTGGCGCAGAGGCACAAGCGTGCAGCTGTTAACGCGACAGACGACGATTCCCACTCCAGTAAATATTTTCTTTTAAATAATATTTAGTATTTTCATTTCCTCGCTCTTGTAACAAGGCAAAGCGTGGCATTGAGTTTCGCCACTCAGCACGCAATGCCTCAACTGTGCAGAAAGTGGGGAACGAAAAAGTTAAAAGAGAACGGAGTGCCTTAACACTAGGTTCCCAGGTTCCCTCTGCCTATTCTGTTATGTGCGGGATACAGCGTGAAGCTATAAACAAGCAACCTATTAAGTGGCGACACTCAGCGCCTCATTTTGTATTATTAGAGTCAAACAGATAAAAAGAAATATTCCCCCGATAAGAATTAGAATCCACAGCCTATCGCGCTCACAGTTAAACACAGTTCTACAGAACCACGATGGTCTCTTTGTTAAATCTAGACCAAAATGTAATATTTAATCATGCATATTTGAATTCATAGTTTGCCTCCATATAGTTAAGCTTGCCCTACATCGTGCAGTGTAAGTTATCAATAATGTTCCTGGTAATAATGGCAAGGTAGTTAGAACATAGTGTCGAGACTCAATTCAACACTTTTCTTCTGAACTTGAAACATGAAATCTGGAGTGATAGAACTCCATACCATACTTTACCCTAAGAGAACGGAGAAATAAAAAATAACGGAATGAGCCCATTGATTTTTGCGATTATTACACATATTTGTCGTCAGCCGGAAGACGTCCACTGCTGGACAAAGACCTCCCCATAGAACGCCAAGTAGCACGGAAGGATGCCTCCTGCATTCAGCGCTTCCCCGCAATTCTGACGCCTTCCGGTTCGTGCCCGCCACTCGAGAACCTTTCTTCCCCATCAGTTGTCAGCTCTCCGAGCGATGTGGCATACCCATTGCCACTTCAGCTTGCATATTTTGATAACTATGTCGGTGACTTTCGTTCTCCAACAGATTTCTTCATTACGAATTTTATCACGTTTTAACCGTATTAATAGCGTATTTTTTTGAGCATTCAGAAACACATTTTTGGAAATTCTACGTTTCGAACAATTTACAGTAGTCCGTGGTCACAGGTAGACAGGTAGACAACGGGCACTTCGCCACTGCCGGGAGAACTGAATATTGAATATTAACGTAGTACATATTTGATATTTTGAAATGGTTAGGAAATAATTTTGCACGAATAGCTTTAATTACCAGCATAAAATTACTATCATTTTTGTGGTAAAGTACAATATTCATTTAATGGGTACACAAA
Organism: Philaethria dido; assembly: GCA_033558755.1. Taxonomy (NCBI): domain Eukaryota; kingdom Metazoa; phylum Arthropoda; class Insecta; order Lepidoptera; family Nymphalidae; genus Philaethria; species Philaethria dido. Next base: position 113,308 of record JAKGSA010000834.1, on the reverse strand, counting down.
AAGGAAAATTGTGACAATTTTGTCTTTCGAGTTTTCGATCAGGTCACGTTTCCTCGCGATATTAACATTTTTTTATCTATTATAAAAAGAGCACCAATGTGTGTACCAATGTCGCGAAAGAAGTTTTAACTTCGAAAATAATATATAATAGATTTTAAAAATTACATACATACATATATAGCTTCACGCTGCATCCCGCATATAGCAGGGTAGGCAGAGGGAACCTAGTGTTAAAACACTCCGTTCCCCACTTTCCACCGAATTGAGGCATTGCGTGCTGAGTGGCTGAATACTACGTATGTTAAATATATGGCTTATTTTTTTAAAGTTTAACGCTGTATCCTGCACATAGCAGGGTAGACAAAGGGAACCAGAGAATCTAGATTAAGTGTTAAGACACTCCGTTCTCTTTTAACATTGTCATTCCCCACTTTCTGCCAAATTGAGACATTGCATGCTAAGTGGCAGAATTTAGCTTTGATACCAGAGCGAGGAAATTAAATATTGAATATTTTGTTTTTCCTGGACTAAGAATCGAAGTCACAACCTGTCGCGCTTACAGTCATACGCTTGTGCCTCTGCGCCACGATAGGCCTGTAATATATGGGTTGTAACTTTTTTATATACATTTATATGGGCACACTACGGCGTTGAATTCCGCCATTACTTTGAGAGGTAATGTTTCCAATTCAAACAGAACACGAAGAATGGAGTGTCTTGACACTATATTCACTTTGACTACCCTGTTATGCGGGATAAAGAGAAATTTTTATTTCAATATTCATTCCATATAAATAATCTGTATCGGATTTTGTAAAAAATATTACAATATCCGCATTGTTATAAAAGTTATTAAAGTAAGAATATTACTATGACAGATACTTTTTGAATATTTTTTTTGCTTCATATTGTATTTTGCACATGGCAGGATAGGTAAAGGGAACCAGAGAACCTAGTGTTAAGACACTCCGTTCTCTTTGGACATTTCCATTCCCCAAGTTTCGCCGAATTGAGGTATTGTGTGCTAAGTGGCGGAATTCAAGACAAAGCGTTGCCTTGTTACCAGAGCGAGGACATGAAAATACTAAATATTACTTAATATACGAGTATTCATTTCCTGGAGTGGGAATCGAACCCACAACCTGTCGCGTTTATAGTCACACGCTTGTGCCTTTGCGCCTCGGTAGGTCTTTATTTTTATTTTTTTATTTGAAATTAGAAATTACTTAAACTAGATACTTATCGTTATATTATAGCTAAACTAACTGTTACCCGCGGCTTCGCTCGCGTGGTCAATGGAAGTCCATACTACATACTATGGTTTACACTATAGTTCATCTACTTTTTTAATAAAAAGTATTCTATGTCGTTTTTAATACCTCTAAGAATATGTGTACAAAGTTTCATGATAATTGATTAAGTAATTTTAGCGTAACAAAGAAACTAATTACATAAAATCTCTCTAAATTGTAATCTTTGTATTATGCTGATGTTTTTTTTTTTTTAACTTCACGCTGTATCCCGCATATAACAGGGTAGGCAAAGGGAACCTGAGAACCTAGTGTTAAGACACTCCGTTCTCTTACAACAATTCAGTTCCCCAATTCAATTCAATTCTGATGTATAAGCTTTATTACTGTACTCGTAAAGTTTCATCTAGATCCGTTCAGTAGTTTTTGCGGGAATGAGTAAGAAACATACATACTTATAAACTTTCACATTATTAATAGAAGTAGAATTTTTGCCACAAAAATTTTGCTAATTAGAATAAAATTTAGGTCAAATGGAGCTCACAAAATTTATTTTAAAATATATAACATATATATATACATTTTTTTCATGTGACGTGTAAAAAGTAGCTAGTAGGTAGAAATATTTAGTTATTTCATTGAGACAAGTGTAGGTTCGATTATTGTTAAAAAAATGGGTATAAAATTTATAAAATATGCACTAAATTCATAATTATTAATAATGAAGTACACACAACGCCGCCTGTCGTGGCGCAGAGGTACAAGCGTGCGACTGTAAACGTGACAGGTTGTGGATTCGATTCCCACTCCAGGAAATGTAAAAATTTAGTATTTTCATTTCTTGGGTTTGGTAACAAGGCAAAGCGCGGCGTTGAGTTCCGCCACTCAATACACAATGTCTCAATTTGGCGGAAAGTGGGGAACGGAAATGTTGAAAGAGAATGGAGTGTCTTTTTCTTCTCTGGTTCCCTCTGCCTACCCCGCTATATGCGGGATACAAAAAAAAAAGAAGTACGCTCAGTTTTATAGGCCACAGTGCAACAGTGTCTAACTGTAACCGCAATCTGTTGTGGGTTCGATTCCTACTCAAGGAAATGATAATTTTTAAATTATTTTAATTAATGAATATTAATTCAAGCATTTTTAAAATAAAATATATCAATAATTTATACATAAGGTAATATTATGATGATGAAGAATATCTAAATCACATATGTAAATGTTAGCTTTATATTAAAACGTTGACTATTTCCGCTCCGGTATCAATATCTACATCCATAACATTGCGTGCTGAGGTGGCGGAACTCAACGCCGCGGTTTGCCTTGTTACCAAATCTAGGAAATGTTAAAATATATTTAACATTTCCTGGAGTGGGAACTGAACCCACAACCTGTTGCGTTTACAGTCGCACGCTTCTGCCACTGCGCCACGACAGGCATTACATAAATTTAATAATTTAAAGTATCTTCAAATACTTACAATGTACATCAAGTCGTATGCTATCTTCTATAACAGAATTAGCAACCCGCGGGTTCTCAGCGCGGCATATAAGCTCCTGTTCATGGTCTTCCGCTTCCGGTACGAACGTTAAGATGCTTGTAGTGGAGTTTGTGTCGGAGAACTGTTGAAAATTTTTTAGTAATTTTGTAATTGTTGTTTTTGACTGACTTCAAAAAAAATGAGGTTCCCAGGCTTTGAGAGACAGATTATATTTTTTTTATGGGTGAACCAATTTTGATTTTTTTTTAACTTCACGCTGTAACCCGCATATAGCGGGGTAGGCAGAGGGAACTAGAGAACCTAGTGTTTAGACACTCCATTCTCTTTCAACAATTCCGTACCCCACTTTCCGCCGAATTGAGGCATTGCGTGTTGAGTGGCGGAACTCAACGCCGCGCTTTGCCTTTTTAGAAAACCCAAGAAATGAAAATACTAAATTTTACATTTCCTGAAGTGGGAATCGAACCCACTACCTATCGCGTTTACAGTCGCACGCTTGTGCCTCTGTGCCACGACAGGTGTTACCAATTTTTATGATTCATTTTATATGATAGCTAGTGATTCTGATGTGGTATCATTTTGGTTTAGTTAAGATCTGATAAGTAGTTTTTGAGTTATTCGTAATAATGTTATCTTTTCAGTACATTTTATTTAAATTTTCTTTTTTTGTTAAATTTTAATTATTGTTTTAACTATTTTTTTAAATTGTTATATTTCCATATAATGGAAATATTTTAAAATAAAATGAGGGTATTAAAAACATTGGACATAACTCAACACCGCACTTTATCTTTCCAGAGAAAAGAAATAAAAATAATTTAAATCCAATTATCATCTTGCGTGGAATCGAATCGAACTCAAAACTTAAAGGAATTTTACCTCCGTCCATTTTACTTAACAAATCTAAGATCATCGTGACGCAGTGTCTTCAGTAACGTAAAAGTAACGCCAGTGGTTGTAAGTTCGATATCCTCTTTGGAAAATATTTAATTAATTTCCATTTCCCCATTCTAGTAAGTTTTTTTTATAATGCAGAGTCCCTCTTACATAATCAGAGACTTTGTTAACATTTTTATAACATTCCATTTTTTAAATTAAAACTTATACTTGAGAATTTTTTTAACTTAGCAATAATATCAAAATATAATTTAATTAAATCATTTCTGTTATTTTATCAGTTTAAATTCCAAAGTGATTTAACTCATGCTTATAATAATAAAAATACAACAAAAATACCAAATATAATTTACAACAAATATAAAGACTGATTCAAAATTTTGACTTCAATAAAAATTCAATAAACACAATAAACAGTAAAAGTTCAATAAATACAATTAAATTCAGTAAAAGTTCAATAAATACAATTAAATTCAGTAAAAGTTCAATAAATACAATTAAATTTAGAAAAAGTTTAATAAAAGTTCAATTAATTTCAATGAATAACAACGCACCATCCGCACAAATAAATTGCATCTCATTCACACACTATTTATTTGCATCTATTATTTTTTTGCACACACTGACACAAAAACGCGGTGTTGATAAGTTGTATCAGGCATCATTTGAGAATTATGGTAGAAAGAGAAGAACAGAGAACGTGACAGTTTATGGGTTCGATTCCCACTCCAGGAAATGAAATTTTTCATTTCTTGGGTTTAGTAAGAAGGCAAAGCGCAGCGTTGAGTTCCGCCACTCAGCACGTAATGCCTCAATTCGGCGGAAAGAACCAGAGAACTTAGTGTTAAGGCACTCCGTTCCGCCGAATTTAGGCATATCACTAGATACAACTGGACAAATCTCAAATGGCAAAAAAGCATCAAATCAATACGACAATAAAATCGAATTGCATACTACCGTAATATCATTTACAGTATCCCAATCCAAATATCGACAAATTGAATGGAACGTCAGGGGTCATGTATTTAGCTTAGCCTTACAAAACTTACATTTCCATATGTATGTATGTAGATTTTGGATTGCGGGTCGCACATAAAAATGAATTTTTGGCACTTCACGCTTATAGCGTTAGTGTCAGCTAATTTTGACTGACTTGGTAAAGAAGCTTCTTTTTAACCAATTTCCAAAAGAGATGGTTCACAATTCGACTGTATTTTTTTAGGTGAAACAATTTTGATGATTCTTTTTTATATGATAGCTAACGCTTCTGATATGGTCACATTTAAATTAAGCTAAGATCTGACAGGATAGTTTTAGAGTTATTCGTAACAATTTATTTTTAGTGCATTTCTTTTAGGTTGTTAAAATATTAATTGTAAAGAGGAACAAATATGAACCATTAAATTTTATTAAATTTATTTTCCGTTTTTGTAGAATTTTCTTGTAGTGCTAAAACTCTTTTGTTATTGACTCTCAGACAACGTGCTGACGCAACTACTGACCATGGAAGGCTGGAATTTGGTACGTAGGATCCTTGGTTAGTATAGAGGAGCGCTCTAAGAGGATTTCTTAAATTTTTTTTAGCATCACTCTGTATTTCGCATATAGCAGGGTAGAAAGAGGGAACCTGAAAACTTATTGTAAAGACGCTCCGTTCCCTTTAATATTTCCGTACACCACTTTCCGCCAGATTGAGGCATTACGTACTGAGTGGCGGAATTCAACGCTGCGCTTTGCCTTGTTACCAAGCCCAGGAAATGAAAATACTAAATATGATTTAAAAGGTTCATTTCCTGGAGTGGGAATCGAACCCACAACTTGTCACTTTCACGGACAAAAGGGATGTTAAGTATTTTAGACCACGCAGAGAAAGTGGCAGGATACAACTAGTGCTACATATATCGTAGTACTTATGGCAAGGCGATGTTAGTTTCTGAGAATTTGCCTTTAAAGCACTTGGCAAGCTTACAGCTACTGTAAATAATGTTGCTAGTCAAAGTTTACGTGAAGCCTACCCTACTAATATTATAAATGCGAAAGTTTGGGAGGATGTATGTTTGTTGGTATTTCACGTGAAAACTACTGAACTAATCTAGATGAAACTTTACAGTGATATAGCTTATACTTCAGAATAACGCCTAGGATGCATTTGTAAAGATATTATATAATTTGGCCATGAAATATCGATAAGTATATTTAAAATATTACAATATTCGTTATTCCCCGTAGATTAACGAAATGTTATTTTTTTGTAATTATAATTTGAAATACCTTCGATACCTCATCACCCATACTTCCACGGTGTCGCAATACCTTGGTCATAATTTTGAATTTGGACTGAATTTGGTCCTAATTGAATGCCAAACTATTAGTAAAGTTAGCGTAAATGTATTATTTAAAAGCATAACAACTTAAATAGATTTTAAGATTATTTTTTCCTAAAATGTCTCTGAAACCCGTACCAGGCGTCAAGTCAATAAATCGAAGTTTCATATTTTTCCGAGCAGCCATTTATAAATTTAATATTGATCTGATAATTATGTTCTCATAATATTTAAATATTTTTTACTTAAAAGTGCTTAATTTAATTTTGATTCAAACATTCAACCCAATAAATGTGTTTGGTGGTAGGAGGTTCGTCCTCCGTCTGGCTCGCGACCACTATCATGTCAAAGACGAACCGCCAAATATCTTATGATGTGTTCCGGTTCGATGGCATGTAAGCCAGGTTTTCCCCTTTCCCACCCATCCTTTCCCCAAAGTGTGGTGGTTCCGATAGCGGACTACTACATTATCCTCCCTTTCCATCTGAATCCTCTAGGTTGGCAACGCATCTAGTACATCTCTTGTGGTGTAGATGTTCATGGGCGAGGGTAACCACTTACCATCAGGCGGTCCTTCTGCTCGTTTGCCATCCGGTATCCATAACGAAACTTAACTAACTTGGATTCTTCAAATTTAGGAAGCAAATACAAATAAAGTAAGCTGTTAAAGCTAGTTACTAGTTATGTGTTATATATTTGAAATGTGCTAATCAAGTCCTTTCATTTGACACCCCACATGGTACCCATCAACAATTTTTATTTTTATTCATGACGTAATTGTCTCTACAGGGCGCTAAATTGAATTAAAAGTGATGTTTTATATCTAAGAATACTTGGAGTAGCAATACCTATCTAACGTCACCTTAATTATACAAATCGGTCCATGGGTTTGGAAGATATGAGGTAATAAAGGATATTACAAACATACATGATACGCGCGATAATCATAACCAAAAATAAAATATTTTTTATTTTCCTGAATGTTTTAATATTTTCTGGAATTTTACAAAGCATTGTTAATTTGATTGTACAAAAATTTTTCCTGATTTAATTTTCGTTTTAAAAATTTATAATATTTTTATTTTCCTTCAAATACTTGGATTTCCAATACGATAAATATATTTATGTAA